>CM060900.1:296937244-297437244 GCA_030762935.1 Hymenopus coronatus
ACTGCTGGTTTGAATGGAGGTGTCCTTTTCTTTGTATCACTTCAGACACTTTTGCAAAATGAAAAGCAAGTTATCTACAATTATTGTTTGCAGATATCCTAGATGTGAAAAGACATCCCGCAAGCTATTAATGACTGATTCAGAAGTCTTATTTAACATTTAATATATTTTTAACCAATGTGAGAGATAATCAGACATTATCAGAAGTGATTTATTTCCTAAATTCCATGTCGATTTTGTTAAATCGCAACTTTGGTATGGGATGTTGCATTAATCGTTCTTGGTGGCTGTTTAACATATACATTTCACAAGTGCAACATTTCTTTATGAATTGAGTAATATCAGAAGACATATGAGGCCAATAAAATGTAGACCCAGCTTTCTAGATCGATTTGCTAATGCCTGGGTGACCTTTATGAGCAGTTATGAATACATATTGTCTGAATGATTCTGGTACTACCAATCGATCATCCATGAATACTAAGTTGTTCTCAACATACAAATCATCTTTGAGAGAATACCATTATTTACATGAGGCATCCACATACTTCTCTTGTGGTCAACCTTCTTGCTAATATCTAGTGATTATTTTCAGAACTGGATCTTGTGAGGTCACGACATGAAGCTTTGTGGCTCTTTCAGCTCTTATTGGCAGGTGCATTGATACAGGGTGAATCAGTTCCAACATTTCTTGGTCAGCTTCTGTTTCATTTAAGTAAGAGCGGGAGAGCATATCTGCAAAATGAAGATATTTCCCTGGGCACATAATGTATTTTCTGTGAGTATCTTAACAATTTTAATCTGAGGCACTGGAGCCTGACAGATTCAATTTTGCAAATTGGTTTTTGATATATAGATTCAATGGGCTTGTGATCAGTCTGTATATCTACCACATTTCTTTACAAGTAGTTACCAAGCTTATGGCATCCCCAAGAGAGTGCTAAAAGTTCTTTTTCAGCCTGACTATAAATCATTCATAGCTTGTGAAATACAAGCAACAAGTTTCTTAATCTTGTTTTGTTCTTGGACCATAAAACAACCTAGGCCATCTTTCAATGCTTCACATTGATTTACAGTTCTCTTGGATGGGTCAAATGGGATCAGTGCTGGGGATTTGGTTACTACTTCTTTGAGCTTGTTAAATGCTTTGGAATGAACTGGTAGCCACATCCAGTCAACACCATTTCTAAGTAATTCACACAGTGGTTGTATGAGATAAGCCATATCAGGAACATAACATCTCACATAATTGAAAGATCCTAAAATTTGTTATAGACTTGATTTACATTTTGGTTCAGGTAATGCTAGAAGACACTCGACGTGCTGGGGTTCAACTTTCATTCCATTTTTGGAGAATACCTGTCCCATAAATTTAACTCCAGTTGATTTAAATTGTAGTTTATCTGGATTGAATTTAGCTTGGACATCCCTAGCATGCTGATATAGTCTACCAACAGCAAAGTCATGTTCTGCCTCAGTGCTACCACAAACAATCATGCTGTCATGGCAATACTACGTAGGAATGTCTCCAAAGAGTTCCTCTAATTTCTCTTCAAAGAGATCCTGAGAATCAGAAGTACCATAAGGGAGTACTACAAATCTGTAAATTCTAAATGGGGTAGAAATACAGGATTTCCATGACAAATCTTCATTGAGTTTCAAGTGGTGGTACCCTTCTTCTAAATCAAACTCGGACTAAAATTATTTGCCTGAAACTTTCATATTTATCTTGTCAACTGTGACAGACAATCTGGGTTTTCTGATAATCTATATATTGAGGTCAGAGGGATCCATACATATTCTGAGCTTACCGCTTGCTTTTTCAAATACACCTAGGAGGTTGATACTAGCTCGTGGGTCAATCTTATGGACTTTTACAATTGCTTTTCTATCTGCTAACCTATCTAACTCTTTTTGCAAAGGAATGTTTAATGCAAGAGGTATTCTGCTAGATGGGTGATATGCTGGTTTAAAATCTTCAGTAGTAAGAACTGTGCAGGTACCTGGGAAACAACCTGAGCCTGTAAAGATATCTCTATTATCTCCCAGAAATTTCTCATTCTTAAGGGGCTCAATTTCCTTTACATTAGGTTTCATTTTTATGGCACATTTTCATTGCATATGCTATGGATCCTTTTCACTAAGTTTAAGGTCTCTAAACCTAAAATCATTTGGGCTGTTTCAGAGATTACAAATTTCTCAAGAATTTCTGTGTCTTTATACTTAACTGGGAGTATTACTGTGCCAAGTGGTTTAATCTTGTCTAAATCAAATGGCTCTAGTGTGATCCTGGTGGGTGTAAGAGAGCTTTGAAATGTCTTGCTTTCTTTCTTAAAGCTCTTATGGGGCACTACATTTACATCAGTGCCCGTGTCAATTTTAATCTCAACTTTCCTGTTCCCTATTATGACATTTTCAGTCTATTTATTCTTAGAAACATTAGACTTTGTTACCTCATGTTTAACAACTTTAGTGTTACTTTCTATCGATACTTCATTAGTTTGACAATGTTAGTTGCAAATGTTGCTGATTCATCACTGGAATCATCTACATTTGAGACATTTTTTACGTGCTTAACCTTACAAGAACTTGCAAAATGATTTTTTATACCACATTTAGTGCAGGATTTCACATTGGCAGGGCATACATAGTGTGCGACCATAAACAGTTTGACATCTATGACACATCATTATCACTTTTATTCTTTTTCTCACTGACACTTTTGCTTTTAAGGGAAACTTGAAACTTAGATTTGTGGAACTTTCTGCCATTGCTATTAATAGCATCCACACTTGCACTTTCACTGAGAATGGATACACCCTTAGTTTGCTTCTTACTCTACTCACTTGCACGACAGTAGGTGATGGCTTTATCCAAGGTGAGCTTATCCATGCATAGTAGGGCTTCATGTGTAGCATCATCCCTGATTCCGAAGTTTGTTTCTTATCGACAGCATTGTAATTGCATGATGTGATCAGATGACAGAATTCAGGTGAAACTGCTCAAATATGTCACCTTGCTCCTGGACTCGTTGCAGAAAAATTTGCCGATCATACACTCATTATCTCGGGGCTTGACAAATTCCTCAGTCTTCTTAATCATTGGGGTATACTTCCCAATCTGCTTCAGCAATCTTAAATGTACCCATGAGTCGGGCTGACTCGGTGCCTATCAGGTTATGGGGTAACAATAATTTAAATTTTATTAGCTTCATGATTACCTGTTTGCAATCAAATAAACTTCAAATGTTGTTTTCCAGAATTTCCATTCCGATGATCCTTAGACTATTGCAAGTCAAAATCTGGGGGTAGTTTAATGTTGCTGTAGCATGGTTAATAGTCATTTTAAGGTTACTCACATATAAACCTATGAAAATTTGAATTTACAGCTCCCTCGGCCAAATTTCTATGTTTATGGCATTCTTTGGTCCTTAATTTGATTGCACCATGTTTAATGTGTTTGTTATAGGCAAACAACTAAGCGATTACACTTGATATCAGGAGTATATCCTTCTTATGTACATATAACATACTTACAAGACATAGAATTTCTCAACTAAATAGAACTAATTTAAAATTGGCAGTATTTAATTCAGTTTTACATTTTTTCAGGGTTCCTTATAATGAAGATACGTTGTATAACTTTAGACATTATATTTAAAACACTTCCCATATAATCAGAGCTACACTGTTACTTTTTGGATATAAAGATTGCTGCCCATATTCTTGCAGCTAGCAATGATACCTTAACAACATTGATGATATTTGGTATTCTGTAACTGTGTTGGTTATGATGATAGTTTCTGACCTCCATGTTGTTAAGCATCCAAAGTGACTAATTGCAAATTCATATGCTTCAGATGTGAGTTTTGCTTTTCTACATTCTCGGCATGGCAGTATCAAATACAGCAGATTGTGTGTCCCAGCTCTGAGTTGTTAAAACCATTTCAGAACAGTGAAAAATATATGTTGAATATTGTAGGAGCAATCCTGTTATGAAAATGGGAAGGATAATTCCAACAAGTGATCCAAATGAATTGGAGAGCAACCAACAATGCATGAGGAGCAACGTTTCAAAACGTATTAAGTGCACGGCAGAAAATTTTTCAGAAATCAAGAAAAACGTTTTACTTCCAAACAAGAAATCCTATATTCAAAATTTAATGAGAAATTTCAGATACCAAGGCAATGTTTGAGATTTCTCAAAAACCGAAATTGTTTTTTCATTGGTTAGCAATTTATTTTAATTGAAAGTTTCACTTAATACGTTTTGAACTGACTTACTGAACATAATACGCTTTGAACTGTTTAGTCAGTACAAACTAAGCAAAGATCAAATATTAATATCATTCTAAAGAAATGTTTCATCAGCTTTTTTTTTCAATTTGTCTTGCTAATTTATAATATAATTCTTATAGAACAGTGTAAGTAGAAAAAAATAATACCAATAACACTGATAATATCACAAAATAATAAGTATACTTATTTTGAGGTTACAAATTCTGCTGTTTACATAGAAGCAACAACTCGAATTTTACAGCAGAGCTAGAACAACATGCTAAAGTCTTTCAAGTTGTTTCCTCATCCAAACAGTCACAATCCTCAGGTGTTGCACTTAAATTTAGCACTACTTTATACATCTACAGACCATCAACCTTTCTCCAGTTATCACCATATTTGGCTTTCAGAAGATTGGCTATATCTGTCTTCTTTTCATCTTATAAAGCTTTAATTTTATCAACCACAGGAGGTTCAAACACCTGGTCCAGGTTTACCATTCGTTTCAGAATTGTTGTAAATGTTTTTGATGGGTCATCACACTATACGTTGTCTCCATTTTTACTCTGACGAGGGGCTTCCCATTTACTATACTTTTCTTCAAAATTACCCTCTTCGTATCCTTTATTACTTCCAATTTCCTAAATTGTGTTGAGAGTATTTTGTAATCTCTGATGGCCCAATAGTTTCCAAATGACCTTACTTTTCCTGTAGACTTGTAAAATTCTCTGTATTCTGCAGGAGTGAGGATATCGGAGGATTTTCAGAGAGCCTTCTCTATAACTCCAAACAAGTGATCTGCAGGAAAATAAGAATGGTCCCCTCTCACAATACAATAATATTTCTGTGATGGGTTGGTGCTTTCTTCAGTTTGCCATCCATGCCATCTTCTGTCTCATTCCAGGTAAAGGAAGTTGCATCCTTATTGCTGATGTCGGTTACACACAGCGAATAAAATGATGTCTGCCGGGAATAATAGGTTTTGCCAATTGATAATTTTGGAAGGTGCTGTACCTGTTGCAAATGAAGCAGAAACTTCTTGTACCAGAAGGACGCTCTCTCATTAATTTGTGGTACGTTTTGGATCGAAGTTTGTGTGCTACCAGATTAGCCAGTAAGTGATTCTTTCTTTGAATTTCTGCATCACATTTAATTTGAAATATCATTTGTGTCAGTGGCATTTAACCCAAAGCCAATGTTAAATTGTGTGCAGAAAATATTCTAGAAAAAACACTTTTTGACCATAAACTGAGCAGAAACACTCGTGTTCTACATCTTGAATAATAGGTTGATGCTAAAGTCAGCTGATAAATAAAGCCTATAATGTGATTCTGTTGCCCTTAGTTTTGAGATAAACTCATACACTTTTTTCTTGGCCGTAAACAAAGCCTTTTTCCTATCTCCTCCTTTCCTCTCTTTAACGCCCTGGCCTCCCTTGACAGCCTTGGCCATGCTATTAATTCTGGTGTTGAAACAATTATGGGCATACAGATTGCATTTGGTTGTTTGTTTTCACCTGAAAAGGGATAACCAATTTAACAAAACATTCATAAGCTTTTAAAATATAATATAAAATAAATAAAAAACGTGGAATCAGCTGCACAATCATACATATTTGAAGCTAAACAATGTAAGGAATAAGCTACATGTACATAGGTTATTTTAGGGTAGGCTGTACTCTGCACAAAGGTGTTGCATTGTTTATCTTTATAAGCGCTTGAGGAAGTATCAACTTAACAGCTAGCACATGAACATGAGATGTCAACATGCCTCCACATGGATCAACTTTTCATGCAAACTTTATACTCAAGCCACACAAAAACCATAGAAGCATTAATTGTAGAACTTACTCGTAAATACAATGATTTAAGAACGACTCTGATTGCCTAGGAGACGTAATCTTTAGCATGTGACTTAACCGACGATCTTGATCCAGCTTATTAGTTCTTTGCTTTCGCTGGAAAGTACACAGGAATGCTGCGACACCTAAATCTCCCTCCTTCGGTGTTCATTGGTTGTTATAAACTGTTATGGCATGCATCAGTTTATATCAACTTCCTTTAACAATATGCCTTATAGTATGTAATTTATTGGTAGTTATCTATAACAATATTTCCCATTAGTTTCAACTCAAAATGAGCATAATAAAATGTAATAGAAAAAGAATGCTATGGTATTGAATAAAAGTTATCAAATATAACAAATTTATTTCACGCACCTAGCCTCAATTTCGCGGTGGCGTTTGGTTTTTCTATTCTTAACTCTCTTCCTATTGATCGTTCTCTGATAGACTCACTTCCCTCCATGATGATCGCGATGAACTGACATACAGCTTCTAAGCTTACGGACTCGTGAGTATAACAATTAGTGGGAAATATCAGTAAAAGCGCACGGGTTGAATGCAGAGGGTAAAACTTAACAGAATAAAACTTGTACATAGTACGTTTTGAACCGATCATTCACATGCACATAATATGATTTGATCCGATGCATCCACTTGGACAGTAAAATAATACGGGTTATAATACAAAATGTTCCATTCTGAGTTGATAGGGTTAAAGAGTGCACGTGAAATAGGGGGAAATCATATCAAACTCAATTTTGACCAAGAGTGCATTTAATACGTTTTGAAACGATGCTCCTCAAATGGCAGAATTATTTATTTTGATAAATTAAAAGTTAATATAGTAAAATATAGCACTAACAACAAGCAAAAGCTGAGCGCATCATTACACCTCTAATACAACAGACTCAAAAAATGTTCAAACCTTTTGCACATCTTGTGTGCACCAAAACAGCGTGGTCTTGTTATATACTTCCATAAATTGAAGGCTAGCATACTTTAGTAGCCTTAGTAGAAAAATAATACTCTCCAACCATACTGAAATGAGGTGAGCTCTAGTGCATCATAAATATGTCCTTTCTACATTTAACATCTACCATTTAACTCAAATGAAATTAATGCACATCATGCCTGAATTTTAGTGATTGTTTACTTGGCATCAACTGACATAGCAGAGCAAAGATAAGATTTTCTGATCCAGACCAAATTTTTGGGGATGAATGGTAGAAAATTGAATGTAATGTAATGTGAGGATAATTTTGGGAGAAAATGAAACATCACAAAATATGGAAAATATTTCTCTAGGATGTAGGTTAACTCTACATTGCAAGGGGTAACATTGAGCAGAAGGCTGCTGTGGTACAAAAGTAAACAGATATGACTATAGGATAGGTAGAGTCAGACTGAAAAATAAAATGCCATAGTCAGGATTTGAACCATGGATCTCCTGGTCTCTAGCCAGTTGCTCTTCTACTGAGCTACCATGGCAACATGCCAGCATAGCATTGAATTTCTCAACTGACTCACATGTTTCCCGGTAAACCACAAGGTGATCTCAAAATGTTTTGAGATGACAACCCCGATGGCAACTTACAATGTTGTAAATACTTTAAAGTCCTAGGATGCATAGTATAGCCAACTATTATGGTCAATTAGTATTGAAGTAATTGTTTTTTTTGTTTTTTTCGCACAAGCCATATGTAGGACAGGAGTTGGATGGATAGAGTCAGATTGAAAAATTCAATGCTATGCTGACATGTTGCCATGGTAGCTCAATGGAAGAGCAACCAGCTAGAGACCGGGAGATTCATGGTTCCAATCCCGGCTATAGCATTATATTTTTCAGTCGCACTCTACCCATCCAACTCCTGTCCTACACACAGCTTGTGTGAAAAAAACAATTATTTCAATGCCAGATATAACTATTGTGAAAAAACTCTTCTTCTCCAACAAACAGCCTTTATTTCTTCCACAAATCATTATAATTATGATCTGCTCATAAATAACTGTCAATGCTTTTGTATGATTTCTCTTTGACATTCACTGCAGTGATGATTACTACAGCTTGCTATGAATTTTCCATCAAAGCTTACTCAACTGTTGCATACAATGCATTCCTAATGAAAACTAAATGCTTGACAGAGCTTCATTACCCTCTTTATACCTTTTGATCACATGACTGGAAACTTCTAGAAACAGTCACGCATGTAAACTGTAACAAACTCTTCAGGCATAAAAATGCAGGCTCAATGTCAAAGAACCTTCTGATGCCATACGTATCCACTCACACAGGTGTAACAATCAGAGCATCGATGTGAAAAGAACTTGCTGCCTCCACAGTTATCCACCAATGTATGTGTAACAATGGATGCCAACAATCAGCTACGAATTACGAAGCAAGCTGTTCACACATGTTTGGCAATTTTGGCTGCAGGGCATATTCATACTGTTCTCTCCTCAGGGCTGGTCGTCCATCATAATGGGTTCGATGATCTCAGTGTACTATTAGCCTCTTTCCTCAGAGCAGCCTCTTGATGCAATACACATCATTTATCCTCTTCACCACAGCCCTTGCCATGGTTGTTGAAACCTGGGATAGCGTCCCTTGGTCTGGATAGTGTGATAGAGTCACACCAAATCACCCTATTTGAAACCTCGGCTGTTGGCCTGCCAATTGGCTGGGTCTTCATCTTGTCACTCACAACTTGGATGTGTTAACTCACCATTTCATGCATGTTATGAAATCAGTTTAAGAGATTCTCTATGTAGTCAACTGCTGTCTGTTCTGCCCCAGGAGAACTTCCAAATTTCTGGTTGCATGGTAGATGTAGCTCCCTGCCAAATACCAAACTGGCTAGTGTCAAACTGGTGGTGTTGTGGGTTGAAGAGCAGTAGGCCAGCAAGAAAAGTAGCACCCTCCCATCCCAATTTCTCTGGTGATTGGCCACAACCTTCCACAAATGCTCTTCTAGAATCTTGATGTACATCTCAACGTTGCGATCGGGATGTGGAAGGAGAGGTGTTGTGCACATCTTGTGCACTCCAAGTCACTCCATTGTCTCTCTCATCAGGTTAGACTCAAAGTTGGTGCCCTGATCACCATGCAGCTCCAATGGTAGCTACGTTCTATGAGGCAGATCACAATGGTCTAGGCAATGGTTAGGGATGGCGATGAAGTAATCCATGGTGACCAACAGAAATGTTTTGCCCCTCTCTGACACAGTAAATATCTGTGTGTTCAAAAGGTGCTCCCACTTATATTGCTGCATACTATCCTGGTTGCTCTGTGGGCCACAACTTGCAGCACACACATGACATTGGTGGCTTTGCCTCTCAGTGTCTGCTCATGTTTCAGCCAATAGCATCATTGACAGAGCTTGTCGATGCTTCATTTGGGCCCCAAATACCACATGCATGTACTTCCGCCAGGTTTTCCATGACCTTACTTTGTGGGAGGATCAGCTACTATCTTTGAGTCTTCCAATCAGATGACTCCCATACCCAGAACAGCTCTCTTTCCTTGGTCTTCAATGATATTCCCATTGGACCCAGTAGAATTATATACACTACTCTTGGTGCAATGTCTTCCTAGCTCGGTCTAAGCCTACCTCCAATTCTCTCAGTAGTGGTCCCTAGTCAGCATCTGCCAGTTGCTCCCTCCTCAGACCTACACTATCTCATCCAGCTGCAGGCACCACAGAAATGACCCAAACAGCTGCAGCATGTTCTTTCTCCTCAACCTTGGTGCAGTGGCAACACTCCTCTGGTCAGGGTTGTTGTGACATGGCATCTGCATAGTTGTGGCTCCTTGCTTCCCAATGTTCTAATAGTAAGTTGTACACCTGCATCTTTTAGTCCCAACAAACTATCTGGCCCTCAGATTTTTGAAGCTCAACAAGCAGGTGAGGGCAGAGTGGCCAGTCCTAGTGTACCATGCCTTCACTACTGCCAGGAGCTCTTGACAGGTAACACAGTAGTTCTTTTCTGCCTTGGAGAGCGCCTTGCTGTAGTAGGATTTAACATGCTCCTGGCCATCCTGGACCAGGGTTAGAATGCCTCCAATGCCAGTATCATCGACATCAGTGTCCACAATAAAATCACTATCAGGTTGTGGAAATCTTAAAATACAGACACTGCAGAGTGCTGGCTTAAGTGCCTGGAATATGCTTTCACCTCTTCTGATGACAAGTAAGGCTGGAGCTCTTCCATCTGATAAGTGAGGTTTTTCACATTGTTGGAGAAACCACTGCCAAATTAGTGGTGGTAGCTGCATAGGCCCAGGAAACTTTGCAGCTCTCATTTGTCTTTCAGGCAAGGTCAATCTCTCACTGCTCAAGCCCTTTCTGGGTCCATGGCTGCAGATGATGAGACTATGTGGCCCATAAAGCTCACCATCCTGTAGAAGAGTTGCCACTTCTTTGTATTCTACCTGAGGTTAGCTGCCTGCAGCCTTTGCAGTAACTTGGACATGTTCTCGAGATGGCCCTCAAAGTTGTGGCTTACAACGATGTCATCCAGATATAGCAAACAGGCATCATATGTCAACCCTCTTATCACTGATTCCAATAGGTACTGGCACATTGCAGAAGCCAAAGAGCATAAGCATAAATAGCAAAAGCCCTTGGCCAATCTCTGAGATTCAGGACCACTTGGCAATATCTTGATTTCAAGTCCAAAGTCGAGAACCATTGGGCACCACCAAGTGTGCAGGGTGTTGTAAATCCTGGGTATGGGAATCAGCCCTTTCTGGTGACAGCATTCAGCTTCCTGTATTGCATGCAGAAGCATAGCTCAACATTCCTCTTCTTCTTCACCAAGACTAAAGGGGAGCACCAAGGTCTGTCGGACTCCTCAATGAATCCCCTAGACCTCATGCTCTCCAGCATGTCCCATACTTCCATCTGTTTTGCCAGAGGAACACATCTTGGTGGTTGCCGGATATGTCGGGCATCTCTGGAGTTAGTGTTATGGTGTGCTCCGTCAGTGTAAATTGCTGTTCCCTTCAATGAAGACACACTGGTATCACTTAAGTAGATGCTAGACCCTCTCCAGTTGCGAGATGGTTAGATGGTCAGACACCCTCTTCAGTAAGTCTTTCAGCCAGTGCCCAATGAGTTCAATAGCCTCATGGGCACTTCCTTCTCAGAAGGCAACAATGCCCAGACAACACAATCCATTCAATGGTATTTTCTCGCCCAGTACAAGGATCCTTGACTGTTGACCCTACAGGTATGCCTTTACCACCACCTTGCTTCTTGCAGACACAACTACATCATCTCAAGATCACCCTGCAGATTCCCGGATGTTTGTGGAGGCTCTGGAGCAACACCTGATCTTGGCCAATGTTGACTGTTGCCCATTGGCTCCTGTTGGCATCCAGCCCCAGGATCACATTCTCAGCCATCCTTGTCATAGATATCCACAGGTTCACAGTGCTCTGCCCCAACATCAACTCCAGCAGAGCCTCATCCTCCACAGGTAAGATGTCACCCGACACTGTCACTAGTTGGTAGGGCTGACTGGGTGTTCATATTAGCAAGCCCTTCAGCATGTCAGGTCTAATTAAGATCATGACTGCAGCTGTGTCTGCTAGTATCTGGCACAGCCTTCCTTGTATCCAGCCATCTGTGATGAGGCTGCCATCCACTCATCTGATTAGGGCATGCAATGTCACTTGGTGTTGGTAATGACAACCCCAATGAGCCTCTCCATTGTCGTTCACCTGCTGGTTGGTTTGGGCAGTCTCTCTCTAGGTGTCCTGGTTGGCAAAATCCCCAGCCCTGAAGGGTCATCATTGTCTCTGGGTTGTCTTTCTGTCTCTGCATAGTGAGAATATTCCTCGTTTTCCTAGCCGGCACAGCTGTTGCCTTGGTCACTTCCATTCTTAGTGCTGCTGTCATTTCCTCATGGATGGTCCTGTAGGCATCAAGCATAAGGACTGTCACCTCGGCATCATGCACCCCATCAACAAAGGAGTAGGCAGCTTCCTGGGACACACAACTAGGCAGTACATTCACCAGGACCTTGTTCACCAGTTGCTCAATCACCAGGACGAACTCTTGCATTGGCTCCCCAGGCTGATGTAGCCTTGATTTAAGCTGACTTTGTTGGGCTACAGCCAAATAGTGATTTCCAAAGCAGCTCTTGAGGGCTTCCCAGATCTCTCCAGATGTCAGAATCGCATTCAGTACTTCTGCCGCCCTTCCCTGGAGGCTTTCTATCAGTTGTGCAGCTTCCTCTTCTGCGAACCATCAGTTATAGGTGGCAACGGTGGTGAAGTGTTAGCAGAAGACTTTGAAGGAGCATGTTCTGATGAACTTTGGTGGTTTGATGCTTGCATATGTTGTTTCGCGTCCTGTCATCTTGACCTTCATGTCTTTTAGTCCTCCATCAAGCATATTTTGCACCATCGTTTTCAGTTCTTTCGTGCTTCTGTTGAATCTTCCCTCCAGGGTATTAAATTGTTGATCGTGGTCTCTCATCAATCCACCAATTTTTACCACATTTTCTCTTAAGATTTTACACTTTCCCCTCAATATAATCCACATCCTTCTCCACACTGGCCATCGTTTGATATTGTTTGCTATCTCCTTCTTCAGGTACTCCATTCCGCATTTAATTTTCTCTTTCATGTTGTCTGTGCTGGATTTCATTTTTTCCTCCATCTTCTCCATTACTCAATTCACAGTTGTTATCTCCATTCTCACCTTCTCTAAGCCTAATACTACCTTATGTCCATCTTTTCCATTTCTAACTTCATTCCTTGAATTTGGCATCTCCTCCAACATGACATTAATCCCCACTCCTGATACTAGTGTAGCAAAAACTCTTTTTCTCCAACAAACACTCCTTATTTCTTCCACAAACTGATTACAATCAGGACCTATTCACAAATAACTGTCAATGCTTTCGAAAAATTCTACCATATAGTTTCTTTTCCACATTTGCTGCGGGAACGATGAAGCTCACTACAACTGTCCCATCGAAGCTCATTCAGCTGTTGCACATAATGCATTCCCAATGAAAACTGAACACTCGGCAGGGCTTCATTCCCCACTTTATACCTCTTGATCACGCAACTGAAAAATTCTAAAAGCAGTCGCATGTACAAACTGTCACAAATGCACTCAGGTGTACAATGTGGACTCTGCATCAAAGAACCTTATGACACTGGTGTCCACTTGCACAGGTGTCCACTAAATTACGTGAAACAATAGATGCCTTTAATTAGCTATGAATTATGAAGCAAGCCATTCATAAATATTTGGCAATTACAGTCACAGGGCGTAGTCACATTATATTGTTACTACTGCCATGTGAATGCAGTATTTTTTCATTAATTAAAATAACTTGTCAAAACTTAGATTAGGAAATCCTTTACATATTTCTTATGCAAGCATAATCGTAGGACATTATTTTCATACTTAGCATATGTGTGGCTTCACTTTGCATGTCTTACATGATCAAAAGCAGTTAAACCTTTAATGCTTTTATCCGACTTAATGTGCTTTGTCGTGAAGCAATGCAAACAAGCTTTCTTCAAAGTAACAGTGAAATATTAAAAATAATTTTCAATTTTATATTATTTTGCAATGGTTTCCAACCAGTACTGAGATGTAGTACACATCCTAAAATGCAGCTTATTATTTAACTGTTCTAACATTTAGCTCAAAAGAAATCGCTATACATTTTGCCTGAATTCTGGTGATTGTTTATCAGAAAGTTATTGACTATAAGACTTTCTGACAGGCCAAAATTTTCAGGGTTGAATTTTGAGAGTTAAATGTAAAGTTTTTTGGAGTAATTTTGGATGAAAAATAAATCTGGCAAACATTTCTGCATGATGAAATGTTAGTTCTGTGCAACAGGCGTAATGTTGTGTATGATACTGCTATGATACTAAAGTGAACAAATATGACAATTTTGTTACTCCTGCCATATGAATGCAGTGTTTCTAGGGTATGAAATAAAATAGCTCATTAAAGGTTAGGTTAGGAAGTTTTTTTACATATTTCTCATGAAAGCATACACTCCTAGGATAGGATTTTCACACTTAATATTTCTGTGGTTTAACTTTACACATATGAAATAGTTTATCCTTTTTAGGTTACCAATCTCATGTGGTGTTTTTTATTCCTTTGAAGTACCAGATCAAGAATCAATAAAAGTGCATCAATTTTCAACCAAAAAAGTGGTATTGCTAACAATAAAAACAGGCTCTCTGTTCTGGTTAACCTTAATAGTAGTTTTCTTCCCTCGACATAAGTTGTGGTTACAATGTTACTGAACGCCAAATGGCACATAGCAACTGGTTAGTGGCTTTAACAAGTTGTTCAACACAATATATGTATAAGACAAAGACTTTGAAACATGTCTGAAGATTTAAACACAGTGTGCAAGTTGGGCTAAAGTATTTTTATGTGACTCGTATACTTTCTACTTAGTAAATTGGGAAACGTTAACCAGAAGTTATAGAATAGAGTGTAACGTGGAACCTCACTTATACATTTTTCAAGGGAGACTACTAAAATACTGTATAAATGAGAAAACGTGTAACTGATTTTCTCTTCTGGTATGGACCTCATCCAGAATTTTTAATTTTTCTCCAAGAGTTAAGGATTTTCTTGTTTTCTTCCTCGTTGGTTGATATTCATACATGTTTCTTTTCCTATTTGTAACTTGAAACTCCACATAAAATAGATAAGTGACTGTTGGAACAATATGACGACAATGAAAGGATAAATGACAATGAAAACAGCACACTAGCAGTACTCGACTTAAAGCAGAGAAGTGACTGTAGGAACCAAGGCTAGTAGATTGTTGGAATGATATGACAACAATGAAACGATAAGCATCAATGAGAACTGCAAACCAGACAATTCAAAGGTTATTCACAGCAAGCATACCACCATACATTTTTTTAAAAACATATAAATGGGTATATTTTGTGTATGGGGATCAGAACAAATGACACATTACCGAAAAAACATGTAGCCGAAAATGTATAATTGAGCAAAATTTTAATGGAGAACAACTGGTCCCTAAAATTTTAGCATATATGTGCGAAAAATGTTGATATGAATAACATATAAGTGAGTTTCAACTGTATGTGGTTTTACATGTAAGGAGATGCAACTTAATTTCTCCGTGTGTTATGAGCATGAACTTCTGAATTCATGGTGAAATCCTCAAAATATACAGTGATGCAGCTATGGGCTTCAATCATCAAGCAGAAGGCACTGTGCAACTGGCTGGCTGATTGAAGAAATAAGTTACTTTCACCCAGACTAAATACCCAAAGCACTATCAAGAGATAATGATATTGTTTTGGAAGATTCTCTCTCCTTGCCTCCAGTGAACATTCTAGAACTCTTTGGAAAACTCCAGCAGCTATATATAGGCCAGCATACTGGTAAGTGAATTAGCAAATATATTTCTTCATATGGCTTAAAGTGTCAGTTATTCAGTGTTTCTTCCAAGTGAGTTTGTCATGAAAGTTGCAATGTACAGCAGGTGCTGCTGCGAAAGGTTATAAATGTCTGGCATTCTGCTCCCTAGGGAGTGAAGCTGAAGAAAGAAGAAGCTGCTTCATGCATATTTCAATACTCCACTATATTGCAAAAAGAAAGGTGAGTTGACAGGGCAAATTAAAGTAGTTCACAGATGTTGAAGCTAGGGAAGTAACAGTGAAAAGTGGACAAAGTCATACTAGTGTTAGGAATTGGGTTCGAAAATGCATGATGGAGGAAATGCTTCATCTGTTATTAACTGAAATACAGAACATTAAGGGAAGCATGAAATCTGGAATGAAGAAAATGAAATCCGAGTCTGGTTGTCACATTGAGAACGAAATGGAAGAAATGAAATCCAAACTCGATTTTTGCATTAACTCTGTAAAACCATAAATAAATGCCGTGTTGGAAAATTTAATAAGATGGCATTGCTAAGGAGTTAGAAGAAATCAAATCAGATATGTAAGGAAAGATTGATGCATAAAACTACATTTAGATCAGCAATAAAAAAAGCTACGCTAGCAGACAAAGAAAAACAAGAAAACATGGACATTGCAGTGGAGGAGATATGCCATGAGCTAGAAACCAAGATGGTGGAAGGCCCTACAATTATGAGATGGCTAATACAAAAACAGTAAAGCCAAACAAAAACATTGAATTAATCAATGGACAACACTTTAATTCTAGTAAAATTAGTGGTGGTGTCAACAAAGGGGCAAATCCCTTAATAACTTTCTAACAAACAATTTTCAAACCCATATTCACATGAAATTTTTGTACAGTTTTGATTTTAGGAGGGTGCCCCCAAATTTTTTATACCAATATAGATGCATTGACCATAACACCAGTGGTGTGCATCACTTGTGAGACATTGTTACTGGTTTGTATTGTGGTAATTACTGTGCTTCCCAGTGGGGGAATTACAGTAGCATGCCCCTCCTCAGTGCTGCTGTGGCTGTTCAGAGGCATGCTGGAAAGCTATTGTGGTTTGATGGCTGGGTGCCTGTATGCAATCTTGTATCTGGTGATGGAGATACTCATGGTCCTTACCTCTTCTTTTTTTCGAGTGAAGGGAAAATGCATTTAGCCACTTCTTTTTTTTTGAGTGAATGGAAAATGCATTTAGCCACCCCAGAGAAGCTATCAGTGTGGGACTTGTCATCAATGAATGGCCCTACCTACTAAAACCTCTCCATAAGAAAGGTAGAAGAATGATAAAGTGAAAGGAAATGTGTGGTGATAGTAGTGTAGCACTCGCAGTAGTAAAGAGAAACATTTAAGTGCTGCCATCCAGTGGATGGAAGCAGGTATGTAAAGTTCTGCAGCCTAGAAGCTAGCAGGTGACAATAGAAATAATAGAAAGGTTAAGATGGCTTAAGTGATGCTCTCAGAGGTGACATTATTGTTGAGATTACTGCTTTTAGGCCTGGCATTTCTCTAGAAAATGCAGGGTCTCTGGTGGCATGATGTACAGTTGCGACTGATCCTGATGGACTGGGGATCTAATAAGATCTAGCCAAGAAATTAAAAGGAACAGACATTTTTATTAATAAAGATTTATCACCCAAGAAGAGAGCTCTGCAAAGAAATTTGGTACAAAAAATGAAAGAAGCAAGAGCCCAGGGAAGAAGAGCTTATATTAGAAATTTCCAATTGTGGATAGACGGAGAAAAGACATCGCATCTGGACAAGAAGGAGCTAAGAGAACCCCAATCAGGCACAGAGGAAATTACTCAGCAGATGTCAACACCAACTTTAGGAAGTACAACAGGAAGATCAAAGTCCAAGCAAAAAGGAGTGGATGTGGGTGAAGACGGGGAAAGTGTGTGTTTGAACCGAAATTCGCCTGTCAGCATGGATATGAGAACGGCATATGCAGATAGGACGTCATCCAACATCCTTACGAGAGAAGCAACAGCTGACGAAGTAATGATGTCAACAGAGGAAGCAACAGGAGGAGGAGCCACTGGAGTGACATCACCCAAGAAAATAGTGTCACCGAGAAGAGGGGAAATAATAGCAGCACGTAATTTGGCTTCAAAGGGAAAGAAGGCGTGGCAACAGAGTAGCGGGGAGAATACAGAAGGGGAAGAAGACAGCATTATATCATCCGAATTTGGCAGCATTCTAGTTTTAGACAGAAATAAAGCGGTTCCTCCCAGAGAAGGGATACAATTAAGGAGTAAAAGAACACTAGAAACATTTAGATTTAGATCAGGCTCACAATAGGGAAGGGAGAATATAAGGAGGCTTGGATTCTGGAATTGTGAGGGAGTTAAAAACAAAATATATGCTGGGAGTTGAAATCAATTATTGACAAAACTTGGTTATCTCGCGGTAGCTGAAACATGGCTAAAAGAGAACCAGATTTATGTAAAGGATTTTGATTTTGTAGGGATAAAAGGAGATAAGGTAGCAAGAAAGGGGAGGGCATCTGGAGGCATAGGTTTTTTTTGTAAAGAAGACCTTAAGTAAAGTAGTTAAAGAAACTTGGTCCAGGAGAAAAGAAATACTATGGATTGTATTAGAGGAGAAACAAATAGTTGAAAATGTTATATGTATAGGTATAGTATACAATCCTCCTCTTCCTTCGCGCTTTCATAATCCGGACCTCCTTAAACACCTAGAGATAGAAATAGAAAATTTAAAGGAGAGATATGTTAATTCTGAGGCTATATTAATGGGAGATTTTAACATTAGGATTGGTGAAAATGATGTTGTTGGAGGGAATAGCTGGATGAGTAATGATATATTAGAGAAACCTGAGAAGATTAGATACAGCAAAGATAAGATAGTTGATAAAAGGTATATGAAATTTATAGAATTCTGTGAATTGAATGCCTTTGATATTTTGAATGGGAAATATGGAGAAGATGTGAATGGAGAATATACGTATGCTAGTAATAATGGTCAAAGTGTGATTGATTATGTATTATGGCCAATTAATATGGGGTATATTTTAAGTAATTTTAAGGTACTAAATTTAAGTTCCAACAGTGGATATTTTCCATTGATAGTAGACATAAAAACACACACAGAGCAAACAGTTTATAATTTAAGGGAGGAAAAGTGTAACATAGAGGAATACAGTAGATACAAATGGAAGGAAGAGTATTGCAATAAATTTAGGCAGACACTAAATTCTAATTATGGCCAGATAAGTCAGTGTGGAGTAAGTTTTATGATAAAGGAACAAGAAATTGAAAGTGCTATGAATATCTTAAATATCATTATGATAAGGGCTGGGGAGGAAATGAAAATGAGAAAGAAGGTTTACAAAAGAGATGAGGGCTGGTTTGATGAAGAATGTAGAGTATCTAAAAGACAAGTCAAACAGCTGCTCATAAAGTGGAGGGAATTAGGATACATAAAATTAAAGAAAGAATATATGCAAGGGAGGGATTTATATAATTCACTACTGGAACAAAAGCAAACAAGCTGGATGAAAAAATATGAAAGTAATTTGATACGAATCCTAAATGAAAATAATGCAAATGAGATATGGAAGGTCATGAAATCAATGTATAATAAATATGTAACAAAACCAAGTATACAACCAGGAGAATGGATGGAATATTTTAAAAAATTGTATGGGGAGAAAAAGAGTAAAAATGAGATAGGAAATTCGGAAATAGGTAATAACTATGTAGATATACTCAATGATATAATAAGAAGTGAAGAAATAATTCAACAGGTGAAATTAATGAAGAGAAATAAAGCAACTGGAATAGATGGAATCCCGACAGAGTTCCTTAAGGAATGGTGCACTGAAATAAATAGAGTTAAGGTTTTAGCAGACTTATTTAACACAATTAAAGTGAAGGGTTATATACCAGATAAGTGGAGGAAAGCAATCATACATCCAATATACAAAGGCAAGGGTAGTATTGATAAACCAAACAACTATAGAGGCATTGCATTGTTATCAAATGTAGGAAAAAATTTTACTGGTATTATGGCAAGCAGGATACAAACATGGGTTGAAGAATATAATATCCTCTCGGAACTTCAGATGGGCTTTAGAAAAGAAGGAGGACAGTTGATAATTTATTTATTATAAAAACACTGGTAGATAAATACTTGAAAGACAAAAGAGGAAAGTTATATATGGCGTTTGTGGATTTAGAGAAAGCACACGATAGGATAGAGCTTCAATTGCTGTGGCATAAGCTGTTGACTAAAGGAGTGAGTAAACAAACGGTGGACACCCTTAGAGCATTATATAAGGAAAATACTTTTTGTGTAAGAGTGGAGGAAGGGGTTGTAACAAGACAAATCCAACAAGAGAAAGGCCTTAGACAGGGATATAAGTTAAGTCCAATCCTATTCAATTTATATATAGATGACGTATTAACAGAAATTGGGAGAAATAATAACTCTATGCCAGTAATTAATAATATTCAGATTCCAGGATTACTGTTTGCAGATGATCTAGTTATAGGTGCAATTACAGTGAATGGCTTGAAACAATCCTTGCAAGCATTAAATAATTACTGTAAAGAATGGAGTTTAAAAGTGAACCAGGACAAGACGCAGATTGTAGTGTTCAAAAAAGTATGAAAAATGGAAGAATGAGAATGAAAAAGAGTACAGGGTAGTGAGAGAATGTATTTATCTAGGAGTTAAAATTGATAGTGGTGGCCACTGGGAAAAACAAAAGAAATTTGCATTGGCAAAAAGAAAAGGAGCTTTATCAGTTATTAGAAGTTGCAAATACAAAGTACCTAATATAAATATTAGATGGTTGGAAAAAGTGTACAATATGGTGGTCGAGGCAAAAATGCTATATGGGATAGAAGTATGGGGATTAGAAGGAGGATGAGAAGTCATAGATGAGGTGCATAGAAAATTTTGCAAAGAAATACTTGGGTTACCAAATGCAACTGTTAGGCAGGTAGCACAAATAGAGCTGGGTAGAGTGGCAAGTAAGGGAAAGATTATGGAAAGGGCATTGAAATTTTGGCATAGAATATTGAAATTGGACGAAAGGAATTTGTTAAAGCAGTGTTTAGTATATCAAGAGAAAAGTTTAAAGAACAAGGGATGGGTAGACTATCTCAGAAATAACCTGGAAAGTAGCGGGTTAGGGGAAATGTGGAGAAGAGGAGAAAATAATGTGAATAACTTCTGGACGTTGACAAGGAAAAGATTTGAGGATATAGAAATACAAAAAATATTTAGTGAAATAACTGAAAAGAGATCTTTAATTTTCTAAATACCAATGAAAGTCTCATGGGGAAGGAAAAGTACATAGATGTGACAAATAAAGAGGAGCGAGAAGGTATTGCATGGTTGTAAGCAGGAGTATGGAGATTAAAAGGTTTAAGGAAAGGTATTCCACAAAACCAATGTCCTATATGTGGCGGAAATGAAGATATGGAACACATTTTATTTAAATGTAAAGGGACTGAAATTTGGAGAAAAGAGTATATTAATAAGAAATTGTTTAAAATAGATAGAAAGGTAGCAGTAGTTGGAATATTTCAAAAAGATAGTAAGAAGATTGGACAATTCTTATACAAAGTGAAAAATAAATGGGTATGGACAGTAAATAGACAAAATGGTGTAATAAACTAGAATTAATAAACTATTGTAAAATATGATTATGACCGGTAAAGAGCCAGGGCTGAACACTGGTCATATTCACCTGTATAAAGCTTAGCATAAATAAATAAAATAAATAAAAACTGCAATAAGATCTGGTAGTTGTATCTATAGGGTTATTCTATTATCATTCTCTAGCAGCTATATATTGGTGGTGGCTCATCTAACAGAGCTGACAACTCAGCAGTGATGGCCTGGCAAAAGTGATTGTCTGCAGGTCCTCCAGTTTCACTGAGATGCTGACGGTAAGTGTCTCTTCCAGGGCAGCTAAGAGGACTCCAAAATCCAGTACCTCAGCAAAGAGGTCCTGTATGGCATCTCATATAGCCCCCTTTGTTGAGGCTGCCAGTATTGATGTGGTTGTAGGACGTATCTCTGTCAGCTGTGTCTATCTCACTACAGATGAAATGCGCCACTGCAGGTGGCACAGTAACAGCACTATGAGGGTAGAACATAGTGCACTTTGCTGTGAGGGCATTTGTACCACGGTAGTAACTCCTCAGTGGTGTGAAGGCACTGACCAAGCCTGATCAGTCTTGAAGCCAAGATAGCCTCCAGATCGACAATGCTGGCCAATTCCAGCAGTACATGAGGCGTTTATCCCCAGATAACTGTTAAAGAACACCATTACTGCTCAGCTTTCAGCACAAAGCAAGGGAGGCTGCGTTGGCTGCAGCTCCTTGACGATTCTCTGGTTTGGGGATTCTGTTGTGGTGGCTGAAGGTGGATTGTCACAGTCTTTTGGTCATTGTGGAGAACCTTGAAGGGACCACAGTATTTTGGGGTAAGCCTGCTCCTGTCTGCTTTTAGGATGCAGATGAATTAAACCATTTGTAGACATTTTTGAAGGTATATTTTTTGCAATCTTTTAATCAATGTTTGGTTTCCATAGTGTCTTTGGATTGTTGGAGGGTATCGAAGAGATGAAGACATCCATCAGTAGTTGGACAGTTTGATGAAACACTTCCAATGGGCTTAGGTTGTTGGTGATACTGATAACAGTGTGGAGTCCCATGATTTTTGTGGGGAAGGTTTTTGACTCAGTATGGCACATAGCACAGATTTCAGGAATTTGTGTCATGTTTCAGCATTACCATTAGATTGTAGATCACAAGTGGTGCTGCAAAATTTTGGATGCTGGTTACTTAAGAGGCTGCCTTGAATTGCCTTCCCTGTTTGGTTTTACTGGAGGCCAGCATACCAAAATGTATAACCCAGTGTTGGAGGAACTAGTCAGCTATACTTTCAGCATCCATTCTGCAAAGACGTATACACTCTGGCCAAATAGTTTTACAGTTAATCATTGTAAGACAGTAAATGTAGCCTCCAGATGGTGACATGATCCCAGGATGTCAATGGCATGTCTTCAAACTTGGTTGTCTCGTAATGCTTATAGTGGTGGCTGCATCTGTCTGTATACTTTTGCCCTTTGGCTCTGATAGCAGACTATCATTCACATTTTGATAACTGATTGCATTCTGTTATAAGTTTTCATGTGGCTTGGATGCCGTGATGGCCACAAGTGCAGTATGTCAAAGATTCACTTTTGGAAAGATCCCAGAACAAATGGCCAATGATTCTGAGTGCTGACATCGCAGGTCAGGGTTAGGTTCGTGCCTGAGACTGATACTTTCTGACATGGGTATGCTTCCATATAGCTTTTCAGTTCTGCACTCTCTGATTATGCTACTAGGGTTCCTGTACTGGTTAAGGTCTGTTGTTTCCTCCCTGACTAGTTTGCTCATGCTCTTCCCCTGCTGGTACTGAATGTAGGCTTTGAATTTGGAGATGAAATGGAGTGTTCTAATCATTGTGGGCTACTGTTTCTGGGTTTTGAGTAATGTTATGGGTCTGGGGTTTGAGATCCGTAAGCACCATGAAGCATCTGCTTTCTATTCGGTCTAAATGCTGCATCACCTCATAAATGGCAATTAAATTCTGGTTGAAGTTGGAGTAGGATATTTGAACCCCTTACTTAGTACTTTAGTAAACAATTCCAGTGGTCTACATGTCCATGCTTGCGTTTTTGCAGAGTGGTACTGATTCCTATGTTGTTACTGACATCCATGGAATAGTGATGCATCCGCTGATGGGTGACTTGAGCTAAAGCTTTTTTTACAACAAATATTTGGTTCAGGATGCCAGTCCATCTAATTGGCATTTTCTCTTTTCTCTTAGTGTTGTTCAGTAAGGCACTGAGGGGTTGTTGAATAACTGCTGCATTTGGTAGACTGTATCTTTAAAAGTTGACTATGCCCAAGAAATAATGTAACCCTGAAATGTCCTTTGGGCAAAGTAATTCTGCTAATATCACTTTGGATAGTAGAGGTATAATCTCTCTGCTGATACTATATGTCCCAGGAACTTTACTTTTGGTTGTTGTAGCTTGCATTTCGTAATATTTAGGTGCAGGTGGTAGTCTGAAAACTTGCATAAACCTCAGCACATTGTTGTTCCTGTGTATGAGGTGAAGTTATGAGGATATCTAGATAGCAGAAGGTGAATGACATGCCTTTTAGGGGTTGGTACATGTATCTTTGGTATGTCTGAGTGGCATTTCTGAGCCATGATGGCAGTCTTTGATATGTTCTATGGAGCTGTGGGTATATGGTGGCCCTTTTTATTTCTAGGGTAGAGTATATTGTTGTCCCATGTAGGAGTGTTTTGAAGTCCCAGATGTAAGGTACTGTATAAGCACCAGGTAACATTCAGTTGTTCAATGCTCTGTGGTCTCTGCATGGTTGGATACAGCTTAATGGTTTATGTACTATATGCAGTGGTAAGGCCCATGAAAACTTGAATGGTTTTATCATCCCTTATACCAAAATCCTTTTGAATTCCTCCATAATTTGGATGTTGATCCCAGGGTGCAGCCTTCTTGCTTTGTAGGTAACTGGGGCTTCTATGGACTCAATATAGTGGGAGATACCTATATAATTGTGTGGTATTTAAATAATGGGTTATGTGGCATTGATGTAGGTGTCCAAGGGGGTGTTTATATTGTGTTTATGGTGGGATAGAGGAGATTAGTGATTTGGAATGTTACATGATGCACTGGATGTGCAGGGAGGGGTGTATCAGGGTTTTGATAGTAAATTCCTTTGGAAATGTCAGCTACTTAAGGCACTTAAATGTAAGGATCTCAAGGCACCTAGTGTGAATTCTGCAAGCTCTTTAAACGATTCTCCCCAGTAGTTTTCAAATGTGTAAATTCTGAAATGAAACACATCTGCATATAGGGAAACCCATTCAAGATATCAGGTCACCCACCTAGTAATTTCCAGGAACCTTCTAAAATCTGCATTAACTTCAAATCCTCTGCCACTACAGTACAAGGTTGTGTGTGGTGGACAAAGCGGCACAGGGGTGGGTTTTCTCCAGGTTCTCCGGTTGCCCCCACCATCACATTCCACTGGTGCTCCATCTTCATTCCTGGTAGTGTCATCACCTGCAGTGCCATAAGTAGTAAAGGCAGGCATTAAACACTATAAAAAGAAAAGTGGTATGTTAATAAGTCCCTGAATGGAAACTGGATGACTAATGCCTTCTGCCTGGTTTAAGCCACAATGGATTAATTCAGACTAGTTTAGTGTTAACTCGTCATGAAAATTATAACTGAATATTATTTCCTTGCAGGTAGTGACAAAGAAGTCTGTACAATGTTCCCTTGAAGTCTCAACTTCCTGTTGAAATGCAGAGATATAGTTACTTGCTTCAATTCTAATACTAATTTGAAATAATCGTGTGAACAGTGAACTATCTTTGGTTGACATCTCTAAGTCTCTCATCCTTTATCTTCAGGAGTTTATGTACAACCATACAGCATTTCTTAGAAATTAACAGATATTTTCCTTGCTCTGGGTTTGGTTTTAGTAAAAACAAATCCATTAATGAAGATATATTTGGCTTCATTAAACATCTACTAGATGCTAAAAATAAAAGAAACCACTCTCTTGGATTATTCTTAGATCTAACAAAAGCCTTTACTCCAGTAAGCCATAATATTTTATTAATAAAATTAGACTATCTAGGAATCAGTGGAATTGCAAACGACGGGTTTAGATCCTACTTAAAAATAGGAAACATATCGTAGAAAGAGAAACAGTCTAGTCAGCTATACAAAAGTTAACCATGGGGTGCCCCATGGATCAATACTCAGTCCGGTATTGTTCCTTATTTTCCTTAATGATCTCTTACCGAACATCCCTAATGCACATACAATAACAGTTGCTGATGATATAAATACGGTTTTCAGTAGTGATATTTCTAAATCTTTGGAGGAAAAAGGAAATGAAGCAAACAATAACTTGCAATTCTAGCTAACAGAAAACTACCTCTTGCTGAACATAAAAGAAATTATATATCTGCATTTTCACCCTCAGATGCAAATATTAATCTAGAACTGCATATAAGTAAAACACCTGTATTTAAAAAATGGGGAAAAAATTTTCCAGGGAATCTGGATTGGCCATGAACTCTTGTGGGAAACCCATATATCTCAACTGGGTGTTGAACTAAACTGGTTATTCTGTGCTATTCATAGACTGGCTAATATTGCCCCATTCAAGTGCTATAGATAGTGTATTTTAGTGGCATAGAGTTCCTAATTAGCTATGGCATCCTCTTTTATAAAGTGACCAGATGTCCCTTATGAATGGGACAATACCATTTTTCAACCTGTTGTCTAGGTGTCCCAGTAGATTTTTTGTGATGCCTATTTGCTAGAAAATTAAATATTGTCTATTTTATTATGTCCTAATTGCTAAGAAGGAATGTTATATTATTGATCAGAGAACATTCGTTGCAAACAGCAATCACTATTATGACAATAATATGATGTTTACACCACCATTATTTCTTTTGTTTAACATGCTTCATGTGAACAATCCAATTCCATTCTCTCAGCGACAAACTATGATGTGGACTGTTTCAGTAGTTCCATGATAAAATTCAAGACACCAAAATGAAAACAGATGTTCACTGCTACATAGCCAGAAAGTTTGTGGCAAATTTAGATGAAATTTAAATTCAACTCTTGGTGACTATGTCAAAATCAACAAATAGTTCTCTTTCTTAGGCTTATTTCCTATTGTAAGTATTCATTCATAAAGAGAATGCAGTCCGATTCTGATGTTCATTGTACTGTTTGTAATATCAAGTTTTCTGTGTTTCATGGAGGGAAGTGCAACATTGAGCAAAATTTAAAATTAATTAAACATAAAAATGCAGAAATTGCTGTGATGTCATCCAGAAGTGTAACTTCATTTTTCCAGCCAAATACAGCAACAGACCGTGAATTGTACTTGACTGCAATTGACCACATGATTGAAGAAAATAATAGTTTTTGCCCAAATGACTGGGCTTCAAAACTAGTAAGAAACTGGTATGAACAGATATTCTCTTGCAGCACAAGGTGTAAAGCCATTGTTTTGAACCTACTTCTTGCACCTCATACTGTGTTTACAGATGCTTATGATCATGGGGAGAAAAAGATATTCCCTGTTATGGTTAGGTATTTTATACTTTTTTCGTCTTTGAATTCTGGAAATTTATGAATATCCCGGTGAAACAGTACATATTTTTACCAATTATCTCACTGATATGCTTGTAAAAATAATCAAGATAGTAAGATAATTGCACTCTATGGGATAATACTAACAGTAATTTTGGTTGTTTTTGTTTGTTTGTTTGTTTTTTTTTTTGTTTTTTTTTGGTAGTGTTTAATGCCCGCTTTAAATACTAATGGCATTGCAGGTGGTGACACTGATGATACATGAATGATGGAGCACTGGAATGCGATGGTGGGGGAAACTGGAGTACCCAGAGAAAACCCACCCCAGCGCCGTTTTGTCCACCATAAATCTCACATGCGGTCGCTTGGGATCGAACTCCGGCCTCTAGGTGAGAGTCGAGTGGTCTAACCACTCAGCCATGGTGCAGCCTTTGGTTGGTTGGGTAACATGTAGGGGGACCAGAAATATTTTTCGCAAACTTAAAATGGTATTAGATTGTCCAATCCTTGGGGTTGGATATGCAGCACATATAGTGCACAACACAACTCAGATGCTGCAGATGTTCACCTAGTGATGCATAAGTTGTTTACAAAATTTACTACCATTTTCACACATGCACTGAGAGAGAGAAATTTACTGAAATTGAGTACAGGAAATATTTAGGTTTTACCAACACAGATGATTAGTATTTGGAAGTATTCTTGCATTTATTAAAGCACTGGGATCATATTTTGAAGGTCAGGAAAAATTTGCAGTGATACTTATATATTGTTTTTGAAAACATGTATTTGTTTCCTTTTTATTTATTTTGTGTGTGTGTGTGTGTGTGTGTGTGTGTGTGTGCGCGCGTGGGTGCATGATATAAAATGTGCTTTACATGAATACAAGATGAAGGGGAAGTGAAAAAGTAGAATTTTCTAAAAGTAGCAGATGGTTTCAATGATACATGTATTCTATTGTTGGTATACCCTTCAACTAGCTGATATGAAAAGAAAAGCATTGATGTAATTAAGTCTATTATATATTTAGGACTTTGAAGTATCTAGTAAATTTATGAATTTTTAACCTGTATTATTTTTAATCTTTAATTGGTATGTATCCTATATCCTATATTTGTAAATATATAAGTGTTGTTATTATTATTACTATTATTATTAATATTATTATTACTATTATTATTATTATTATTATTATTATTATCATGATCATCATCGTCACCATTTTTATTATTTATATAGAGACAGAGATTTGAGGTGTATGAAAAAGTTATATGGATCTTGCTTAACAACGCCCTAATTTGGAATAATGTTAAAATTGTTAAAAGATGTATTAACAATGCATGACAATTTATTGTGAAGTGAAAGCAAAATGTCACATTGCTGTGATGGCCCATAGGAACAATGCAAATTAAAGCAAAATCACCCTTAAACATCATTACCATTATAACTGTATGTTGGTCAAAGATTACACACCTTCACATAATCATGACCTACATTTAATAACTTGTAAATATTCCAATATTTGAAGTGCATTTATTATGCTTACTTTTAGGCAAACCTTTTGTGAATACATCAGCTGGCATATCATCACTTGGGATGAGAAATGCTTTTAGCACATCATCTTCTGCTAGACGTCTTACCTAATGATATTGAAATTGTATATATTTTGTTCTGTTGTGGAACACTGGATTTTCCATTAATTAGTTGACCCTTGGTTTTCATAATATATCTTTATTACACCAGGGTTCATTGACATTTCACAGAAAACCCTGCACACATATAAATTCTTTGCTGCATTCACATAAAGAAAAATGTTCTGCTTCAGTTAAGCTAAATGACGCATCTTTGTTTCTTAGAAAACTAACTAATTGGCCCTTCACAAAACTTAGTACTGCACCAGAATATTAATACCTTCAGTTGCACAGGCTGCTCAGTCAGTATCTGCATATGCATTCAAAATTGCACTACCCTTTTTATACACAAGACAAAAATCACTAGTATCTTTTAAGTATCATAGCACTGATTTTACTCCCTTCTAATGTTCTTTTCCATTGCAACTGTTTAACTGACTTGAGTAACTTACAGAAAAAGCTATATCAGGTCTTCCACGTACATCATGATATAATTACATAACCTATTATCTTTTGATGATTGTCATTTCCATCAGTTTCAGTTGATGCCATGTTTAACTTTGATTTACTTCTAAAGGTGTTGACATGGGCTTACATTCCTGCATATCAAAATTTTTTAGACTTTTCTCAACATATTTTTGTTGGTCAAGCTTACTTGCGGCTGCCCTTCTAGCCCTTTCAACTTTGATTCCAAGATATGCTTTTACTTCACACATGTCATTTGTCTTGAAATTCCTTTCACTGTCTTGTTTCAGTGCCTTAGTTTCCTCATTGTTACTAGAGAAAATGTAGAAGCCATCCACATGAAGACCTATTGCAACAAAATTGTTATTTTTAGCATTAGACACAAGACAAAGTAACAGATACAAGCAAGTTATAAACAGATACAAACAACTATAAAGCAGCTGATGAGCAGCCCTATACTAACAGAATCACAATACATAGCATTCAAAAGGTCAGGAAAGAAAACAAACTTCTGAAAAGGGGAATTTTTTTTTGGCATTAGCAATGCAATTGTCC
Organism: Hymenopus coronatus; assembly: GCA_030762935.1. NCBI lineage: Eukaryota > Metazoa > Arthropoda > Insecta > Mantodea > Hymenopodidae > Hymenopus > Hymenopus coronatus. The sequence goes on from CM060900.1 coordinate 296,966,644, forward strand.
AAAATTTGCATCCCCACTTATATTGTCACGACCTGATTCATGAAAAAATTGGGGCAAAGTATCTCGATAAAAGCTCAGAAGGTAGAGAATTAAATATGAGCCATGAAATAAGATTTAGTATTCTATTAATGCTACAAATGAAGCCCCTCTCTGGGAAAAATATCTTACCTCAGGGTTGACGTGGCTGAGGAACACATAGGGTAAGACAATATCCTCCATGAAGCTGACTGTTGTGGAATCATCCTTAACTTTGTTCTACTGTCTGACCTGAAGGCTCAGCTAATTAATTTAAATAACCATTCAATTTCTGGTTTATTTTAAGAAATAACTATTGTAGAAATCCTTGAACAATCCTGCACATTGACTCCTAGGTTCATTTCCAGAAATGGTTCAACACTAAGTTTTCTTATGGATGCCTGTTTGCAACAATACCGGATATTGTTGCCTAAACCGGGGCTCTCAGCTCAGTTGCGTAAATCCCCAGCTATGTGTAATATCAATATTACATGAATAAGTAAGAGAGTGAATAATTATGTAGCAAGTAAAGTGTAGTTAAATGAGTAAAATCCGAAAAACCAAAGTAATGTTCCTCAGCATTTATTACAATATATCTTACACCCTTATTTATCAAAAACTACAGTATAACCCTTTTCAGCAATCTCCTACTTGCAGATAACAAATATATAGACAAAGATGGAACATATGCTACATTAACTACAGTTTTAGGCTTTTCTTCACCGAAGTTTATAAAAATTAAGTCAGCATTACCTTTCCCTGCTGAAATAATCTTACTGTTGTTTGCTTCAACTACACTATCACAGTTTGGGTCACATACATCCACTAGCCACTCTTTGTTTGAAGTCTTGTGACCTGTTGTTCCAGAGTCAATTACCCATGAATCCTTTCTGACACATGAAACTAAAGCTGTGGTAAGAAGTGTCTTCTGGTTCTTCTTGAAGATCCTTAATTGGTTAGTTGTCTGGGCCTGCTTATTCTTCAATTTAGGACACTCCAGTTTAATGTTCTCCTGTCTTCTACAGTTGTAGCAGCTTCTCTTCTTTCCAGTCTTTTTTTACAGTATTATTCATTGATTCCGTCTGAATAACAGTAGTATATTGCCGTTGTCCCTATTTGCAATGATATCAGCAATATATTGCTCCATAGAAGATTAATGATCTGCTTGCAACACATTAAATACTTTAGCAGCTGGAACACAACACTCATATTCTGTCCTAGAGCATTTCAAGAACAATTCCATGCTTCCTTCACAAATTTAATGTGTATAATATGCATATAACAGATGGATTTTACATTTAAAATATATGGTTGGTTGGTTAGTTAGTATCTAATGTTGAGCAGTTGGCAGTGAAGCCATTCGCTCTCTTGCATTCCAGTATTTTGATGTCATATTATCATGTTGACTCAAGGTTAGACAGCAGAGTAGATGGTTTCCATCCATATCTTCTTTAGGTGTACAGAAAGAACACAGAGGAGATTTCACTATACCAATCCTGAATAAATGTTAATTAAGAGAGTCATGGCCTGTTAGGAGTCTAAAATTTGCTACAGAGGATTTTCTTGGTAATGCAGTGATTCTGGTCATGTTATTACATAAATTTTCCCTGGTTTTCCTTTTGTTTGTAATACATTATCTTCTTTAATTTTGTTATTATATGTTGATATAATGATTCTTTAGATAGAGTGATAACTTATTGGATCAGATGAATTTGATGTAATTTTACTACCTTTCTTGGCTAGAAAGTCAGCTGTTTCATTACCCTGAATTCTGCAATGTGCTGGAATCCATTGCAGTTTTAATTTTTTATTTAAATTCATTAGTTGTTTTATGATTTTGCGGCATTCTGTAATATTTAAGTTATTAGGTGTTACATCAGATATTATGGATATAATAGCTGCTTTAGAGTCAGATAATAGTACAACTTTTTCAAATTTATTTATATGATATAGTAGGTTTTGTAAGCTCTGAAGCATTGTCGAAATCTCTCCATCAAAATTTGTAGTATTTAAACTTAGTCTTTTGTAGAAAGAAAAGGGCATATTGCACCTGCACCAGTACCACTGTTATTTGGTAAGCTAGAACCATCAGTATAAACATGTAGCCATTCATTGGTAGGGTATCTTAAATTTATTATTTCTAGTGTCATTTGTTTCAGAACACACAAAGAGATTTCAGATTTTGTAAATTCTTCAGTTAAGTGTAGATAGTATTCAAAATCAAATAGTTCTAACGGATTAATATTTGTTTATATGTTTTCTTTTGAGTAAGGAAGTTTTAATCTATGTTTGACTTCTTTGACTTTATTAAGGAAACTTTGAGTTTTTAGGTTTACTTGTGGTTTTCTTTTTTCCCAGTCATTAATAGTCTGATTAATTTTTCATATTGTAAGAGGGCTTGTTCAATATCAAGTTCCAGTCTTGGATTATTTATTAAAATTTGTAGAGCAAGTATTGGGGTAGTTTTAACAGCTCCAGTTACTAGGCGAAGAATTTGATTTTGTAGAATATTAAGTTTTTCTATATTTGCAGTTATTAGTATCTCTTCACAATATTTAAATGTTGGTTTAATATACATCTTGTAAAAAGTGTTTAAATTTTGTGTAGTGCTTCCCCATTTCTTGCCTGCCAGTCTTTTTAATAGTGGTAATTTTTTTATTAGATTATCAATGTATTTTTTCCATGTTAATTTTATATCAAAAATAATACCTAAATATTTGGCTTCATGTGTTTCTGTGAGAGTTTCTCCATTTAGTAGAAGGGAAATATTTATTGGTTTCTTCCTTAGTGTAAATAGTTGATAATCTGTTTTCTGTGTATTAATTTTCATTAAGTTATTAGATGTCCAATTCTGTAATTTCATCGAGGATTGTTGTGCTATATTTATTAATTGTTAATTGTTAATTTTGATTTTTCGGTTTAGAATTCCATATAACTACATCACCTGCAAACATTAAAACTTTTGATTCACTTTTTTTTAAATTAATATGGAAGATCATTGATATAAATATTAAAGAGTGTTGTACCAAGGATAGGCCTTGAGGTACGCCACAGTGTGTCTGTTGATACTTTGATAATTTATCATTATATTTGGTAGGAATAAAGCGTTGAATAATGAATTCACTGATCCAATGTAACATTTTGCCTTGGATTCCTAGGATTTTAAGTTTATCAAGTAGTTTGAATCTCCAAATACAAGCATATGCTCCTTGAAAGTCAATAAATATTGCTAGAGTGTCTTCTTTTTTATTTAATGCATTTTTAATGTCTTGACTAAGGTTTAAAATATGTTCATTTGTTGAATGCTGTTTTCTAAAAATGCTTGTTTAGTTGAAACTAGGTTATTTTTTTCTAGAAACCAATTTAAACGATTGGAAATAATTTTTTCCCTGATTTTTGCTAATACGCTGGTAAGTGCTATTGAAGGATAACTTGAAAAATTTTCTACTGCTTTGTTTGATTTCAAAATAGGTATTTTTATAGATTTCTTCCATTCATCTGGTACTTTTGTATTCCATGACAAATTATAGAGATTTAGGAGTCTTAATTTTGCTTTTTTTCCCAGATGTTTGATGAATTCTGAATGTATATTATCAGGTGCTGGAGATTTTTTCAATTGTAAATCATTAATTAGAATGTTCAATTCTTTAATATTGAATTCCTGATTAAATATATTATCTTTAAGTTTAGTTGTTGATTTTATGTATTCTTTAATGCTTTTCTTTGTAATTTTTTGTTCTTTTTTGGTATTTGCAGATAATTTATAGGTATTAGCATAGTATTGATTAAATTTATTAGCTATTTCATTGTCATCTGTAATTATTTTATTATTATAAATTAAAGGTAGTTTTTTATTGTCTTTCTTGTTTTGAATGTTATGTATGAATCTGTATGCTTTTTGTGCATCTTTTCTATAGTCCATGTTCTGTAGAAAATTATTAAAATGCTCTCTTTTGGTATTGGTAATTTCTTTTTTGAATTGAGCACTTAATTTTATCCAATTTTGTACTTTTTTCGGATCTTTAGATTTTTCTACTGTGATTCTGGCCTGGTCTCTTTCTTTTTTTATTTTTTCTAGTTGTGAGTTCCAAAAAGGTTTGTAGTTTTTAGTAAATCCTCTTGGTATGTACTTTTTTGCTGTTTTCAAAATTGTATCACATACATCTTTGTTTAGTTTATCTGATTTTGTTGATTCGTTTACTGGTTTTTCAAATTTGGTTTCTAATTCATTTGTAAAATCTTTCCAGTTTGCTTTTTTAAAGTTCCATCTAGGTTTATGGTTTATAGGAGTTAAATTGTTCTTTTTAAGTTGAATAGTGGCAATTATAGTTCTGTGTCCTGAGCCTGGATTTTCTAAGATTTGTTTGGAAGTTAATAAGTATAAATCTGAGGATACTAAAAGTAAGTCAGGGTTGGTACCAGCACCAGAAGGTTGGTGGATCTTTTTTGTGGTAAACAACTTCTGTAGTTGTTGAATTTAGTAGGTCTTCTATGATCTTTCCAGAATTGTTTGGTTTGTCATATCCCCATAGTCTTGAATGAGCATTGAAATCTCCAATTATGATTGTATTTGAATTTACTGTGATATTTTCAAGATTTGGGGTATTGTTTGAGGGATTATAAACAGAATAAATTTTGAAGTGAGATTTATTTTTCCATATATCTAGTTTAATTATTTCTATTTTATCTGTGTTGTTCATCTATTTAATAATTTTAAAAGATGAAGTAAGATTTTTTTCGAACTCCAACTAGAATGCTACTGCTTACTAGGTGCATACTAAAATTTTGAAATTTATAAATTTTAGTTGTTCTAATGTTAAATTTGCTTCTTGAATTGTAAATGTATCAATGTTATGATCATATATAATTTTACTTAGTTCATGTTTCTTTGCTTGTGATAGACCTCCTGTATTGCATTGTAAACTTTTTAATTTTTCATTCATATTTTGTTGTTTACCATGGAAAGAGGTCTCCACCCAGAAATCTGAATGGGGGACTGTTTTACTTCCAGAATTTTTCTTTTTCCAATGGGACATCACTTTATATGGAATGCTTTTATTCAACTTTTTGTAACCGTTTAAAATTGGGCACCATAAATGGTGGTTACATCACCTAAGAAAAGAAGGGTATGGACAGGAAAGAAACATTTAACATATATTTGGAAAAGTATGCTATCCTTTTCTTAGTTAGGTGCTGTCACTTCTTCACTTCCATCCACCAAGCCCCACAGTGCTTCCAATATCAGAATCCTTCACTTTGTAAATTTCCATGATACTAATTCCCTTGTCCATCTAGCTCTTCAGTATTAGGCACTGAACTGGAAATGGCCACTGACATTGAATTTGAAGCTGTATTTATTGTTCCATTGCTCATAGAGTTTGTCACCATTTGTGTTTATCTTTTGGCATGGTTATGCACTACTATCCTAATATCATTGACTGCAAGTTTCCTGCACAAATATTAATGCTGTTGTGACTTATAAATGCTGTAGCTGGTCCCATAACCTGTTTAAAGGTACATTAAAACAGTTTTACAGCAATTTATTGTGTAGTGAAAGCAAAATATTACATTACTACGGCAGCCTGTAGGAATAATACAAAATAAAACAACCCTGAAACACCATTACCAACATAACCGCACGTAGGTCAAAGATTACACGTATCTAATATGGAATTATGATGATAATGCAATTTTCAGTGAATTTGTTTATGTTAAACAATTTTCTACTGCAGACAAAATTACACAGTGGAATAATGAGGGAAAGGAAGTCCATCTGAGATGAGTGGAAATGTTTCAGTATTTCTCCTCTCAAAAACTATCATTCAGGAACTTTTCTAAGTTTGTAGAATTTGCATTATTACTGCCCTGTACTAGTGTGTACTTGTACAGAGAGTTTTTGCAGGCATAAACAAAATATGGACATCAGAAAAAACACAACTGAAAGTCTAAATGCTAAAAGCATTATTGCTTACATAAGTAGATTTAAAATGCAGTTTGCTCAAGCTTTTTCAACAGAACACTTAAAATAAGATGAGAAACTTCTGAAGAAAATCCATTCATCAGAAAAACATGTCCAGTAACCAATAGTTTTATGAGTTATGTGATAACTTTATTTGCTGTTTATATTTATAGATTGTAACATTTATGTTACCTGTTATGCAGTGTAATTAGTAATAACATTGGCTTTAACTATTGTAATACAATAAATTTGAGTATTGTGATAATATGCTTTATGTTTATAATAAGTAATTGACAGGTTTTTAGATTCTCTAATTATGAGCCAAAAACCAATTACAAAAGTGTATGTGCATGCACCTAAAGTGGTAGATTTTCACAATTTAAAAAAGAATACTAAAGGGAATTCAATTTTGAGGGTTTCTATAAAAACACCAAGTAAATATGTATTTGAGGAACTTAAAATCTGACTGTTTAGTATCAGACAGATATAACTACATTTTTGCTGTTTTTTTGCATATTGCTACGTAAGGAACACTAAAGTTCATACCTATCTTGGGAACAGATGAGCATATCTCTAGCTTCCATATTTTAGAAGTTGGGCATCAGCATATCTGCATTTGATAAATTATGTTAAGGGTAATACAGATGTAAAAGCTGTTCTATTTGTCTGATCCTAACATCAAGACACATCAAAGAGACAGAATGCTGCTCCCTCTCTGACTAATTAGAGCATGCATCAAATAAGCAGGAAAGTTAATTTGTCTTTTCAGCATAAAAATGTTACCCAGTGAGAGAGGGGGAGGGGGAGAGGTGTGTATGTGTAAAGCATCACATTGGGGTCAAGAAGCAGTAAAATGTTTGAAAAATACCATTACTCACAAGAATGAAAGAAACATCAGTGAATGTTGTAAGTATTATTACTATCACAATCTAAAGTTATAACATTCTGGTATTATCTTTATTGATTACTAGTTAAAGAGAACTCATTACAGCATCCACAAGAACTGAAAGATCTGAAGAATAAAACCATGAAGAGCTGCTAATGGAATTCTCAGCTTTGATAGCAGTGAGCTCCTGATATCGGCCAGACAATTCCCAGTGGTAAGGTTAACAAATTGTCAAACCAACAGGAATGAAATCTAACCAAGAAGGTGATGACAGTTATTTCTTGAAATTCATGTTGTGTTCTTCCACAGATAGCAGTGAAGGAAATTCTGCAAGTTGTGACATAAGAAAGTTATCTTAGAATCCATAAAGAGATGCAGAACAAGGAGGTATAAAACTTTTTGAAAAGAAGAAGCTTCTGAATACAGACCAGCTGGTACCATTGTAAGGAAACAAAAGAAGACATTAGACAAGGAAAAAGAAACAAAAGAAGACTGAATAGGCAACTAAGAAAATTGTATAATTCTACAACAAATAATGAAGTTGCTACAAGAAATCTGAAAGAAAAAGATTGTTTTAAATGAATCAAACAGTTCCAGATTAATTTCAATGTCCATAATGAAGGCAAAATTCATCATACCTTTCAGAAATAGAATCTAAGGAATTAGATAGAGAAATAGATATTTTATTCGTCATGTAGTTCATACATATGTACATGGGTACCATAATATAGGATAAGTCAATACTATGTAAAAGTTGTATTTACAGTTATTTACAAAATTCTTGTAGTCTTGATCACCTACAATGTTACATTTATGAATATTTAAGATTAATCTTAAGCCCAACGATTAGATGGTTGCGTGTTTCATAATTTACAACATTTTATTGTGCAGCTTAAAATATAAAAATGAAAAACTAAAATACAGGTATAGGCTTTAAATAAAGGTAAACATTAGTGATAAAAAACAAAGTAATGAAAAGGGTTAGTATAATCATGTGGTCATGTCAAAATGGAAATAAATATAATATATACAAGATTAAAAATGTGAGAAGCCTAACACAATATAAAGTTTTATAAGAAATAGGAATATATGAACTTAAATGAAGAATATGTACATATATAAAGGCAGCTAATTACAATTATTAGCTAGGAATTCTTAACTGGTATAAAAGCAGTGGTTAATTAGATGTGCCTTTAGGGAAAGTTTAAATCTGAATTTTGGAAGGCAGTTGTATGTTTTTATAACGGAGTGGAATATGGTTCTTTGAAATAGGGAGGTGTTATGTTGATGAACATGTAGATTTATGATTTGCCTTGTATTGTACTGATGCACAGATTTATTCTTAATGAAGGGTGAATCTGTTTTGTTGTTGTTTTTATGGATAAACATTATTATTTCATATAAATAAATGCAAGGGAGGGGAAAAATGCCTAATTTTTTAAACAGAGGTTTGCATGATGTGCTTGGGCTTGCCCCTACCATAGCTCGAACTATTTTCTTCTGCTTAATAAAGCATGCCTTACGTGCAGGTGACTCCTCCCAGAATATTATGCCAAACCTAAAGAAAGAGTCGGCATATGCAAAGTAAGCCATTCTAATGGTCTGCCCCCTTGTGTACCCTGCTAGTACCCGTATCATACAGCAGGCTGTACTTAATATTCTGTTTATATGGCTTATGTAGGTTTCCCATTTCAAATTGTTTTGGACGCAAAAACCAAGAAATTTGGTGGTTTCTACCTTCTCAATTGATTGAGGAGTTGGATTTGTGGAGCCAGATAATCTTTGTTTTGTTTTGTATGAATGTCCATGACATCAGTCTTATCAACATTTGTTAGAGGGTTGTTGTTAATGAAATAATTAACTATTTTATCTGAGATTTGATGAATTGGTTTTAAGAAGCTTTCCTTATTATTTGCTCTCACAAGGACATTTGTATCATCAGCAAAGAGAAGGGACTTAGCATGAGGATCATCTAACCTGAAGTCATTGATAAAGAGTAGGAATAGGATAAGGCCTAGTATGGAGCCCTGAGGTACTCCATAATTAATCACTAGAGGACTAGATCTGTAGCTCTTCAATTCTAATTTATCTTTGTGTTTAATTTCTACAAATTTCTTCCTATTCCTCAGATATGAATTTATCCACTGGTGAGGTAGCCCTCTAATTCCATGTCTTTCTAGCTTTACTAATAATGTTTTATGGTCAATCGTATTGAAAGCTTTTGATAAATTTAAGAATATAGCTCAGGCATGATCTTTGTCATCAATAACCCTGAGGGACTCGCATACAAAGTGGAATATTGCTGATTCAGTGGAACGGTTGTTTCTAAAGCCATGCTGGTCTCTAGGTAGAAGGCTGTTCCTTTCTAGGAAACTCAAGAGCCATTTGTAGAAAAGTTTTTCTAAAATTTTTGGGAAGACTGATAGTATTGTAATGGGTCGGTAGTTTGACGTATTACTTTTTCCCCCTTTTTTGAATTATGGATTAACAATGGCTGTTTTGAGACAAGTGGGAAAAGTGCCATTGCTAAAAGATTCACTATATAAGTATGTTAATGGTTGAACAATTAGGTGAGCACATTTTTTGACAAGAAAGTCTGGTGCATCTTCTAGTCCTGCTGAGTGTTTTGGTTTTAAGTCCTTTGTTATTTTCAAAATTTCTGATTCATTTGTTGGGGCAAGGTACATAGAGTCATTAATTAGACTTCTGGTTTCATTAGCAGTCGAGCATGTGTTTGTCATTTGTTTGCTAGTTTTTATTAGGTTTTCTGCTATGTTGACAAAGTAGGTGTTGAAAGAATTAGCTACATCGATAGGATGTGAGATATAATTTGAGTTCCCCTTTAGGGCAATGTTACTGACCTAGGGAACGGTACCTGTAGTTTCTTTTTTAATTACTTTCGATATAGCCTTTGATCTATTGCCTGCCCTTTTAATTAATTTGTCATTTGCCTGCCATTTGGCTTCTGCTATGACCCTAGCTGGAATTTTTTTATAGTTATTGTAATAGTTTTTTAATGCAAGGCTGGAAGAGTGAGATTTTAATAAACTATGTAAGTAGCGTTTAGTGGCACATGATTTTGTTATTCCAGAAGTAATCCAGTGTTTGCTATTATAACCAGGTGGTTTCTTAATGATTTTCAATGGAAATGCAATGTGTAGATGGAACTGAAATGTTTGTATGAAGGTCTTAAATTTGTTTGATACATTTCCACTGTAGATTTTGCTCCAGGATTCTTTGCTAAGTAAATGCATAAAGTAGTGGATGTCAGTGGCGGCTCGTGCCTAAAACAAGTAGCGTGCTGCACGGGGGAAAAAAAATGCATGCAACTCACCTAGTTTCGAAAAATGAAGTCCATACGCCGATGTTTCTTCATGCAGAATTTGTCCATCACTCTGACGTTGAAATCCCTGATATTTGTAACGAATTTCTTCTCTATGGATAGCATGGCCAGAGAGGTAAGGCGATCCTGACACATGGTGTTCCTCAGAAAGGTTTTTATCCTCTTCAAAGAGGAGAAACATCGTTCTGGTTCTGCAGTTGACATGGGAATAGTCACAACAATTCTTAAAACCTTTGTCACTTCACTAAAAGTTTTTTGCAGATTATTTTTTAGTGTCAACTGCAAGAGTGGAAGAGCACCTTCTACTTTCCTGAATTCCGGATGCTCATATAAAATGCTAAGTTCGGTTCGGAGCTTGTTTTTGTCGAGATCTTTGTATCGATCACAGACAATGCCGAGTTCTGTTTCAGGAAAAACTTGAGAAAATAATTCAAAGTTTTTTGCATCCAATAGTTTTGCAGCATCAAGATGTTCTGTGGACTCAAAGCGGCTGTGTACCTCCAATATTATTCGGTCACATACTTCCTTGGCATCTACTCCTAAGTTAGTTTCCCTACGACGTCTTTTTGTAACGTGGACGTTAGATGTCTGAATCTGGTGTGCTATATCATCCGTTCTACTTCGCACGGCATCAATTGCTTTGGCAAAAGATTGGACTGCATTTTTTGCCTTCACTGCATCCATCTGTCTTGCTTGTAGCTGATTATACAAAATGTCTACATGTGGCATTATTTTCTGAAAAAAAGCAAGCCAGAAATTAAATTCTCCATCCTCCAAATTATGCCGCAGGCCACGAGCTTCTTGCACTGTCCTATCTGATAAAGATTGTTCTAATTCGTCAAAACAATCGATCAGAGATTCTCTGTGTTCATATACGGTGTTAACAGTCCTAGACTTGAAATTCCATCTTGTTGCAGATCCTCGAGGAACTCTTCGAGCAACAGTTGCTTCCAATGCTGCTAAACGCTGTGGAGATCTTGAAAAAAATGCTGGAAAAGCTGAGAGACTGCAGAAGAATATTCTGGCGGACTGATTTTGAGAAGCTGCTTTCTCCATAACCAGATTTAATTGATGGGCGTAACAATGTACATACTGTGCGAGAGGATAGTGTTCTTTCACCTTGATCTGCACGCCTCCTGTGTTGCCGCTCATTACAGACGCACCGTCATAAGTCTGGGCGATGATTTTATGGCGATCATCCTTAAAAAGGGTGTCCACTTCTTTCAAAATACAACCGGCAATAGAATTAGCGGTCTGATCAGATGGATTAAAAAATCCCCAAAACCGTTCATAAATAAAGCCGTTCCTTTCATATCTAAAAATTAATGCCAACTGAATTTTTTCAGTGATATCAGTGGTTTCGTCTGCCATGATAGCAACATAGGCTGCCTCCTTCATTTCTCTTTCAATTTCTTCGTGGCACACTTCCAACATGCAATCAAGTAGTTCATTCTGGATGGTCTTAGATAATCCTTTGAACACCTTATTGCTTTCGGTATGCTCTTTCATCGCACTGTCTATACTGCCCAATAGATTTATAAGGCCTAAAAACACGCCGGGATTATCTGACGTTTCCGTCTCATCATGTCCACGCAAAGCAAGCTCAAAGGCCCCACAAAATTTGATGCAGTCTATTATCCTGGATAATATGTATCTATTTTTCTCAACCTGTTCATTATGTTTTTGTGTAGCATCTTGATATGCCCTGCTTAGCTGCGTTGCAATATTTACACCTCCAAGCATTGAGAAGTCAAGCGAGTTTTTCATATGCTTCTTGCTATTTGAATGTTTTTTTATATATTCATTAACATGACCTAGATCTTTAACACCAGTCGTAGACCACGAATCTGTACTTCCAAACAAGAGGCAAGGAAAGCAAAAGAGCGCGTTTCTGATTTCACAACCACAGATCCAGTCACTGTTGTCATATATATTTGTGTTAAACTTTCTTGTGTAAATAGAATTTTTACTTCCTTTTGCTTTCTGTTCAATTTTTAGATCAGGAGTAGGTCGCCCTAAATTTTTTATCCTGATCTTTTCATCTAACGATCGCCTTGAAAAGGGAGTTTTTAACCGCTCATCAACTATATTCGTTATGTATGACTAAAGTTTTCTTACCTATGAAAGTAACACAAACCTACACTGAATGATACTGAAATATAATAAAGTGCGATCACAGTTGGAAATAAACTGAAAACTGACACTGAATAACATTTACACAACAGAACACTTTGTTTCAATGTGATACACGTGGGCCTGTTAGATTTCACATTTGCGGAAGTAACACATTGCGCCAATATGAACTTGTGGTTACCAATGTTAACAAACAATGTTCTGTACGTTCCAATGTGAATAAGGTATGGAGATAATAGTCCTTTTATGGCTCAGTTTGTATCACAAAGATATAATTAGTTATTATAACTAAAATAAAACGTTGTAATATGCTTTAATTAATTTCACTAAATTCTGATGTTTAGTGTGGCACTTAGGTGAGTGTGGCAGGGCTGTTTCGTCTGCTGCCAAAACGATTATAAGGAAAAGAACTAACACTCGTAGCAATTTCATTGATTCCGTGCTTTAGCCAAACGCAGCACGTAGCAGTGCGAAAACGATGGGACAGCGACCGTCAGGGGGGGTAAGAGGGGAAGGTTCTACGCAAGCGCAATATTCACCTACCGTGCTTGATCGCTTTGAGCACGTGGATGCATTCCATTAGCTAAACTTGCGTGTTTACCTTGCTTCGAGAGTTCGTCATTGGCAGTGCTGCCTTTCTTATTACTACCATAATGTGTTATGTTTGTTACATGGTCCTTCAGCATGTCTGTTATGTAATTTAGAAGAAAAAAAAGTAGCGTGCTGCTGCTCTTCAGCACGTAAGGACGAGCCGCCCCTGGTGGATGTTATGATCATTTATTGTCCTTTTCTTTGCGACTTATGGGGCTTGAATAAGACTAACTGAAATAGGTAGTATTATTGTTTGTGCATTATGATCACTAAATCCTAGATCAAAAACCTCACTCTTACACTTATGCGTGTCAAAGTTTGCAAAATCTTGATCTATTAGGGAGGAGGAGTGTTGTGTGATTCGTGTAGGCTGAAATATAGTTTTTTTTTTAAATTGTAAGTTGCTAAGAGGTTCACTAGCGCTGATGTAGAGTTTGATTTGCTGTTCAAATCTATATAAAAGTTACCACAGATGATTGCTTTTGTGCTCTTACAAATGTTTTTCTGTAGTACTGTGTCAAGTTTGTTTAGGAAGGCCTTGGTATCATTTCTAGGGGTTCTATATATGCTATGATTGTTAAATTGGGATTTAACAGTTGAATGCCTGAACACTCAAATGCTTTTTCTTTTATGATATTTTGTAGGTTATTGAGGGCCTTAAATTCTAAACCATTTTTTACAAAAATACAGGTTCCCCCCTCCATTAAAAGTGGCTCTGCATGAATATGCTGCTAGTGTAAAGCCAGATAGCTTTGTTAAATTTAGACTATCCTCCTGAACCAGTGTTCAGTAAGGCAAAGAATGTTTGCTTCCTTTAATTGGGTTGAGAGTAGGATGTCTAGCTCATTAGTTTTGTTGCCTAGCGATTGAACGTTCTGATGGATGAGGAATATTTGATTTTTAGGCGCAGCTAAGTAACCAGATACCTTTTCCTTTATGCTATTTGCTTGTTGTCCTTGTTCTTGGTCTGCAGCATGTTGATTCTTAGAAGGATTTGCCTTTCTAAGACTGGTTCCTGATGGAACAGCAGATCCTCTACTAGTCTTCTTGAGCGCTGGTACACTTTGATCACTAGCTTTAGTCACTGTAATATCACCCACCACACAGTTTATTAGTTTCCCTCACACACTGATTTAATTACACTACACAGTAGTTTTCCAAATTTGTGGGATCCTCTGTGATTGAAGTGGATTCCATCTCTGCCAAACTCATGATCTGCCAGCCAGAAGTTCCCATCTACAAAAGTGCACTGCTTAGTAGAGCACAGCCAATTTAACTCTTTGTTTATTCGCATTACCCTTTTTTTTGGATGTGTAACGTCTTCTAAGCATGCCACTGATAACTATATTGACTTCAGGTAACTCAGCTCTAATATAATTTATGAGGTCCGTAGTATCCCCCATGATTTCTTCGGCATATTCACCTGGTTTTATGTTGTTGGACCCAGCATGTACAACAACTATGCTAGGATTGCGTTCTTTTAGGTTAAGTCTTTCTACTTGGTGTTGCAGTTCATTTATCTTAATGCCTGAAAAAATAATGACGTGTTATTTATGGACGCTCTTTTGCCTGCTGTGGTTCTCAGCATCCCATTCTATACTGGACGTGAAAGACCGCTTAATTTTGCTCAGAGTCCTCTCTATCAGACTTGAGGTTCTTTTACATGCCGTAAATCTACGACTTGGGACCAACAGCTTTACTTCCCTTCTGAAGGTTGCCATGCTAAGGATTTTTACACCCGAAAAAATCCATTGTCCTCCGCCGGGTTTCAACCCACGACCTTGGGTATATGAAGTTAGCATGGTAACCATTACACCACAGAGGGCGACATCTTAATGCCCAGGAAGCATCTCTCGTTGTATCCTTGACTTTTTCAAAGTTGTCCTAAAAACTTGATCATTGAGTCACCTACTACTAAGACGCCTGGTATTTTTCTTCTTTCTATACCGTCAATCCAGGGGACCGCACAGTTTTCCGCACTCATTGCACTCCGCTTTTTGTTATTTTCCTGAACATGAATCTATTCTTCAGCTCTATTCCATAGCTGCTGTTCGAATGCTGAATTCTATTATTTTGTAACAAAGTAATTCAAGAGAAGAGCAACTGTTATCAACAGTGTATAATGGACTTCAACACATCAGTGCAGAAAGAGGAAAGCTCTGTTTCACTTGTGTCACAGGGGTATAATACCAGCTGTCTACTACACAGCTTATGAAGGACTTACAACATGATATCTTACACAAATTACAGAAAACAGAAGAAATTTTAGGGGAAGTTTCAGAATAAAAATCATAGTTCAGTGTTTAAATTTCCCTATATATGTTAAATTCTTAAGGTTTCTCTATATAACTGTGAATAACAATGATAACTTGATGTCAATCTATTTTCTCGAATTTATGTGTTTATGCTAAGCTTTAGATTTTGTGAGTTGAGGTTTTAGTGCTCCAATAGCAGAATAGGCAAATGGTATGTAAGTCTTGAAAAGTATGCACCCTCAAAGTTATATTTCATTACATAAAGCACTTAAAAAAGAAAAAGTTAATTGTGACTTCAGTTATGCTTCTTATAGCCAGTAAAATTCTTACTAACCCAACAATAGCTTAGGTACTGCCTCTAGTTTAAGGTAGGAGGAATGTATCTAAATGCAAAAGCTTAAATTCAAAGAGATGTATCTGCACGCATCATTTCAGTTAATACTTTTTATTAATTACACTGGAGTACCTTAATTAAAGAAAAAGGTAGCGCAAATAGAGCTGGGTAGAATGGCAAGCAAGGGAAAAATTATGGAAAGGACAGGTATAGAATATTGAATTTGGAAGAAAGGAATTATTGTAAAACAATGTTTAGTTTATCAAAAGAAAAGTTTAAAGAACAAAGGATGGTTAGACTGTCACAGAAATAACTTGGAAATTAGTGGGTATGGGGAAATGTGGAGAACAAGAGAAAATAGTGTGAATAATTTCTGGAAGTTGGCAAGGAAAAGGTTTGAGGATATAGAAATAAAAAAAAAAATTGAGTGAGATAGCTGAAAAGAGATCTTTAGTCTTTTATATATGGAAGACCTATGGGTAAGGGAAAAGTATATAAATGTGACAAATAAAGAGGAGCAAGAAGGTATTGCATGGCTGAAAGTAGGAGTATGGAGATTAAAAGGCTGATGGAAGGGTATTCCACAAAACCAATATACTATATGTGGCAGAAATGAAGATATTGAACATATATTATTTAAATGTAAAGGGACTGAAGTTTGGAGAGAAGAGTATATTAATATGCAATGGTTTAAAATAGAAATGTAGCGGTAATGTAATGTTTCAAAAAGACAGTAAGAAGAGTCGTCAATTTTGATACAAAGTGAAAAATAAATGTGTATGGACAGTAAATAGAGACAAATGGTGTAATAAACTATTGTAACATATGAGTATGATCGGTAAAGAGCCAGGTCTGAACACTGGTCATATTCACCTGTATACAGCTTAGTATAAATAAATAAAATTAACGAAAATGTTGCACATTAATAGAAAAACAAAGGTGTTCCGATCTTTTAACAATTTGGCCTGTTAAACAATGTGACAAAGTATATTTATTACACATGCAAAACTTAAAATAGCTGTATCTGAAAACAGTGATTTTTTAGTTATATCTGCTGACCCTAAGCAGTTGAATTGTGCCTACTCCTGACACACACATAATATATCTCTCTTTCTCTCTCTCTCTCTCTCTCTCTCTCTCTCTCTCTCTCTCTCTCTCTGTCTCTCTCTCTGTATCTCTCTCTGTCTCTCTCTCTGTATCTCTCTCTGTCTCTCTCTCTGTATCTCTCTCTGTCTCTCTCTCTGTCTCTCTGTATCTCTCTCTACGTCTCTCTCTGTCTCTCTCTCTCTCTCTCTCTCTCTCTCTCTCTCTCTCTCTCTCTCTCTCTAAAATAAAACTAACTTCTCTAAAAATTCAGAATGTCACAATTACAATAAAAGAAATCTGAACAACTTAAATTTGGATAGTATTAGGACTGATCAACAAAGGCTGAGACTGATTTTTTTTCACAGATGTTTATAACTCCAATTCAATGTTTACATGATATTTTTCAAAGTAGTCCCCTCCTACTTCAATGCACTTTTTATAGCGTCTCTGCCAGTCCTTAAACACGTGCTGCAGACCATTCTTTGAGAATCACCTCACTTTACTTGAGCACTGCTTCGGAGTTCTCAAATCGAGTACCCCTAAGCTTTGCCTTTAGTGATGGGAATAAAAAAAAGTCACAGGGTGCAAGATCGGAGTTATAAGGTGGATGTGGTACACAGTTAATGTTAAATCGAGCCAGAAACTGCATGACTTGATTTGCGACGTGAGGCCATGCATTGTCATGATAAAGTCACCACCCAGTCTGAGAAAGCTCTGGTCGTTTCTTTGCAATGTGCTTCCTCAGTGTAGCCAATACTGAAGTGTAGTATGCTGCTGTAACAGTAGTGTGAGGGGGAACTGCATGCTGGTAAATCATTCTATTACAGTCAAAAAATGTGATCACCATCACTTTCCCTGCAGATGGAAACACTATTGCCTTTTTTGTGTTGGAGAACCTGGCGATTTCCACACTGTGCTGGCTTGTTTTCCTTCAGGATCACAATGATGCAGCCATGACTCATCACCGGTGATAATCAATTTAAAAAATGCATCCCCTCCATCAGCAAAGAGACGCAGCACCTCATGGCTTGTATCCATTCACACAGCCTTTCGTTTGGGAGTCAACAGACGTGGCACCCAACAAGCACAAACTCAGCATAATTGTAAATACACTGCCATATGAAATTCTCAACCCTTCACTGAGGTTACATAATGTTATAAGCCAATCCTCTCGGACAATCACAGCAGCTGTGTTGATGTTGACTTCAGTCAGAGCAGAAGCGGAAACACCAGGCCCACCTTGCTTAACACTGACAAGTCGGCCTTCTTTGAAATCCTTGAACCACCTAAACACTGTTGCATGAGGTAGTGCATCTTCACTGTACACTTGCTTCAGCTTTTCATAAGTTTCGGTGGCTGTATGGTGCAAACAAAAACAGGATTTGATTGCGCTGTACTGCTCCTCTCGCATCACCTCCACTGTCTGGTATGCGAAATGCACGTAGGGTCTACAAAATAGAGCATTACTACTAACCTACAAATAGTGCTGCCGCCTACCGACATTATACATAAAAACCCGCTCTTTTCAAATATTTATGTTACAGGTACGAACTATCACGGAAGCCACAGGAAAAAATCAGTCTGGCTTTGTTGATCAGCCCTCGTAACAGGCAGAGTTAATGTTGACAATTAATTTTAAAGATTCACATTAATCAGTTAAATTAGTTTGTTTTGTGTTCAATATTTTACATAAATCCACATTAATTTCATGCTAAATTTTGAGTGCAATTAATGAGTAATGACATGGCAAATGAAAACTGAGAGATAACGAAAGAAATAGTAATGACAAAACACCTTATTTCAAATTCAAACCTTCCTTTCAAGTTAATATTTTGAAAATATCAAATATATCAGACATCACCAAAATGCAACATATAAGTTGTGACATTTTCGTTTTCTTAGTAGTGCTACTGTCTGATGCAAGTAAGTTAAACATAGAGAAAAAGCTCTAGCTGTCAATATTTGATATTGATAGCCAAAGACGAAGGAGCTTTTCACAGAAAATGTATGATTTAACTATTGCTTTCAATGCTGAGAGCACTGCTAATACATCTATATTTTGTTATTGTAACCACCATGGCTTAGTTCTTCAAGAATGGCACAAAGTTCTTTGTAACAAATAAACATCAGAATTAGTACAACTAGTTTTAAATGCATTTATTGGTTAAATGACTGATACTTGATTCACTAACTAACCTAAAAGCTCAAGCAATTGATCTGAAGCTTTTATTGTTATTATATCAACATTTGCTCTAATGGAGCCTTATTTATTCCAAGTCATATGGCAGCAAACTTATAAATTGTCTTTTACCATATCTCTAAGATCGGGATCCATGCATACTGCAAGTGCATTTAATACTGCTTCTAAAGTGAGCACTTTTTAATGTCTCTCATTTGGCTCTCAGTGAGTCAGTTCAGAACAAAAAAGGGTGCGCTACAATCTTTTCATTGGATTGAAATTCTAATACTGGATTTTTTGCCATCCTGCAATTTTCAGAAGCAGTACTTCTTGCTTCGTACCTTACCCCCCAGGGGCCTACTACGGTAGGTACGGGTTAGGCGCACCCGGGGTCCCGAGCCACCTTGACTCCCTCTGTGGGCAACCTCAGAGTGGTGAGGGAGTCAGAAGGTCAAAATGCCCACCCACGTGTAGGCCGTGCGTGGAGACCCGTGTCGGTGAAAAGGAATATCCTGGTTGGTTGAGGGTTGCGTACCTGAGCCTGGGCTTCTGTCTTTCAGTAACTGGGGAGGGTGCGCAGCCTAATACACCGCTTTGGTTTCTGATTTGCCTAAACGGGAGGCTAGGGACTAACCCACCCCTAGTCAATCGGCCAGGACTAGGTATTACACCGAACTCCAGGGTGAGTGGGACGGCGAGCCCGCTATATCCCCTGTGTAGCCCTGTCACCCCAGTGGGGTGACCCCTCGTTGGGCTCCGTGGTGGGTGGGGAGCACTGGGGGA
Source organism: Hymenopus coronatus (assembly GCA_030762935.1). Lineage (NCBI taxonomy): Eukaryota > Metazoa > Arthropoda > Insecta > Mantodea > Hymenopodidae > Hymenopus > Hymenopus coronatus. The sequence goes on from CM060900.1 coordinate 296,986,208, forward strand.
TGAATTTATACCATTTTTTCTATGGCACCAAAACTAAAACCCCTTAATAAAGACGTTGGAAAGGAAGTAGTCGAGTCATGTGGTCCTCGCTACTTGGTTATTCATAGGACAGAGGAAGGTAAGAAGTTCCTTACGGTGAGCCCTTTTACTATCCAAAAGGGTCTCGATGCCATTGCTGGTCCTGTTAAATCCTGCGTTCGAGCTCGCAATGGTACACTTCTTGTCGAAGCCAACTCCGCCTCGCAAGCTGCAAGAATACTTAAAGCCACCATGTTAGCCAGCTATCCAGTGAAGGTCGAGGTGCACAAGTCGCTGAACTCCTCCCGCGGTGTAATAACAACCCGCGCGTTGGACGGTTTGTCCATTGAGGAGATCCATGAAAATCTTGCGACTCAGGGTGTCTCAGCTGTTTATCGGGTACAACGTAAGATCAACGGTGAATTCCTGCCTACTCGTGCCCTGTTTCTTACTTTTGATCGGGTTGATCTGCCTCAAAGGATTAGAGCAGGGTATGAAGCCATCGAAGTTAGGCCTTATATACCCAATCCGCTGAGGTGATTTAAATGCCAACGTTTTGGTCACACTAGTGAGTTGTGTACCGGCAAGTCCACCTGCGTCCACTGCGGTGACATCTCCCACGATGGGGCTTGTGCTTCAGCTCCATCGTGTGTGAACTGTAACGGGGAACACCCATCTAGTTCCCGAGACTGCCCCCGTTTTGCAGAGGAACGAGCGATCCAGGAGATACGGGTGAAAGAGAAGGTGTCCTTCTTGGAAGCCCGGAAGCTCCTGCGACTCCGCCAACCCTCTGCCCCGAGGTCCGGTACCTATAGCTCAGTTGCAGCTAAACCGGTACCGCGTCGGGAAATCGCAACACAGACCGGCGATATGAACGGGGCTACAATTGCGGAAAAGGTTATTTTAGCCCAAGCGCTGCCAAAGCCTTCGGCACCTACACCCAAGTTGGTATCAACATCTGCCAAATCCGCCAGCTTACAGAATAGTCCTGCACACTTGTCACCGAAAGCCTCGACCTCGGGAACTAAAGCTGGTAAATTCACGACGTCTTCTGCCCCGGAAAAACAGTTCAAGACCAAATATGTACGACAAGACTTCTTGAAAGAAAATGTGCAATCTATTACCAAGTCATCTAAGGGTAAGAAAAGTACACGCAACTCCACACGTGTATCCTCCTCTGAAGGGTCATCTGGGGAGGAGGGCGTGAATCGGCGACGGCCGTCTTCGCCGATCAGCACATCCAATCGGTTCGAACTACTCGGACCGAAATTTGCTCTTGAAAAAGGGACCTCCCTTGTGGAGGAGATGGATCAGGAGGATTCTGCCGCCACTGCCAGAGGGACAGTGCGGAAACGGCAGGATCGTGCTCCTGAAAATAGTACTAGCCCAACGCCTAAGAAGAACAAATTGAACCGACCAGCTAATCCCAATCTGCAGAAGCGTCTTTCGATTTGAAACTTATCCCAAAATATACTCAATGGCTATCCTCCATTGGAACATACGCGGAATTGGACCACATCGACCAGAGCTTGACTTGTTGCTGCGCCAGCATGAACCCTTGGCTGTATGCTTACAAGAGACGAAGCTCCGTCCACAGGACACCGTTACCATCAGGCAGTACCCCTCCGTACGATGTGATTTATCCCCGGAGGACGGTGTCCCGGCACATGGGGGCACTATGATGCTTATTCGAGATGATATTTTTGCCAACTCCGTACCCATACAATCTGCAATCCAGTCCGTTGCTGTCAGCATTAAGCTACCCTCCGTTTCATTCACCATTTGCAGTATCTATTTGCCTCCATCTGCGGACCTCTCGCACAGCGACTTAGAACACCTCATTTCGCAGTTGCCACCACCCTTTTTATTGGTAGGCGACGTGAATGCCCATCACCCTCTTTGGGGCTCTCCTCGGGCTTGTGCGAGAGGTACGCTACTTAAAGACTTCTTGGATAGTCAGAATCTTGCTCTCTTGAACACCGGAGAGCCCACCTTTCTATCTGACGCATTTCATAGTTTTTCACACATTGACATTGCAATTTGTTCCCCTCAGCTGGCAGTCACCTTATGCTGGAATATCATCTCGGATTTGCATTCTAGTGACCACTTTCCTTGTCGTATTAGTGTCTTGACACCCGTTGTATGTTCCACCCGTTTACCTAGTTGGCGCCTAGACCACGCCAGCTGGGAACTGTACTCCCACTTGGCTGAATTTAGCTACGAAGAGCAGGACTCTGTGAACCACTTGGTCGAACATCTCACAGGGACCATTCTTTCTGCTGCTGAGCAATCCATTCCGCGTTCGACTGGCTACAGCCGTCGATTTCCGGTACCTTGGTGGACCGATGACTGTTGGGATGCTATTCGCGCTCGCAGACGAGCTCTACGGGTTTTCCAGCGTTTTCCTACACTGGATAACCTGATACACTATAAACGGATGCGTGCACATTCTAGGCGGGTTATTAAGGATAGCAAAAAGATGTCATGGAATAAATTCGTGGGTTCCTTTAATCGACATACACCTTCCTCTGTCGTATGGGATAAGTTAAGACGTGTGGCTGGGAAACCGAACCATATGCCCATCGCCGGTCTCAAAACACCTACCGGAGCTGTTGTTGATACATTTGACGTGGCGAATACTTTGGGCAGTGCTTTCGCTCAGGTGTCTAGCTCAGGCAACTATTCCCCTGAGTTTCTTACAGTTAAGAACCAGGTGGAATCTCAAGAATTCTCGTTTCTTTCTGGCAACCTTGAGGATTATAATCGCCTTTTCACCCTGGCAGAGCTAGACAATGCACTCTCCTCTTCACGACACTCAGCACCAGGTCCAGATGGTATCCACGTCCAAATGTTGCAACATCTCTCTCCTGATGGCAAAGATTTCCTACTCGAGGTCTATAATCGTGTCTGGGTTGATGGCATTTTTCCAGACAAGTGGCGGGAGGCCACCATCATACCCATTCTTAAACCTGGAAAGGACCGCCATCTTCCTTCCAGTTACCGTCCTATTTCCCTCACCAGTTGCGCGTGCAAGGTGATGGAACGCATGATCAATGGACGGTTGGTGTGGTGGCTGGAATTCCACAATCTTCTGACGAACATCCAGTGTGGCTTTCGACGACGACGTTCAACTGCTGACCACCTTGTCTCTCTGTCAACTCAGATTATGGACGGGTTTCTTAAGAACAGCCCCACAGTTGGGATATTTTTTGACCTCGAGAAGGCCTACGACACGTGTTGGCGGGCGGGAATATTGCGTTCTCTGCACAACTGGAACATACGTGGACGCCTACCGTTGGTCATTCAGGAGTTTATGCGGGACGGCGTTTTTCGAGTGAGGGTGGGTTCGGTTTTTTCTAACCATTTTATTCAAGAGAACGGAGTGCCGCAGGGCTCGGTACTCAGCGTGACTCTATTTGCTATTGCGATAAATTCCATATCACTATGTGTGCCTCAAGGTGTCTCTTCCTGTTTATTCGTGGACGACTTTGCCATCTTCTGTACTTCTCAGCGTACACCGTTTTTGGAACGCCGTCTCCAGCGGTGTTTGGACAATCTCTATGCATGGAGCTCGAAACACGGTTTTCGTTTCTCCGCTGAGAAGACAGTCTGCGTTAACTTCTGGCGCCGTAAGTGGCAAATGCCGCCGTCTCTTCGACTCGGGCCAGATTTACTTCCTTTCGCAGACGAGGCGAGATTCCTTGGTTTGATCTTCGATCGGAAACTTTGTTGGGCACCACAAATAGCACAGCTTAGAGCACGATGTGACCGTTCTCTAAATCTTTTACGGATACTAAGTGGCAAGTCTTGGGGTGCGGATCGTACGGCATTGCTCCGTCTTTATCGTGCTGTGATTCGTTCGAAGTTGGACTATGGCAGCATTGTGTATTCTTCAGCTCGACCTTCAGTGATCAGAAGGTTAGACACAGTCCATAACCAGGGCATCCGTGTGGCCGTTGGAGCTTTTCCAACGAGCCCAGTTGTTAGCCTCTACGCCGAATCGGGAGAACCTCCTCTGCGTTGTCGGCGTGATGTCCTGCTTGCTAATTATGGCTGTGGGCTGAAGTGTATGCCTGGGCATCCAACTTATCACGCGTTTTTCTCCCCTGATCTGCACGAGCGATACTGCCTCCGCTCTCTGAGCCCCAGGCCAGCAGGTTTTCGTTTCCGTGAGCTTCTACGCCAGCACCATGTTGACATTCCTCGGCTGTTATCCAAGGGAGAGAGTATACACCCCCCTTGGTTACGCGCTACCTCCCATGTCGATCTTGGGATGACGCTCTACGGGAAATCTGTTACGCCTCTTGATAGTATTCGTCGTTGCTTTTTAGAATTTTTATCCAAATACAGTGGCCGTATTTGTATTTACACCGATGGTAGTAAGAGCCCCGACGGTGTTGGATGTGCCTTTGTAACTGGCACCGCAATTTCTACTTACGGTTTGCCTAGTTGCACATCTATATATTCTGCCGAGCTATATGCTATTTATCAAGCCCTTCTGTATATTCGACGTCGAAAATTAGGTGACTGCCTTATTCTTAGTGATTCCCTTAGTGCCCTTCAGAGCATTCGTGAGCTGTACAATTACCATCCTTTGGTGCAGCGCATCCAGGACGTTCTCCACATTTTGCACGCTTCTGGTTTTAATGTGGAGTGCGCATGGATTCCTGGACACGTTGGCTTGCCAGGGAATGACACGGCGGATTTGGCAGCGAAATCGGCAGTCACAGCGCCCAGTGTTACGATTACCCATTCAATAGCAGAAGATTTTAGAGTGGCTATACGGAGAGCCGTTTTTTCGACTTGGCATGCGGAGTGGTCGGCTCTCCGTGGTAATAAGCTGCGAGAGGTGAAGGACCTCCCTGTCAACTGGGTAACCTCCTCTCGTTTATTCCGCCGGGAGGAGGTAGTACTAGCTCGGCTAAGAATTAGCCACTGTATTTTTACGCACAGTTACCTTTTTAAACGTGAACCTGCTCCTGTCTGTGCGCTCTGTGGGGAGGCACAGACAGTTTGTCATGTGTTGCTGGAGTGTGGTCACCTGGCACACATTCGGTCATCTATGGGCATGCCGGCCTCTCTTGCTGAGGTCCTGGCAGATGACCCAAGAGCAGTGGACAGGGTTTTTAAATTTTAAGCAAAACTTTCTTTTACCTTGACGTTTTAGTGTGATAGCAGTTTTTTTTTTTTTTTTTTTTTTTTTAACTCTTTTAATTTTAATGTGTTGATTTTAGATGGTGTTTTATATCCAGCTCTGTTTAGAGGGCTGGACCGTTCTGTTACTTCCGTTTCAACTGTGTTAGCTCTTTTACTTGTGTTTTTTCCTTTTTTTTTGGTATTTTTCTTACTGCCTATTGCCAAGTTTTAATCGTAAGGGCGCTTATGACCTCGGCAGTTGAGCGCCCTTAAACACCATTATCATCATCATCTTCGTACCTTATTTTACTATCTACTAAATTTATTTTCCTAATGTGAAATAAATGTACATTTTTCTATACAAAATAAAAAAAATAATATTTCTCATTTATTACTAAAAAGAATATACTATTCTCGAAATATAAAAATTACCCAAAAACGGTGCATAATAATAAGCCTATACAGCATTTAAGAAATATGTCAAACGTATTCAAACTATTTTGTTATAATTCAACAACTTTCTCATATGTCATTAAAAACAAAAACTCTTGCTTAAGGTCATACGCTGAACCGAGAGCCATCTTGGTATATTAATGTATAGCAAGTGAGATACTACAATAAAAGTCCCCAGTAGTAATGTTTATCTACAGAAAGTATTTAATTAAAGATTCACCACCAGAGATAAACAAAGAAGAATGCAACTCAGATTCCATCCAATCACCAGAGGTGTCGCTTGATGCTGAACATTCCCTTTGCTTTTATGTGTTTAATTGTTTTATATGTATTTTGTTTTATTAGCTTTTATACATGACAATTACTTTCTATTGATCAATCTTATTGCTGACCAGCTGTAATGACCCGAATGAGCAAACACTAGATTTAATAGTCATTCATACCATTAAAAAAAACAAAAAAAAAACTGCTTATGCTGAATGTGTTACATAGCTTGCATGGGATATGGCTATGATGACCTCCCCACAAGCTTCTCACTCACTGACTACATGCCCCTCTCACATCCGCAAACCCCAGTACAAGATGGAACTTTCACAAGAGGGTCATTACTGCTATAATTAAATGTTATATTTTTTCAATGCAGTAATCAACAATAAGCACTGTCACTGGGACCACAACACCATTAATTGTGCAAGGAGATGGATTAAGTACATGGATGACACAGATGTTTTGTATCTATTGAGGGTTTATTAGACATACTGGGTTAAAATTGACCTTTGGTTTAAAATTCTGCAATCACTGGTTAATGTGTCGCTTTTCATAATGAGATCAAACTCACCATTGCAAATGCACATAGTCTAAGATTTGGGGATTTCATTGAAAAAGTGTGCAAAAAGGTATCCAGGTGAAGGGAAATGTAAGTTTCAGTAGCTCTCAAAAGACAAGGTTAAAGCGCTGACTTACAAATTCATTGACTTCTAAGTTGTTCAAATTAAATCCAGATTTGAAGAGTTTCCATACCTCAATTTGTAGGATTATGACTGAAAAACTATCATTAAACACAACAAAGAATTTGCAATAACTAAAATATTCAAACTAATAAAGCAGTAAAGGTTATTTTAATTCAGACTTTGAACTTACCAGTATTTATGCAGATCAGTAAAAGCATTCATTTCCATAAAACCTACTGAAGTATTTGGTTGAAATGTTGTATTCTCAGTGTATAAAATGAATAAATTATATTGGGTAGAAACATATTCTGTTACAACTAGAATTGAGACAGCCAGAGTAGGTACATTCAAGAGGATTAAAACCTACTTTAAAAAAACTCAATGATGTAAATATTATAGCTGTAGAAAAAATCTGAGAACTGTATTGTGATGCTGCCTTTTATTGAGAAGGTGTTTGGCATGTTCACAACAAAGAAGAACTAACAGGTGCATTTAGATGAGTGTTATTGCTTATGGTATATCGGTTATTCTAACATTCTTGTTTATAATTTTTTATTTTCATTGTCAACCTTAAAATTAATTTATAAGTGCACTATTCAATAAAATGCACAAGTATCCATCTCCATATTTTATTTTTAGCAGTAGAGGATTTAACTTAGTGTTATTTTTTATTTCATGCTGTGGCACTACACCATTAAGTGATTATAGTTCTCAAGTTTGTTTCTCTTTTGGAGCGCAAAATGCTGTGCCCCATCTACAAGGATAAGGTCAGTTTGAACACGCAGGTTTAATAGCTTCCACATTTTTCTTTCATAATGTTGTTTATATGTACAGAAAGAACTGCAACTGATACTGAGGTTTCACATATCAATGGCAACCTGTCTGCAGGAGATGAAGTTTTACCCTGAGATTCCTTTTAATCTGATGCAATTTGAACCATATGTCAAAGGAACCCTCCTTTCTTCTGCTTATAAGAGAGTCGTGATCTTGTCATGATATTTACAGTCAGTCAGTTAATTCCAACCACCCCCTTTTGGATTCACCTAACATATGAGGCCATCCCCTCCAGGGGCTCACTTTATGTGAGTATGGGTTTGGCATACCCAGAGTGCCTGAACCAGTTGTCATCTGCTCATACCCATCTGTCACAGCCACAAAATATTAACATCATGTTATCCCTGTTACTTTCCCCTTTGTGGTTGGCAATTACTCTTCTAGGTTTATAAAATTCTTAGGTCTTTAGGACTATGAACTCCTGTCTACCATCTTTCCTGTCTCTATGGTTCCTGTCTTATGGTTTCAGTGCAGCTTTCAACATGTGTGCTTTCTGGAGGTCTCAAAGTTGAAGGTTGAGTGGACCCTCCTCACTACCCCTTTCATGTGACCAGAGGTGCACAGCCATTCCAATGTCATATACAATCATGTACCTCCCAAGTAGCTGGGCCCCCATGAGTGACTGGGTTAATCGGGGGGAGATCTGAAGTGTTACCACTATCTGGGGCTCAATGTAACCAACCACAAGTCCTGAATCTATGCTGACTCTGTTGAGCCAGAATGGTCTATAGTGGGGGAGGGGCATTGGTGGTTATTCCAGTGGTAGGAGCATAAAGTTGGGTATGCCTTAAGTGAAACTGTCACATACTGGTCATTGGTGATGGAGGGTAACTGCTCTGAAGTATTCCTTGAGATCAGGCCTGTAGCAGGTGCTCCAGTCCAGCACAGACTGAAAGATTTAGGTTTCTTTTACTTTTATCCCTGGTTGGTAGGCTGACATTGACAGTTCCAGAAGAGTATACCATTACTGCTCCTTTATGCTTATCCCCTTCAGCACCACAGATTTTTGTTATGCAACTAATGTATGAGACCAAGACTATGAAAGATGTCAGTCCACGTCAAAAGGAATTGGACAGAATCTGTGGAAAGTTCACAAATGTCACACAATTTAGAGATGGCACACTTTTAATTATTGAGGTAGCCTCATCTGATCAGCTGGCCAAGCTGCTGAGTGCCTCTCTTTTGGGTTCTTATTTCATTAAAGTGGAGAAGCACCAAAACCTTGAGTAGTAGCCTAGGTGTATTATGACTGCTGGTTTGGACAGATTAACAAACAAGGAAATAGTGAATTGTCTTTCAAACCAGGCTTTGTCATTGTATATAGATTAATTGGCAAGCGGGTTGATATGAGATTCCCACACCATGCAGTCTTTCTGACATTTGCGCAGACTGAAATACCAGCTTTCATCATGTGTGGTTATGAGAGAGTACCCATGCGCCCATGTGTACCTAACCCAATGTGCTGTTACTTTTGGCTAAAGTAACAACTTGCCGGTTTGTGCTCAGTGTGGGCAAAAAGCACACGATGGATCTTTATGTGCCCAAGACCCCACCTGTTTCAACTGTTGAGAGGCACATACATCTAATTCTAAGGAGTGTTCACATTTCCTCAAGGAGAAGGCAATCCAGGAGATAAGAGTCAAAGATAATTTAACTTTTCTCAAGTGGCATGGAAATATTTACTCAAACTTAACCCAACCACCATCTTAAAGTTTTCCACTGCTGTATGACTATAGGTGGCCAAACAGATTCCTCCTCTGACAGTATTTCACCTTTAAAGACCACTCAGCTACCCCAGTTTTCCTATGTGCCATTTCCATCTTCTGCCACTGTTACTGATTGCATGGCCAGTAAATCACCCATTCTTCATCCTATATGTCCTTCCCACTCACTTAACTGCATCCAAGCGATTTGTTTGTACTCCAATACCAGTGATGGTAATCTGGATTCATTTCCAGTTGGCAGCCACTCTCTCCTCAACCATAGTCCAACAAAAAAAAAAAAAAAAAAAAAAAAAACTGAACCAACCCACCCAGGCCTTCCATTAATTCAATCCCTTATCAGTGCATACATACTGAAAATCAGCCTTCATCCATCCTCGTTATAGCCATCCTCAGTAGAATATACATGGTCTGTGCATACCTTGGTTTGAATTGAATATTTTAATGCGATCTTATACACTTCTCATTTGTTTACAGGAGATGAGACTTTGCCCTTTAGATACCTTTGCCTTACATAGGTACATGCCAGTTCATTTTGATCTGGAATCATATGAGGGCTCTCTTTGCACGTTGGTTGTATGGTCCTGGTTCAAGACCACATGTGTTTCAGACTTGTGCCACTAACCACTCAATTGCAAGCTGTTGCTATAAACGTTTCTGTTCCTGGATTTAGTTTTTCAATATGTGATTTTTATGTTCCTCCGCTGTCTCTTGCCCTTGCTGACCTTGTGCATTTAGATTTACAATTACCTCCACCTTACCTTCTGGTGAGAGATTTTAATGCCCATCACCCTCTTTGGAGATTTCCCAGGGTGTGTGCGAGGGGAGCCTCACTTGCTGATCTCCTGAACCAGCTGAACCTTTCCCTTTTGAGTACTGGTGAACCTACATTTCTCTCAGACTCCACTGGCACCCTTTTCACCTCAATTTAAAATTTTGCTCAGCACTGCTTGTACACCATTTGGAGTGGAATGTCATCTCTGAATCTGACTCCAGTGATCATTTTCCAGTTGGTAATGGCCCTTCTTCATCATACTACTTCAACCACTGGCATCCCAAAATTCCAGTTTAGTAAGGTGGATTGGTCATTTTATTCTTGTCTAGCTTATTTCTCTAATAGCAAATAGCAAATATCTAACCATTGACAGCATGGCTGAGCACATGATTTTTGTTATTTTGGTTACTGTCAAATGCTCCATTCCCAGTATGTCTTCCTATCCTAGGCATACTCCAGTTCCTTGGCGGCACAAGGAATGCAGCAAAGTCAACTGTGAGCAGAGAAGTGCTCTTTGGGTTCGTAAATATCACCCAATGAAACATAGCTTAATGGCCTATAAACGACTACAGGTTAGACCATCTGCATTATCTGTGACAGTAAGAAGGCCTCTTGGAAGTGTTTTGTGAAGAGCTTTAATAGCTCAACACCCACATCCATTGTACAGGACAGACTTAGGCGCCTAGCTGGTAGGGCGAAACTGTATGCTATACATGGTCTTAGTGTAGGAGATAATATCCTTGTAGACCCACTCATTGCCAACACCATAGACAAGACCTTTGAGATGGTTTCCAGTTCTGGTAATTATCATCCAGCTTTTGTTCCCTTCAAGGTTGCATTGGAGGCCCAGGAGTTGTCATTGCTCTCCAATAATCGTGAGGACTACAGCTGCCCTTTTAGCTTGTGCAAGCTAGAACATGCCATCACTTTTTCTAGGCATTCAGCTCCTGGGCCCGATGCCATACGTGTATCAGTACTTCCACATTTGCCTATAGCTTTTTCTCCTCCAGCTCTCTAATCATATCAGGCATGAAGGTGCATTTCCTGCCTTTTGACACGAGGTCACCATTCTTATTTTGAAACTTGGTAAGGATTGCCAACTACCTTTCAGCTACCACCCAATTTTCCTAACCAGTTGCATTTGCAAGGTTAGGGCATGTATGCTAAATGGGCGGTTAACATGGTAGCTCGAATCTTGGGGGGGCTCTTATCAAACGTTCATGTGGATTTTGTCCACACTGTTCCAGTATCAACCACCTGATGTCTGTTTCAACTCATGTTATGAATGGGTTCCTGAGAAAAAGCTAGATTTTAGTTGTATTTTTTGACTTATAGAAAGCATGTGAGACATATTGGAGGACTGGCATTCTTCATACAGTTCATCAATGGGGTTTCCATGGTCACCTCCCCATGTTCAAAAAGGAGGGGTTAAGAGATGATGTGCCTTACAAAAATCACTAATTTTAACAAGTTTTGGTTTGAGCTAGATATACAAATGTGCACAGTTCAGCTAAACATAAATCAAGTAAATTTTGAAATAGAAACTCTATATCAGTCACCACTAGGTACCTATGAGGTATTCAAAAAACAGTTTGATGATTCCTTAAAGTTTATATTGAAACCGAAATGAGAATTGAGGATTTGTGGTGACATAAATATGAATATTTTATACCTAGTATCTGAAAGGATCAGCTCAATTCTGTATTTTTTACATACAGCATGTCACACAGTACATTTTCCTGCAAGAATTCAGGGTGGCTAATCTTCAGCAATAGATAACATATTCATAAATATAGATAGAATTAAAACTTCTATAATCTTGTCATTTGCATATGGCCTTTCAGATCATGAGGCACAGATATTTCATATTAAAGAGGTTAGCCTAAAGTTAAAACCAAACTATAAATATTTTAAATCAAGAAAAGTAGATGAAAGCACCCTCAAAATGTTTAAATATGCCCTTCAACAAGAATCATGGACTGAAGTTTATGAAATAGATGGAGTAAGTGACAAGTTCAATCATTTCCTGTAACATTTCATCTCTCACTTTGAAGCATCCTTTCCAGCCAAATATGATAAAATATGTAATCAGAAGGAAAATAACACCTGGGTTACATTAAGCATTAAAACTTCTTGCAAACATAAGTGAGAATTATACCAAGAATTGAAATATAATAAGACCCAAAACTTAGAATGCCACTACAAGAAATACTGTAAATCCTAAAGAAACAATAAAAACAGCTAAAATATTGCATTATAGCAAAGAAATATGCAATTTCAATAATAAGATAATATATGTCTGGAATATAATAGAAAGAGAAACAGGTAAGAGCTCTCAAGAAAGCTTCTCCATTGCACTGAATACAAGTAATCAAGAAATTAATGATCCCCAAAATGTTGCAGATGTTTTCATTAATTTCTTTTTGAATGTAACAGATAAATTAAACATATATTATGGATGTAAAAAATCAACATTAAGTTTTTTGAAAACTTCTTTTGTGAACAGAGTCCCCAAATTTAAAATAAAAATGACTACACCATCTGAAATAAAAAATACAATAAATTCACTCAAGACCAAAAATTCCTCTGGATATGATGAAATATCAAGTAAAGTCTAATGCTTGTTCAGACTTAATAAGCATTCCCCTTAGCTATTTATGTAACGAGTCACTAAAAGTGCAATATTTCCTGACAGAATGAAGTACTCTATTGTCAAACCACTTTTTAAAAATGGTGAACAAGATAATGTTTCAAATTATAGACCTATATGTCTCTTGTCTGTTTTCTCAAAAGTATTTGGGAAAGTAATGTCCAATAGGCATTATAATTACTTGGAAAAGAACAACTTACTTTTCAAAGAGCAGTTTGGCTTTAGAAAAGAACTATCGACAGATAATTCAAACTACTAAATCAGGCATAAGATGTTAACAGTATTAAATTAAAAGAAACAGGTAGGTGGAATCTTTTGGGACCTAGCAAACACTTTTGACTGTGTGAATTATGAGATATTCTGATAGAAAAACTACATTTCTGTGGAATAAAGAGTAACATATTAGATTGGTTCATTTCATATCTAGAGAAGAGAAAACAAAGAATCAAAATTAATAACTCAAATGCAGTGCCTCAGAATGGAAATCAGTAAAACATGGTGTGGCCCCAGGGAACGGTCTTAGGGCCTCTTTTGTTCTTGATTTATATAAATGACCCTTTGTACTTTACAGTATTGTAAGTGTTTATTCGCGGATGATAGTAGTGTTCTAGTAACAAATAAAGATTTCAATGACTGTGTGGTAAAATTAAATTATGTTCTAAATTGTATGTCAAATAGGTTCAAAGCAAACAAACTCTCAGTAAACCTTTAAACCTTGAAACCTTGAAAAAATAAAGTCTATTAAGTTTGTAATTGCTTGTTCACCACAGACCCACATAGAAATAGGAATTAATGATACATCGTTAGAACAGCTAAGGGAAGTCAAATTTGTTGGCCTTCAGGTAGATAAGCATTTGGACTGGAAGTCACATATTAGCTACATCACATCTAAACTTAGCTCAGCATGTTATGCTCTCCTGGCACTGGATAAGTCTCACTCAACAGCATTGCAATGCATTTAAGGGAGGCAACCGAAGTGTGAGAATTGAACCAGGAATTTTTGTCAGAAGGCTAGCATACAAAAACAACCAAATGATATGGAGACAGACAAAATCAAAATGTATTAATAATATATGTCATTATTTATAATCACATAGATATTGAATAACAGCTAGATAAATCGTAATGCTGCTCCCGAACCAAATATCTAATTTGTAACATTACCATCAACAATTGAGAGCCAGGTGAAGTAACTTCCCTCTTGCTTCAACTGAACAGCAAGAATTTTTACGCATGCACCTCTGAAGGGCATAGGCCATATGTGGTTTCATTGCTCCAAAGAAGCAATCGTAACGTAGAGTATCAGTCTAGGTAAACACATTTAAGAAATTTGGTGATCAGCAACCGAACAGGAATTGTCTGTTAATAATCTAAGATCATCTGTACTTATCACTGCTTTTAGAGGTAGCATAATAGAAATTGCACTTGATGACCAGCTTAAAATGAAATATACATAATCAAAAATGCGGAAACAATGGGGGGAAAAAACAAGAATTGGCCTTTCGAGGACTTGGTCATGCAGCAAATTCTATTAATCAAGGCAATTATGTGGAACTGTTGAAATATGATCCTCTTTTAGTGCAGTACCTGCTCAGAAACATCTATTGTGTTTAAAGGATATTTTAACTGAATTCAAAATGACATAATACAAGCTGTAGTTTCAACAGTTTTGTCAACTGTAAAACATGACATTATGGATATTCCTTATGTTCAACACAATGGAGTTAGTTGTCAAGGTTGGTAAATGCTGTGAACAGGAAACATCACTCAAGTTTGTAATGTGTTTAGTGCTATATTAGAACACCCTCAAGACATTGATTCAATATTTTAGTACCAGTAGAAGATTTCAAATTTATTTTTCTCTTAAAAATATTCAACAAAATATTCTTTTTTGTCGATGTGTTCTGTAACATATTTCAAAACAACTGTCAATAGAACATCCAAAAGAACTTGTTGTTCAATAGCTGTGTTGTTACATAATGCCTGGGAACAGATTTTTTAATAAACTGTGTCTCAATTAGAAGTCTTCAAAGAAGAAAATGTTGAATATAAACTTCTCTACTCTGAAGTGTTTGTTAACATTGATAACTGCTTGTATGTAAGATTTTAAAGTTATTCTAAATTCAGAATTTTCAACATATTCTCATATGTAAACTAAGTACCAATTCCTCAAAATCTTCAAAGTTTTTATATACATATGGAAAGTACTTTGATGCCATTTGATTGGGAAGGGAACTGACTATAGTGCACATTATTAGGGTTTAGAAACTAACTCTGCAGTCGCGTAGTCAGGGAGCTTTCTCACCCAGAGATTCAATTCCAGGCTGGGGTGGGGAACTTTTGTTTAACCAGAATTATTCCCTATCCCCCACAGAGTGTGGTAATATGTATCTGAGAGTGATTGTGCATATATTTGAAGGAAAGAAACTGATTAAAAACCCAATGTTTAAGATTCAGTAGTCAATGAGTTGTTTCTAAAACAAGCTCCCAATATGACTAGATGTTAAAAGGAGCCATATAAATAAATAAAAAAAAAAAAAAAAAGAGTTTTGAAATAAAATCATGAACAAACTTTTAACTATTGATCACTAATTCTGTGCTAAAACAAAATTTTCCGCAGTTTAAAATATTAGTGTCATTCTGTACAAATAACTATTCCTGGGAGTATATTTTTAGTAGAAAATTTCAGTAACTTTCAATTTAAACTGTTCCAGTTGTGATCTTTATTTGTAATATGTATACCTTTATTTTAAACTGCTAACAGTTGTGTTTTTATCTTTAATCTTTATTCCTGATTTATATGATTGCTGATTTATATTGGTTCTGATTTTTCTCTAAGCAATCCTGTTCCTTGATTCGTTATTGTTTTCTTAAAACTCTGTTAGGGATTCATTGCTTTGGCTATCTAAATGGTCACTGCATGCCACTGCTGAACAGATATACTTAAATTAGAGTACTTTGCCCACTTTAACTCCTTAATCGAGTATGGAATAATATTCTGGGGTAATTCAGTGAATTGTAAATGCATATTCTGGATACAGAAGAAGGCTATATGAATAATTTGTAATGCTTATAGCTGACAGTCATGCAAAGAACTATTTCAAAGATTGGTCAAACTCACCTTACCTTGTGTTTAAACATTATCAAATTTAAAATTCTATACAGTTAATCAGCATAGCTATATAACAAACATCGAAATTCATAACATTAATGCTAGACAAAAAGGATATTTTCATCATCCCAATGCTAATCTTTGTTGCTTTTAGAAAGGTATATATTACGAAACAATCAAGATATTCAATACTCTCCCCAGTAATCTGAAGGAAAAAGTTAGCAAATTCAGGGCTTTTTAGGCTTCTCTTAAGGAGTACCTGTGTAATAAATCATTTTACCCTGTAGATGAATATTTAAGTGACAATAGCTTAATATATAATGTTTTTATAGGTATTTTAATGTATTGCATTTTAGCATGTGGGTGTGGGTGTCTCTTTTTTTGTTTTTATTTAATACGCAAATTAAACTGGTGTATACTTAGACATGTAAAAATGCGTCATATGAATTTTTTAGTATTTAGCAATGAACAAGTTCTGTAAAGCCAGATCCAATGATATTTTACACTTTAGTACATAATTGTAAATTTTTGCAGTCTTGCATTGTAAATATCAATATTGGAGTGTACATAATACAATAATTGTATTTTAGTTTTATATAATCACTAGAGCAACTATTATATCGATAATTAGAAAACTGTCTTCTGACATTTCATCAGTAGTACATAATGAAATTATGTTTATTTATACATTTTAACAGTAATTTTTTATATCCTTTGTTTATAACTGCATGCAAATAAGGAAGTGCATATGCTTTTATGGAACATATTAAGTATAGAGCAGCAATGTACAGGCTTCAAAAGCCAAATGATGTGATTATATGTTTATTTCACTGTTTTTGGAACCTGTGCTTTTGGCACTAGAGTCCTATACATTGTTTTTTTGTAGTATATAAACATACGTATACATGTATATGCTTTGACAAGTTCCATGTTCATTGGCTTGCTGGCCAAAATGATCCTACAGAAAGCTATCTAATCTAATCTATTCATTCAAGAGTGCCCGAAAAAACAGGTATTACATGTTCGTGTAGGTTCAGTTTTATCTGATTATTTTACTCAGGAGAACGGAGTACCTCAGGGTTTGGTACTCAGTGTCACAGTGTTCCTTATAGCTCCTCTTGTTGACTGCCTTCCAGGGATTTCATCATCGCTCATTGTTGACAATTTTGCAGTGTACCTCACAGCTTGACATACCTGTCTCCTTGAGCATTGTCTTTGACATGCTAACTTCATATACCCAAGGTCACAGGTTCAAACCTGGCGGAGGACGATGGATTTTTTCCGGCGTAAAAATCCTTAGCATGGCTTCCTTTGGAAGGGAAGTACAGCCATGGGTCCTGTGTAGTAGACTTACGCCACATAAAAGAACCTCAAGCCTGATAGAGAGGCCTCTGAGGAAAATTAAGAGGCCTTTCACGCCCAATATGGAATGTGACGCTGAGAACCATAGCAGTTAAAGAGCATCCATAAATAAAACGCCATTTCATTTTCATTTTGATCATTGTCTGCCGCACTATCTAGATTCTCTTTCCTCCTGGAGTGTAGCAAATAGCTTTCACTTCTCCGAGAAGATGACTTGTGTAAATTTCTGGTGCTGGAAGGAGTTTCCTCCTCCTTCTCTTTGCCTCAGTACAGAACTACTACCGTTAACTAGCGAAGTGAAATTCCTGGGATTAATCTTGGTGATGTTGGTCTGCCCATATAACTTATTTGAAGGCATATTGTGTACACTCACTTGATATTTCATATATTTTAATTGCACATTCTGGAGTGCCGTTATGCCTCTTTCGAACATTGGTGTGTTACAAATTGCATTATGGGTGTATCATTTATTCTGTGTGACCCTCTATCCTTCATTGCTTAAACACTGTTCATCATTAAGGCATATGGCTAGCAACTGGCCCATTCCACACTAGCCCTGTTTGTTTGTTTGTCTGTGCAGAGGCTGCAGAACTGTGTTATCACCATGAGTTTCTTCTGTGCAGCTTTGCATGCTATCTATCCAGCATGCCTCACCACCCGGCTCATGCACACTTCTTTGACATTTCCTTGGACCTGTAATATTCCTGCTCTTGTTACTAGTAATGTTGTTCCTTTTTTAGAGTAAACCAGATAAATAGAGCACCAAATGTTTCAGAAATAAAACAAGAAGCCAGATAAGCATTTTTCCAAGTCATTAAAAAAAGAGAATTCGCTCACAGTATTTCACCAAAACATTGAAAGTTTAAAATATAAAGTAAATAAATTATTAATTTATTTCAAATCTGAAAAGTTAAATCCAGATATTTTATGTATCACAGAACATCATTTAGAAAAACAGGATATATTACATTTTTCAATGGATGGATAAAAAAGCAGCTTGGTACTGTAGACAAAAACTCTCTAAAGAATTTTTGAGTATTTTTGTTAAGAATAATATAAGCTTTAACTTAATTGATCTTGAGAAGTACTGTCTGAAACAAACCTTTGAATGTTGCGCTGTTCATATTAACATAGTAAAGCAACTAATTATCTTAGCAGTATATAGAGCTCCCACAGGAAATCTTGACAACTTTCTACATAACCTAGATATTATTCTTAAACTGCTCTTCAAACCAAAGATTCAATTTATTTTGTGTGGCGACTTGAACATAGATTTCATGATTGCAATCAAGAACTGAAATTTGTATTATTATTAAGATCATACAATCTTATGCATACAGTCAATTTTGCAACTAGAATTCAAAATAATTCCAAAACAGCTATCGACAATATTTTTATACATATGTCTAAAAAGGAGGACCATGAAATACACTCCTTTGTTACTGGACTTTAAGGTAATGATGGACAACTCATCAAAATTGATTATTATACTCTCAATTCCAAAAAAAAAAAAATAAACCTCCTATAACCAGCTTTAGAATTATAAATAAAGAAAACATACTCTCTTAAACAGTTTCATAAGAATCCATAGCTCCACTTTTCCACCCCACCCAAAGAAAATGAATAGCAATTCTAAAAATGACTGGCTAACATAAGATATAAAAATATCATGTAGACATAAAAGAGAATTTTATTTAGTAACTAGAGAAAATAAGTGTGATAGGCATAAGCAACAGTATAACATTTAGTGTAGGATTCTAAAAAGGGTTATAAATGCAGCTAAAAAACTTTGTTATGAAAAACAAATAAAGTCCTCTCACAATAAGCCTAGCACTATGTGGAACATTATTAAAAAACAGAGACTGGTAAATGTCACTCGAAAAATGATATAAAAGAAATTAAAGTAAATCAGGTGACCACAAATGATCCCCAGCAGATAGCAAATGCATTTAATGAATGTTTCATTCAGGTGGCAGAAAATTTACTGACAAAGAGAGATCCAATTATGTGCCTTCAGAAATCCTGTATGGAAAATTTTACATCCTTAGAGGTAGTACCCACAAGTGCAACCAAAATAAAAAAGTAATACAATACCTCAAAAGCAAGAATTCATCAGGATATGATGAAATAAGCACAAAAACATTAAAGTTATGTGCTGACATTATTTACAAACCTTTAAGTCATATATGTAACATATCCTTCTTAACAGGGACAGATTAAAATACTCAGTCATTAAGCCATTATGCAAGAAAGGCCAAATCTCAGAAATATCAAACTATAGACCAGTATGTTTACTTACAGCTTTTTTGAAAATCTTTGAAAAAATTATGTTTAAAAGAATTTATCACCATCTAGGTAAGTATAATACTTTAGCAAAAAAGCAGTTTGGATTCAGGAAAAGCATATCAACTAGTGATGCCATTTTCAAGTTAACCAATGAAGTACTCAAGTCATTGGATGGCAAACTTAATACACTAGGAATATTCTGTGATCTATCAAAGGCATTTGACTGTATTAATCATGGAATACTTCTATCAAAATTATCACAATTTGGTATTACGTGCAAAGGGTATCAATTGATTACATCTTATTTATCAAAAAGAAAGCAAAAGGTTATAATAAATACTTCAAATAATAGCAATGCATGTTCTGAATGGTCTGAAACAAAGCATGGTGTACCACAAGGTTCTATTCTGGGTCCCTTATTATTTTTAGTGTATATAAATGGTCTACCTGCAGTATTAAGTCAACAATGCCTATCCAGTTCTTTTTGCAGATGACACAAGTATTATAATTCAAGAACACAATGTCAGTTAGCTCCCAGATTCATCTAATAAAATCTTCAACTCACTAAATAATTGGTTTCAAAGTAACAAAATTCATATAAGCTTTGAAAAAACTAACTACATTAATTTTTGCATAAAAATATGGCAGACTTAATGATAGAATATGAAAATAATCAGATTGCAGAAGCCTGTAATACACAATTCCTAGGTCTTATGATCGAATGTAACATGAATTGGAAACAATATATTAATTATCTCTTACCCAAACTGAGCTCTGCATGTTTTGCAATCCGATCTTTAAATCAGCTTATAAATAAGAGTAGGTATACTAAATACAGCTTATTATGCATATTTTCATTTGTTGATGACCAATGGAATACTATTTTGGGGAAATTCAGTAAATGCTAAAAAAGTGTTCATTATGCAAAAAAAGGTAATAAGAAAGGGGAAAGACAATCAACTCTTGCTAACCACTTTTCTAAGTGTTTGGAATTTTACCATTAGTCTGTAAATATATTCTAGCGATATTGTCACTTGTAGTAAGTAACACAGAAAAGTTTACAAAAAATGCAGATATTTATAAAAAAGAGACTAAACATAGGCAGGACTTACATAGACCAACAAATAATTTGCAGTTATTCCAAAAAGGAGTTTACTACAAAGGAATACTTTTGTTTAATTCACTTTCCTCTTCTATAAAAGAATTGGAAATTAACAAAATCAGGTTAGGTCAGAATTAAAAATATACCTTTTTACTCACACGTTCTATACAGAGGAGGATTTCATTCAATCAAAAATTACTGGTAAATATAATGAACATGAATATTCTAAGAATGCATGTTTAGGAATAGGTTTTTGCAAACAGACACGTAATTAAAAATTATGAAAAACTGACACCTCTGAAAATTCATTGTCTGAGTCATTATATGTAAATAAATGTATGAATAAATGTACTTCTTGATATGATCTTGGGCATAGAGTCTAATCTCATAGTAGGATCTACAGATTGCAATTTATGTATGTAATGTTACGTTACGGTATGGTATGTATGTTTTGTTCAAGTCTCACCCCCTTGCCACAAGGGGTATGTTTTTGCAAGCTTCTTGTGCAAATGAACATGGCCATGCCAGACATGCTTCCAAAAGGAGAAACCCATTTTGCTCCTTGGGGACCCATGTTCATCTAGGGTTCCCCTGTATTTTGAAATTGAATACCTCTGAATTCATCCTTGAGTCCACTTTTTTGTTTCTGAAAGGCTAACATCGTGATCACATTTTTATTCATACTGATGTGGCAAAGAATGACCAAGGTGTTGGAGTGCCATTGTAGTTGGTAATCAATGTTTTAATTTTTGTCTTTTACAGTAGTGTTCAATTTTTACTGCTGAGCCTTTTGGTATTCTCCAGGTTCTTTTTTGATATATGGTGACATGTGATACTGCTCTTTGCCATATTTTTCAACTCTCTGAGTGTTCTCCAAAGTCCTTGTGCGCTGTTCACTTACCACTCTATTGTATAGCAGATCCAGGATTGCCTTCAATCCCTTTCAGAAGCAAGTCTCAGTATGACGTTTCTGTGGATGCCTGGTCACATAGGCGTAGCAGGGAATGAGACAGCTGATTCTGCTGCCAAGAGAGCATTTTATCCCCCAGGATTTTTTCTTCTTCTGTTCCCTGGATCTGACAGCAGTGTTATGAGGGACCATTCTGCCATTGGGCAGCTGAATGGTCTCAAACAACATACATTGTAACAAATGTTTGTAATTAAAAGACTCCCCAAATCCTGGAAAATCTCTTGCTGTGCTTCCCACCAAGAAGAGGTAATTTTATGTCTCCTGGATGTAGGACACTTGTCATTTTAGACACTGCCATTTACTGCATGGAGAACCTGTTCCAGTTTGTCGTTGTAGCATGACCATGACAGTGAAACACATTTTAACTGTGTGCCAGTTGTTAGCTTCAGTGTGTATGTCCTTAAGTTTGCTGTATGGCATCTTGGGGGATGATGTGTTTGCTGTAGAATGTGCTTTATCTTTTATTTGACAGTACCTTACGATTAGTTGTCTGTAGCTTTATTTGCATTCTACAGCTCTGACACTATGTAGTTTAATTTGTTATTTTAATCTACATAGCGATATTTAAAACTGTAATTTCAGGGACTATCTTATTATGTGTTAATACTCGTTTTAATCTGACCTTTTAGCCAGAAGTTTAATTGCTTTATGTCTATTTCTTATCCTAGGGTGCTAATAATATTATAGGTTGGGTGCCCTAAACCTTACTCTCTCTCTCTCTCTCTCTCTCTCTCTCTCTCTCTCTCTCTCTCTCTCTCTCTCTCTCTCTCTCTCTCACACTCTCTCTCTCTCTCTCCGAGCCATCTACCCCCAGGGGCTCACTTTATGCAGGTACGGGTTTGGCGTACCTGAGGTGCCCGAACAGTCGCCCTCATTGCCTTCCGCTCATTCCCATCTGTCCATCTGTCCCATCTGTCCCATCTATAGTCAATTTCATGTTACCGCGTTACGTTCTCAATTAGAATAGGCTGTTCCTCGACTAGGTTTATGGAATTCTAAGATTTAAAGTCTTTAGGTTTATGCATTTAGGTCTCACCAACAGGGATCTGTCTTGTCCCACGGTTTCCGTGCAGGTTTCAGCAGGTGCCTTCTCCGGAGGACTCAACTGTGAAGGTTGAGTGGACCCTCCTCTCTATCCCTTTCGTGCGACACTAAGTGCGGAGCCGTTCTGATGTCAAGTACACTCGCGTAGCTACCAAGGCGCCGGGTTCTCGTGAGTGGCTGGGTTGATCGGGGGGTTCCAACGCGTTACCGTTGTCGGGGGTCCGATGCAATCAACCCCAAATCCCCTGAATCCACGCTGACTCCATTGAGGTAGCGTGGCCTATACCGGGGGCCACTGGCGGTTATTGCAGAGGTTGGGGTATAAAGTCGGGCCTGCCCTCGGTGAAAATGTCGCATGACGGCCAGTAGTGATAGTCGGAGGGTAACTCCTCTTAAGTACTAATTGACATCAGGCCTGTAGCATGTGCTCCAGGCCGGCACAGACCAGAAGATTTAGGTGTCTTTTTCTTGTATCCCCGGATAGCAGGCTGACGCCGACGGTTCCTGAAGCAGGACTATACCATTATGACTCTTCTGCGCTTACACCCTTCAACACCACGTTTTTTCGTAATGCGACTAATGTGCGAGACAAAGACAATGAAGGATGTCAGTGCATATTATATCCAAAAAGAACTGGACAAAATTTGCGGTCACCAATGCCACACGCTTAGAGATGGCACGCTGTTAGTTGAGGTAGCCGCATCTTACCAATCGGCTAAGCTGCTGAGTGTTTCTCTTTTTGGTTCTTACTCTATTAAGGTGAAGAAACGCACATTCTTGAATAGTAGCCGAGGTGTAGTGACGACCACCGGTTTGGACGGATTACCAAACGAAGAAGTGGTAAATTGTCTTTCTGACCAAGATGTTTTCGATGCATGCAGATTAATTGGCAAACGGGACGACAAGCGCTCCCACTCCGTACGTTCTTTTTAACATTTGAGCGAACTGCAATTCCGGTTTTCCTCAAGTGTGGTTATGAAAGAGCATCCGTGCGCCCATATATCCCGAACCCGCTGCGCTGTTACTGTTGCCACAAATTTGGACATACGCAACAAAGCTGTACCAATTCGCCGGTTGGTGCTCAATGTGGGCAAAAAGCACACGATTGATTTGTATGCGCTCAAGGTCCCATCTGTGTCATCTGTGGACAGGTGTGTACATCCAATTCTAAGAAGTGTTCCCGTTTCCTCGAGGAGAAGACGATCCAGGAGATAAGATTCAAAGGCCACTTAAGTTTTCAAGCGGCACGGAAACATTATCTTGAGCTCAGCCCGACCAACACCTTGAATTATTCCGCTGCTGTCCGCCATCCAGCGCGGAAACTGGATCTTATAGTCCAGATACTCCTCAGTGCTCGTTCCTGCGTGTCTATAGGGGTATAGACAGATTCCTCCTCCGACAACGTTTCGTCTCCAAAGGCCGCTCCAACACCCCCAATTTCCTCTATGCCATCTACATCTCCAACTGTACTTGATCGCACGACCTGTAAGTCGCCCATTCGTCGTCCCACAAGTCGTTCCCACTCTACTGACAGCACCCGAACGACTTGTCCGGTCACCAATTCCAGTGATGGCAATCCAGATTCATTTCCGGTTGGCGGTCACACTCGCCTGACCCGTAGCCGAAAGAAAGAGATAAAACTGCACCAAACTCCCCAGGCCACACATTGATTCGATACCTTGCTGCTGCGCGTATACTGCAAACCAGCCTTCTTACCGTCCTTTTATGGCCCTCGTCTAATGGAATATACGTGATATATGTACACATCGGTCTGACCTGGATATTTTAATGCGATCCTATACACCTCTCATCGTTTGCTTACAGGAGACACTTTTGCTTCAAATAGGTACACGCCAGTTCACTTTGATCTGCAACCGGATGAGGCCTCTCATACGCACGGTGGTTCCATGGTCCTGGTTCGAGACGATGTGGCTTTCCGAACTGTGCCACTCACCACTCACTTGCAAGCTGTTCACCTTTCTGTTTTTAGTTTTCAGTCTGTAATCTTTATGGTTCTCCTTCGTTTCCCCTTTCCATTGCTGACCTTGTGAGTTTAGCTTCGCAATTACCTCCGCCATTCCTTCTGGTAGGAGATTTTAATGGTCATTACTCCCTTTGGAGATCTGCCAAGGCGTGTGCGAGGGTAGCATTAATCGCCGATCTTCTGGACCAGTGGAACCTCTATTTTAAATACTGGCGAGCCTACATTTTTTTCAGACTCCACTGGCACCCTTTCTCACCTGGATTTAAGTATCTGCTTACACACCGATTAGAGTGGAATTTCGTCTTTGATGTTCACTCCAGTGATCATTTTCCAATTGTTATTACCTTTCTTCATTGTACTCCTCCAACTACTGGCATCCCTAATTTTCAGCTTAGCAAGCCGGATTGGTCACTTTAATCTCGTTTAGCCCGTTTCTCCGATGGGGAATATCTAACAGTTTGTAGCATGGTTGATCACCTGACCTCTATTATTATGGCCGCTGCCGAGCGCTCCATTCTCAGTACGTCTCCCCATCTCAGGTTCCTTGCTGGAAGAGGAAAGCTATCCGTGCGCGTTGAAGTTCTCTTCGGGGTTTCAAACGTCACCCAACGGAAGATAACTTAATGGTGTATAAACAATTACGGGCTAGAGCACGCCGCCTTATCCGCTAAAGTAAGAAGGCCTCTTGGAAGCGTTATGTAGAGAGCTTTAATAGCTCTATGTCCACATCCGTTGTGTGGGACAGTCTTAGGCGCGTAGCCGGTAAGACGAAACCTTGTGTTGTAACCGGTCTTACGGTAAGAGGTGACACCCTGGTGGAGCGGGCCCTTATTGCTGAAACCTTAGGCAGGACCTTTGAGGCAGGTTCCAGTTCCGCTAATTCTAATTCAGCTTTTGTTCCTCCTAAGGTCGCGTTGGAATATGTCAACCATGAGGGCTACAGCTTGCACGAGCTAGAACGGGCTCTATCATGTTCTAGGCATTCAGCTCCTGGGCCCGAAGTCATACATGTGTCCCTACTTCAACATTTGTCTGCGGATGGTAAGCTCTTTCTCCTCCAGCTCTATAACCGTATCTAGCATAAAGGTTCGTTTCCTGCTGCTTGGCGTGAGGCCACCGTTGCTCCAATTTTGAAACCTGGTAAGGATCGCCAACTACCTTCCTGTTACAGCCCAATTTCTGTAACTAGTTGCGTTTGCAAAGTTATGGAACGCATGATAAATGGGCGATTTACGTGTTTGCTCGAATCTCAAGGCTTCCAATCAAATATTCAGTGTGAATTTTCGTCGGCACTGTCCCACTGTCGATCATCTGTTTTCTCCTTCGACTCACATTATGAACGGTTTCCTTAGTAAAAGCCAGACTATAGCTGTATTTTTTATGTAAGGTATGAACCTTTCGCGTCGATGATTGATTAGAGCTTCTCGGGCTATGTGGAGTTTGCAGGATGGTGGGTGAAAATGAGGAGGAGTAAAAGGAGGTAGCAAATGTGCTCCTCAACGGTTGCCAGTCATAGTGCAATGATCCTTGTGCATCATTGGTGTGATTAGTTTACAAAAATTTAATTTTGGGGTTGAAATGTTGAAGTCCAAGCAACTCTGGGAGGATTGTAAGGAGCTTAGCCATAGTAGCTGTTGATAATGAAATTGTTTTCGAGTTGACTGGAAAACCCCAATCTACAGGCGATAGAGGGGCTAACTCTGCCAAGTGTGGGGGGGGGGGGTCGCCATAAACTGGCAATACCCACTAAAAACCACTCCGTCGGAGAGAATTAGGATGTAGGAATGCAGACGGCCAAAGGACAAAGCCAGGAGAGAGTGAGAGGCAGGACGCAAACATGGCCGAAGCCCTGATTGCGCCCTTGGAAAATTGTGGTGAGGATTTACATGAATTGTACATGTTTATATCTGCAGCCCTGTAACAAAAAGTACATTGTGTAAAGATGGCGAATATTCTTTAACATTTGCTGCCCTTTCGGGTATAGTCATTAGTCTTGACTAGTATAATAATAGTTAACGTATTTTGTTGTGTCTGCAGCCCTGTAACAAAAGGGCATAGTCAGTTAAAATATTTGCTTTAGAATATATTCTAAGCTAGTCATATTTCTACAACTTCTGCTGCTCAGTCTGGCATAGTCTTCATTTACTAATGTAAGCTATTCATGTGGTTGTGTTGCAGCCCTGTAACAGAAAAGACATAGTCATTATGCAGACACAGTTCATTGGTGGTGCGTGGTCTTCCTTAACGGACACCCAACCAAGTAATGGCCACGCCCAATTCTACTTTACCTGTAATAAAGTCTTATTCTAAGCAAACATTTGTTACATTCTATTAGTTATATACAAGAGAAGGTCCGTTTGTGGTTCGCCATGTCGCCGTATAATGGGGGTCCACAATACCCCCCGGCCTGCCTTGACTAAGAGAGGAAGGACTTCAGGGCCACCAAATTCACGCCTCAGACACGTTCATGGGTAATTTTATTGTGGAATTCCTACTAGTGCTTCTAAATACTCTTGCACATTTAAATCGGGTTCCCCCAGGCGAAGGCTCTGTCAAATAGAGAGAGCGGTCTCTTGTGTTTGTTATTTTCTGCTTCATAGGTAACTAGTTCTTGTATTAGGTCATTACTGTTCTTTTCTTTGCGTTTGTACAAGTTGTAGCCCTGGCTTTTGATGAACTGCTCAATTGAGTGTAGTTTTAACTTCTCATGAAGGAGATAAGCCAGCGACACTGGAGGCTGTTTGACAATTATTCTGATTATTCTATTCTGGAGTGTTTGTAGTTTATGTATATGGATTTTTGCAGCGTAACCCCATACAAGGGATGCGTTTGTAATGATTGTTCTTAATAGTGTTTTGTATAGGGTCATTCCATGTTTAAAATATAATTGGCTACTGAGATTGATTATGGGATATAGTCTATTTAGTTGACCATTAGCTTTGGCTCTAACCTTAGCTATATGTCTACTCCAGGTTAGGCCTTGGCCCATGGCAAGACATAAGTAGGTCACTTGGTCTTTCCACGCGATCATTTTGCCTCGGTTGTTAAGCGGTTGTAACATGTTCCTGGCTTTACGGTGATATATTCTTTTAGTGAAGACCATAGCTTGTGTCTTCCTCGCGTTGACTTTAATTCTCCACTTGGTGAACCATGGTTCAAGTGAGTTTAAAGCATTTTGTAGGCATAAGTGAAAATTCTCGGCAGTATCATCTGCGTATATGTACTTGTTTCTTAGTAATTCTGGCATGACATCTATATATAGATTGAACAGTTTTGGGCCCACGATACTTCCTTGTGGAACTCTTGCTCGTATTTATTTGGAGCTTGAGACTGCATCCTCACCAAGGGTTGAAACCGTCGGTCATAGAGGTAGTCCCTAATTAGGACTATCGCAATGTCAGGAAATTTGTATTTTTTTAGTTTTCTGAGTAGCCCTGCATGCCATACTTTATCGAAGGCACGTTCAATATTTAATAGTGGGCACTGTTGATTTATTTGTGTTGAAACCTTTGGTGATCTGCTCCGTCATTCTTAACAATTTTAGCGTGGTCGAATGATGCGCTCTAAATCCGAACTGTTCGGGTATTAATATTTTGTGTCTGTGTATGTGTGAATATATTACTTGTTCTAATACCTTGCTCATAGTATTTAATCGGCTGATCGACCTGTACTTAATTGGTAGAGCTAGGTTTTTGTTTGCTTTTTGGAAAAGTAGAATTTTTGCTTCTTTCCATGCAGGTGGAAACCTGCCGTGTTCGATCGTGTAGTTGAATATTTTGGTTAGCAATTTTACTGCTCTTTTAGGTAAATTCTTTAGTACCATATATGATATCTTGTCTGGGCCTGGTGCTTTTCTTGCTGGCAGGTGTGTAATAATCCAACTTCTCCTGCATTTGTTTTCCGCATTTTTTGTGTGTTTTTGTCTGACCTAAGTTTTAGGCTTCTTCCTCGACTTCTTGTTTGAAGTCGTCCTGCCCGTTCACGGGGTTGGGAGAAAATACCTTCTCCAAGGTGACCGCAAACGCTTCGGCCTTAGCTTGGGGGGTCTCTGCTGCGGTATTATTAATTTGTAGTGACGGTATAATTGTGCGTATACTCGTTAAGCTATTCGCAATTCGCCATACTGGGGGTTGAGATTTTCCAGCGTATCATTCCATTGATTTCTAATATAGGTCCTGCCCCTATTACTTGCTGATTCGCGTGCATAATAATATTCGGTTCTATGTATTAAATTCGTAGTTCTTTGCCATTTATGCCTGACTCGATTTTGATTTTTTTGCATCTCTAGCATTAATAGTGTATTGTCGTTTTAAGGGTACGTATGCATTAATGGTTGTATTTATTGCTAGTTCAAATTTGTAGATCCCTTCGACCTGTTCTTCGTTCATTTTAATTTCGGGTTCTGGTAGGCAGAATTCTACCGTAATTTTAAACTCTTTCCAGTCCACCTTATTGTAGTTGTGTCTTAACGATTCTGGTTTTGGCCTGAATGGTGCATTAACTATCAAAAGTACCGGTAGATGGTCTGATGTCAGCTCCTGCAGTTCATTTACATCCCAGGTCAAAGGTGATATTTAATAGTGCATTGTCCAGAATGTCTGGTGTTTGATTTGGCAAATGAGCCACAAATATTGGTTCGTTGGGGCCTGTGATTAAATAACTTGTGTTATTTATGTAATATAGTTCCCTGTGCATTAGTATTTGCGCAGTTCCAAATTTGGTGTTTACAATTGTAATCTCCTGCTGCAATTACTCTATGCCCTAATTGCATAACTTTGTCAATATCATCTGTGTCTACCTCCCCCGGGAGATTGTAAGCCAACGCTACGGCAATTTCAGTGTTGCGAATAACAATTTTGATTGCTATTGTCTCGGCGTGAGTCAATATTGGGGAATTAATCTGGTTATATTCTACGTTTGAGCGAGGAGCCAGCGCAGTCCCCCCTCCCCTAGGGTCGCAATCATTTCTGTATATATGGTATCCAGGAATGGAGAGACGGTCTTTATAATTATGTGTGTTTCGGTTAATAATGCTATGTGAATGGAGTATGTTTGTAGTAGATCTATTAAATCTTTAACCTTTTTTGCGAATGCCTTTGCAATTTCATGTAATTGTTCTTAAAGTGTCTGAATTAGCCGTGAACGTGCCTTGAGAGCGTAACAGGGTCAATAGGGCGTGGGTAAGATGGACTACTGTGAAACGTCCCGACATGCTTTTAATCGCAGAGCTCTGTGTTACCAGTAGTGAGTTTGTAATGTTCATTGTCTTCATTTATGGGTGCTGCCATTATTCTTAACAGTTGGCCCGTTACCACGCTGAAGCTTTCTTCGTCTTCTACTGGGTTTATCCGGCGGGTGAGTGACTTCGCTGTTGGGTAGGCCCAGCAGCCTGTTTTAAAGGGGCCTGATTTCGGTCGTTGTGGTTGTTTGCGGGGCTCTTCCCTGATTGGTTCTACCTCAGCGCTCGGCTGAGGTTCCCCAACCCCTGAGTGGTTCTCTATAGGGGCTGCGCGCATCCGGTCGTTACTGTTCCTGGTGAACCACTCTGTACTTAGTTGTGTAGCAGCCTCGGGGTGTCCTTGCGTTCTTCCTACTCTTGGGGGGGTGGGGGTTCTAGGAGGCTGCTCACACGTGGATTTCCCATATGCTGCATAATATGCGGAGCAACCGCGCCAAATTGCTCCATGGCCCTGAACACCATATAATACGCATTTCCGTTCCATAGCTGGAACTGTGCATGTGCCTGAATAAGGGGGTCCTGTACACTTAACTCATATCGGTGTTGGGGACCTGCATTCTAGCTTCACGTGCCAGAACTGCTGGCGTCGGGAGCACTGGTTTGGTTCTGCGATCGACCTATATACTTCAACCCTGACTCTAAAGTAGGCCAAATACCTGAAGTCAAGGATTTTCCTATTCTCTAGTGTGTCCTGCAGTTGTACTAAGAACATGGGCAGGAGGGTCCTATCTCTATTTCGTCTTCGCATCTGTACGGCCCTAATGGCCCTAAATCCCACATATCTCCTACTGTTTCTTCTCCGGTGAGTTCGGCGCACAACCCCTTAATCACAAAGCGTGCGGTTCTCTTTTCTATTAAATAATACTGTACGCCGTTTTCTTTCAGGTATTTTACCATTAACTGGTAATCACCCAAACAGAACGACTCGATGGCAAAATCACCGAAGATACGCGTCTGTTTAGCAACACGTTTATGAGTTAAAGGGAGTGTGTGTAACTGTTTCATTATTTGCTGGAATTTCGCGGCCTAGCTTCTGCTAATTAATAGTGACGCTAAGTCTGATCTTTCTACCTGCATAGCGGAGGGTGGTGTCGTGTGTGCTGAGTTTGAGGGGGGGGGGGCGACGGGTTAGGTCCGGCAGAGGAGGGAATCACGGGAGAGTGTGCATCAGGTTTGCCGTTGGGTGATGGGCTAGAAGGGGTCAGGGTGTCAGTTTCAGAGGCTGGAGCTGGTGTGGCAGGAAGCAAGGTGTCCGGTTTGAAAGCAGGTTTTGGAGGAGTCGGGGTTTTAAATTTATAAGCCGCTGGAGAGCAAAGTCGGGGAGGAGCAGAGGATTTGGATTTGGTTCTAGTGGTTATAGAGGGAGATAGGGGCTTAGTGGTCAAAGTAGTGCTTCCAGTCTTCGCCAAATCTAGAAAAAATAGAAACTATTAACGAAGTTTAACGATGGGAAAAAGTAGATTGAGTTTAAAAAAAAAAAAAGAAAATGGATAATAGAAAAAGGGGACATAGCAAGCGCTAAAAAGCACGGGGAAATAGAGGGTTGGACCTCGAAGAGGCGCTTAAGAAGGTCTTGCGACTGTTAGCTATAACCTTATTCCCCTACCCGTCTAAACTGCGGTATTGCAAATCTCGAAGAGCTTTCGGCTTTGGTTGCTAGAACCGCGCCAGTGCCGAGCCAAAGGCTTGGGTTATAAACCACAGCAATGCCGAGCCGTTCCAACGGTGGCTACTTCTTTGTAACGGGCTTCTTCTTCAGCTGGTCGTCTCCTTGCGCAGTGGTAGCGTTGCTGCTTGCCAAGTGGGAGACATGGATTCCATTCCCAGTA
Organism: Hymenopus coronatus; assembly: GCA_030762935.1. Classification (NCBI taxonomy): domain Eukaryota; kingdom Metazoa; phylum Arthropoda; class Insecta; order Mantodea; family Hymenopodidae; genus Hymenopus; species Hymenopus coronatus. The sequence goes on from CM060900.1 coordinate 297,017,673, forward strand.
CCGGAGTGGAGATTTTTCCACCGCTGGAAGACCTGGACCGGAGTGCACTCAGCCTCGTGAGGTCCCTGGGGGCCAATTGAGGAGCTACTTGATGGAGAAGTAGCGGCTCCAAGTCGTGAAGACAGCATTAACTAGCCGGGGGGTCGAAGCGCTGACCACGTCTCACTCCCCAATACCGCACCCCATACATGACGTCTGTCATGGACCGAGATGGGGGACGCAGCGGCCGGGTGGTAGGCCAAGGCTCTAAGGGAGCTGTGCCACGAAGTCATTCTTCTTCAGCTGAAGCTTCTCTGGTAGGTGTCACCTCGTTGAGATCTCGAAGCGAAGTCCCCCCCCCCAAGAAATGTTTTTTTAATTGGAATGGAGAACCTCAATTTTCAGGTGACAAAGAGGATAACTCTGCCAAGTGTGGGGGTCGCCATAAACTGGCAATACCCACTAAAAACACTCCACCGGAGAGAATTAGGTGTGGGAATGCAACAGTACCGCTTGTTGCACCTGCGGATTCATGGAACGGGTGTGTTGGCCGGCCATAGGCCAAAGTCAGGACGCAAACATGACCGAAGCCCTAATTGCGCCCTTGGAAATTTGTGGTGAGGATTTACATAAATATTAAATGTGTATATATCTGCAGCCCTGTAACAAAAAAGACATAGTATAACATTTGCTGCCCTTTCTGGTGTAGTCATCAGTCTTTACTGATATAATTATAGTTCATGTAATTTTGTTGTGTCTGCAGCCCTGTAACAAAAGGACACATTTAAAATATTACTTTTAGAACATTCTAAGCTAGTCATATTTCTGCAACATCTGCTGCCTTGTCTGGCATAGTCCTGAGTTATTAATGTAAGGTTTTCATGCAGTTGTGTTCAATCCTGTAACTAAGGTATTTTTTGGATAGTGCTTAACTATACATGGTACCGCAGGCGATGGCACTGGTGGGACATGCGATGACGGAGGAAACCGGAGAACCCGGAGAAATCTCACCCCTGCGCCGCTTTGTTCACCACAAATCTCTCACGCGGACGCTTGGGATCGAACCTCTAGGTTAGAGGCGAGTAGTCTAACCACTCAGCTACGGCGCGGCCCAAAAGATATCTTTTCTTTTGTTGGGTGAGCTCCGCCGCCGCCCACCGAGGTAGCGATCATCCTAAAGGGATCTACATCGCCTCCCCTACCATGCACTAACTGCATACTATCTACAGTTAAGGAATGGGAGAAAGGAGTGGTGAAAATGGTGCCAGGTACCGCATTACGCAACCTGGGGATAGTGGGTAATTCAGAGGGGGACTAGGGCCATCACTTGACACTCAGCCCAGAGTGCTGCCTGGTGTTGTGTTAGGTATTTCATGCTGATGCTGGTGGGATTTTGGGGATGAGGTTTCATGCAGATGAAATTCATTGGGTTACTTACGTTGGTGCCGCCTATTGGATAAGGTGCTCTGCTTTCCGGTGGGGTGCATCGACCTGAAACACAGAGAAAGGTTTACACAAATAATTCCTTAACCATGGGCTGTTGTGGTGGGTCGTCATAATTATGGGCGGTGTCCGGCTACTCAAGTGGGCACAAGGCTATGTAGCTATAGTTGAACGGGGTCTACTTCAGTTGGTTTTGAGTTGTTCTCTCGTGAGTAATTTCAGTTCGTCGTGCAGTATGCCCGTGGGGATAGTTCTGGGATTATTTTGTTTTAGACGACCTGTAAGGTGTTAATGTATGAGGGGGCATAGTATCCCCATGCTGGGGCCGCGTAGGTTATTAGGGGTCTGATTAAAGATTTATATAGTGTGATTGCTTGATTTGTGCTCAGTTATGTCTTTTTATTTAGAAGGGGATATATTCGGCACAGTTTGGCGCAGGCTTGGCCTTTTATTCGTTTGACATGCGGTGCAAAGGTCAGGCCGGTATCTAAGGTGACGTCGATGTATTTGACTGCTTTGGTCCACTGAATGTCCTCTTGGAAAAGGTTCAATGGTGGGAGGGGCTTTTTGTGAGTTGTCCTTTTAGTGAAGAGTTGTGATTTTGATGAGTTTACTTTTATTCGCCATTTGTTGAACCACGGTTCCAGATTTTGTAGAGCCGATTGCAGCCTGGCGTGAAATATTTTGGGCAGTACGAACCTGGTGCAAATAGCCGTGTCGTTCCCGTACATGTAAAGTGTGATGTTAGGTGTCTTTGGGATATCGTTGACGTAAATATTGAAGAGAGTAGGCGAGAGTATGCTACCCTGAGGTACTCCGGGTTTTAGCGTTTTGGTTTCGGAGAAGTGTTTGGCAGTTTTATTGCAAAGGTGCGTCCTCTGAGGTAGTGTTCTATCAGTTTTATCATTGCGTCGTGTAGTTTAAAACTTTGTAGTTTGTGTAGCAAGCTGGGGGTGTGTACGGTGTCAAAGGCGCGGTGGATATCAAGAAACAGAAAGCCCGTACTTTGTTTCTGATTAAAGCCCTGTGTGATGCTTTCAGTGCAACGTAGTAGCTGTTGCGTTGTGGAATGCTTTGCTCTGAAGCCAAATTGTGTTGCAATTATCGTATTGTGCCGATATAAGAAGGAATTTAAGCGTTTGAATTGTATATTTTTCCGCTAGTTTGCTCATTGTATTTAGGAGGGCAATTGGCCTGTAGTTGTTCTGATCTTTATGGTTCTTCCCGAGTTTTGGGAACATCAGAACTTCTGCGTGTTTCCATCCGCTGGGAAAATATCCGTCTGAAGGCAGAAATTGCAGATCGCTGTGAAACATTTCAATGCTGATGGGGGTCCAATGCTTTAAGGCTATCTTCAAGATTTGGTCTGGACCAGGTGCTTTATGGTTTTTAAGGTGTTTAACTGTCCATTGTACTTCTGGATATGTTTTCCTGAGCTTCTGCACGGGAGAAAGGGTTTGGTTTTTAATGGTGTTCTCAACTAGTGCATTGATATCGCTGGTTGCAGCACTGTTTGGAGTGCAGACTATCTAATGCTGAAGCTAGTGTGTTGGGCTAGTCTTCTGGTTTTTCGGCCGTCCTAGTAGGATCGTAGTGCTTTAGAAGTGTCGGGACGATTAACGCCAGACGCATAAATGGTAGACCGAGGCATTGCTCGGTCGTTGGTCGATGCCGCACTATCGAGCCGCTTTGCGGCTTTACCTGCGAGATCAGCTAGGGAACATTGTCATAGGTTGTGTGCTACTATGGGATGAACAGAAGTACCGGGAGTTTTGTTGGGAGAGGACACGCCAACGGGCGCTTGCGCGGGCCAATCAGGAGGCCGCTCAGTTTTCTCCCGCCTGAAGCTGGATTAATTGGTTTTAATTTTGATTTAGTGTTCAACCAGTGTGAGGACGTTACGCTAGGATGTTTTCACCCCGTTTCGGCGGGATGATTTTTTTTTTCGAGTGGAAGGGAAAAATCTACCTTAAGGACTGACCCGGGCAAGCCCGAAGTGTCGGGGTGTCCCATGTGGGCATACCGATTAAAAAACACCTCCACCGGTATTAGAAGGAAGTAAGGAGAGGCGGTACCGCATGATTGCACCCGCGGATTCAAGGTGATAGTTATCCGACTGCAGAACGTAGTCAGAGGAGTGAATGAGGGACGGGAGACAGACTTGACCAGGCCCAGACTGACACCGCGGCGGATTCTGGGAGCGGAATGAAGGAATTGGGGGCCGAAGGATGGAGTTAGTCCAGGTTATCCAATCGTATTTTTCTTGCGCAGTGAATCCAAGACTCAGTGTTGGTTCTTGGAGTAGTTGCGTTGTGTAATTGGCCCCTGGAGAGGCACAGCTCAGTGGAGTGGAGCTGTTGCGGCTGGAGGTCCTGTTGAAGCTGCGACTGGACACTTATCCGGTTGGACAGCTCAGCGGTGGTGGACTATAGTGTGGCGATGGCGGCGGCGTTGGCAGCTTGAATGTCCTGCAGTTTTTCGGTGAAACCACTGCACAACTCTTCTAGGGCAGCTAAACGAGGTCCTGAATGGCGTCCCGTGTCGTTGCGTCTATCAAGAGTGCAGGTGGCGTGGTGTCTGATGGTAGTCGGCGGTGGTGTAGTCCGGGTTGGTGGTGTTGTTGGCCTGCTCCTAGGGTAAAGAGGGCACTAGGCTTTCCCGGTGAAGTGTCCTGTGCCACGGTAGGTGGCACACAACCGTCGGCGACGGCGGAGGTCGTGCCCAGTCATTCGGCGGTGGTGGAGCAGCGGCAATGAGGAGCCGACGTCAGCTGTGTGCCCGAAGGCACAGCAGCGTCGGCAGGGCCGTTGGCGTTCCTGTCTGCTAGCATCGACGACCAGGAATCGCCCTAATAAGGGCAATCCTGACGCGAAGGCAGCTTCAAAGTCAGCCTGGTCCTGCATCTCCACTCTTACCAACGGCGTTGTTCCCCGGTCGCAGTTAATGTGGGTGGCCCTCAAACAAGAAGACCACCGCGACTGCGCGGCGGTGAGCAGATGCCGGCTGCAAAGGTCCCAGGGACCCCCCCCATACCACGGCACTGAACCGGGGCGGCGATGTGAAGATCGTCGGCGGGGGGTTTGGAGATGCCTGCAACTGCGGCTGCGGTGACGGCCGACGGCGAAGCTGCGCTTGCCGAGACCGGTGGCGACGGAGGTACTGACTCCTCGGCGGCTGCCGGGGAAAAGGCGTCGGTTGCTGCCTTAGTAGCGGCGGCTCTGCGCTGTCTCTTCTTCCCCATGTAGTCAGCTCGAAGATCAAGCTCCAATCCAAGAATGATTTTTTTTCGAGTGGAGTGGAAAGACCCAACCTACAGGCGACAGAGGTGATAACTCTGCCAAGTATGGGGGTCGCCACAAACTGACAATACCCCCTAAGAAACCACTCCACCGGAGAGAATTTAGGGTGTAGAAATGCAGCAGTACCGCTTGTTGCACCTGCGGATTCAAGGAGCGGGTGTGTTGACCGGCCATAGGCCAGAGCCAGGAGAGATTGATAGCCAGGACGCAAACATGGCTGGAGCTCTGATTGCTCCCTTGGAAATTTGTGGTGGGATTTACATAAATACTACATGTGGATGTGTCTGCAGCCATGTAACAAAAAGACATAGTACAGCATTTTTGCCCCTTTTGGGTATAGTCGTTAATGTATTTTGTATATGTCGGTAGCCCTGTAACACAAGGACATAGTTAAAACATTACTTTTAGAATACATTCTAAGCTAGTCATATTTCTGCAATATCTGCTGCTCGGTCTGGCAAAGTCTTTAGTTATTAGTATAAGCTATTCATGCGGTTGTATTCAGCCCTGTATCAGAAAGGACGTAGTCATTATGTAGAGAGTTCATTGGTTGCGCGTGGCCATCCTTAGTGGTCACCCAACCAAGAAATGGCCACGTCCAATGCACTTTACCTATAATAAAATCAAGGAAATATTTTTACATTCTATTAACTACATAAAAGAGAGGGTCCGTATGTGGTCTGCCAGGACGCGGTAGATTGGGGATCACTCATACCCCCAGGTCCGCCTTGACTCGGAGAGTAAGGACTTCAAGGGCTACCAAACGCACGTTCTTAGACACATTCATGGGTAATATTGTGGAATTCTAACTAGTGTTTCTAGATATTCTTGAATATTTAAATCGGGTTCCCCCGGCCGAGGGTTCTGTCATTTAAAGAGAGCGGCTTCTTGTGTTTGTTATTGTGTGCTTCATAGCTGCCTAGTTCTTGTATTAGGTCATTACTGTTGTTTGCTTTACATGTGTACAAGTTGTAACTCTGGCTTTTTATGAACTGCTCAATTCAATTGGGCGTAGTTTTAGCTCCTCATGGGGGTTGTTTGGCAATTATTCTAATTATTCTATTTTGGAGTGTCTGTAGTTTATGTATATGGGTTGTCCCAGACAGGGAATGCGTATGTAAGGAAGGATTGTTCTTAATAGTGTTTTATAAAGGGTGATTCCCATGTTTAATTTTAATTGGCTATTTAGATTGTTTATGGGATACAGTTTATTTAGTTGACCATTAGCCTTGGTTCTAACCTTAGCTATATGATTACTCCAGGTAGGCCTTGGTCCATGACAAGACCTAAGTAAAAGTGTGGTCTTTCCACTCGATCATTTCTCCTTGGTAGTTAAGCGGTTGTAACATGTTTCTGCCTTTACGGCGATGCATTCTTTTAGTGAAGACTATAGCCTGTGTCTTCCTCTCGTTGACTTGCATTCTCCACTTGGTGAACCATGGTTCAAGTGATTTAAATCATTTTGTAGGTGTTAGTGTAAAATTCGCGGCTCGGATTGTGTGGTTATTGCAGTGTCATCTGCGTATATGTATTTATTGATTCTTACCAATTCTGGTATGTCATTTATATATAAATTGAACAGTGTTGGTCCCACGATACTTCCTTGTGGAACTCCTGCTCATATTTGTTTGGAGCTTGAGACTGCATGTTCTACCGAGGTGTGAAATCGTCGGTCATAGAGTTAAGTCCCTAATTAGGGCTATCGCAGTGCCAGGAAATTCGTATTCTTTTAGTTTTCCGAGTAGCCTTCCATGCCATACTTTATCGAAGGCACGTTCAGTATCCAAATAGAAGGCACCTGTCGATTTATTTGTATTGAAACCTTTGGCGATGTGCTCAGTCATTCTTAACAACTGTAGCGTTGTCGTATGATGCGCTCTAAATCCGAACGTTCGGGTATTAGTATTTCGTGTGTGTGTGTGTGTGTGTGTTAATTTATTCGCTTCAGTATTACCTTTTCTAATAATATGCATAATATTTAATAGGCTGATTGGCCTGTAGTTAATTGGCAGTGCTAGATTTTTTCTGCTTTTGGGAAAAGTAGAATTTTTGCTTCTTTCCATGCAGGTGGGAAACCTGCCGTGTTCGATCGTGTAGTTGAATATTTTGGCTAGCAATTTTACTGCTCTTTTTGGTAAATTCTTTAGTACCACATATCATATCTTGTCTGGAGCTGGTGCTTTTCTTGCTGGCAGGTGTTTTATAATCCAACTTACTTCACCTGCATTTGTTTTCCGCGTTTTGTTGTGTGTTCTTGTTTGACCTAAGTTTTGGGCTTCATCCTGGACTTCTTGGATCAAGTCGTCTTGCCCGTTCGCGGGATTGGGAAAAAATACCTCCTCCAAGGTGACCGCAAACGCTTCGGCCTTAGCGTGTGGGGTCTCTGCTACAGTGTTATTAATTTTTAGTGGCGGTAGATTTGTGCGTGTACGCGTTAAGCATTTCGCAAATCGCCATACAGTGTTTTGTTGGGGGTTTAGATTTTCGAGTGTGTCGTTCCATTGATTTCTCATGTAGGTCCTGGCCTTATTATTTGCTAACTCGCGCGCATGATAGTATTCGGTTCGTTGTGTTACATTCCTAGTTCTGTGCCATTTACGCCTGGCTCGATTTTAAGCTTTTTGCAACTCTTTTATGTCCTGGGGATATCTTAGCATTAATAGTGTGTTGTCGTTTTAAGGGTACGCATGCATTAATGGTTCTATTTCTAGCTTGAGGATCGCTTCGTCCTGTTCTTCATTCGTGTTAATTTCGAGTTCTGGTAGGCAGAGATTTACAGTAACTTTAAACACTTCCCAGTCCACCTTATTGTAGTTGTGTCTTAAGGGTTTTGGTTTTTGCCTTAAGGGAGCATTAATTGTCAAGAGTACCGGTAGATGGTCTGATGTCAGCTCCTGCAATACATTTACATCCAGGTCAAAGGGGATATTATTTAACATTGCAATGTCCAGAATGTCTGGTTTTGATTGGACATATGAGGCACAAATGTTGACTCGTCGGGACCTGTGATTATGTAATTTGTGTTATTGATGTAATTTAGTTCCCTGTGCATTAGTATTTGCGCAGTTCCAAAATTGGTGTTTACAATTGTAATATCCTGCTGCAATTACTCTATGCCCTAATTGCATGATTTTGTCAAAGTCAACTACGTCTACCTCCCCCGGGGGATTGTATACCGACGCTATGACGATTTCATTTTTTCGAGTAACAACTCTGATTGCTGTTGTCTCAGCGTGAGTCAATATTCGGGAGTTAAGCTGATTATGTTGTACGCTTGTATGAATAGCTATTGCAGTTCCCCCTCCCCTACGGTCGTGATCATTTCTGTATATACGTATCCGGGAATGGAGAGACGGTCTTTATGATTTATATGGGTTTTGGTCAATAATGTTATATGAATTGTGTGTGTTTGTAATAGATCAGTTAAATATTTAAGCATTTTGCGTATGCCGTTGCAATTCTATATAATTGTTCTCAGTGTGTCTGAGCTAGGCATGAACGTGTCTAGAGGGCTTATCTAACAGGCTTAACAGGGCGTGGGTAAGGTTGAGTGCTTGGAAAGTATCCGCCATACCGCTAGTCGCTGAGCTCCGTCTAACCAGTAGTGATTGTGTTATTCTTATTGAGTGTTCATTTATGGGTACTCCCATTGTTCTTAAGAGTTGGCCCGTTACCACGCTGAAGCTCTCTGCTTCTTCTACTGGATTTACCCGGTCGGTGAGCAACTTAGCTGCTGGGGGAGGCCCAGCAGCCTCCTTTGAGAGAACTGCTTTCGGTTGTTTTGGTTGTTTGCGGGGGGGATCGCTCTTCACTGATTGGTTCTACCTCAGTGCGTGGCTGAGGTTCCCCAACCGCAGAGTGGTTCTCTATAGGCGCTTCGCGTTTCCCGCCTTTAATGTTCCTGGTGAACCACTCTGTACTTAATTGTGTAGTAACCTCGGGGTGAGCTTGTGTTCTTCCTACTCTTGGGGGTCTAGGAGGCTGCTCATGCGTGGATTTCCCACATGCTGCCTAATATGCGGAGCAACCGCGCCAAGTTGCTCAATGGCCCTGAATGTGACATAAAACGCATTTCTGTTCCATAGGTGGAACTGTGCATGTGCCGGAATAGTGGGGTCCTGTGCACTTAGCGTAAATTGGGGTTGGGGACCTGCATTCTAACTTCACGTGCCAGAACTGCTGGCATCGTGGGCACTGCTTGGGCTCTGCGATCGACCAATAAGCCTCAACCCTAGCTCTAAAGTATGCCAAATATCTGAGGTCAAAAATTTTCCTGTTTTTTAGTGTGTCCTGTAATTCTACTAAGAACATGGGCAGGGGGGTCCTATCTCTATTTCACCTTCGCATCTGTACGGCCGTAATGGCCCTGAATCCACACATAGTGCCTCTTCTCCGGTAAGTTCGGCGTACAGCCCCTTAATCACAAAGAGTGCAGTTCTCCCTTCGGGGTGTGCTATCAAATAATGTACGCCGTTGTCTCAGATATTTTACCATTAACTGTTAATCACCCAGACGGAACGATTTGATGGCAAAATCACCGGAAACACGCGTTTGTTCAGCAAGAAGTTTATGAGTTAGAGGGAGTTTGTGTAATCGTTTCAGTATGTGGTGGAATAAATATTGGCGCGAAGTTTGACCCCTCTACCTGCTTAGCGGAGGGTGGTGTCGTGTATGCTGAGGTTGAGGGGGGTGATGGGTCGGGTCCGGCAGAGGAGGGATCATAGCAGAGGGTCTATCAGTTGTCGTTGGGTGTTGGGCTAGAAGCGTGCTAGGAAGTAAAGTGTTTGGTTTAGAAGCGGGTTTTGGAGAAGAAGAAGAAGAAGAAGAAGAAGAAGAAGAAGAAGAAGAAGGAGGAGGAGGAGGAGGAGGAAGAGTAGTGGTTTCGGGTTTAGAAGCCGGTGAAGAAGGACGGGGAGGAAGTAGTCCTACCCGTCCTCGCCATATCTAGGAAAAAATAGAAAGTGTTAAGAAGTTTAAAAGAAATGGGGAAAACTTAAAGATTAAAAAGAGGAAAATGTATAGTAGGAGAGAATGAACAGGTAGCGAGCGCCAAGAAGCAAGGGGAAATAGAGGGTTGGACCTCGAAGGGGCGCTTAAGCTAGTCTTGCAATTGCTTGCTATAACCTTATTCCCCTACCTGTCTAAACTGCGATAGTGCAATGCTCAGAGCTTTAGTCTTTGTTTGCTAGAACCGCGGCAATGCCAATAAGAAGGCTTTGGTTAAAAACCACGGCAATGCTGAGCCGTTCCAGCGGTGGCTACTTCTTTGTAGCGGACTACTTCTTCTCAGCTGGAGCTTCCCTGGTAGTTGTCGCCTCGTTGAGATCTCGAAGCGAAGTCCCCAGATGATTTTTTTTTTTTTTCGAGTGGAGTGGAAAAACTCAATCTTCAAGCGACAGAGGGGACAACTCTGCCAAGTATGGGGGTCGCCACAAACTGGCAATACCCCCTAAGAAACCACTCCACCGGAGAGAATTTAGGGTGTAGAAATGCAGCAGTACCGCTTGTTGCACCTGCGGATTCAAGGAGCGGGTGTGTTGACCGGCCATAGGCCAGAGCCAGGAGAGATTGATAGCCAGGACGCAAATATGGCCGGAGCCCTGATTGCTCCCTGGGAAATTTGTGGTGGGATTTACATAAGTATTACGTGTGGATATATCTGCAGCCCTGTAACAAAAAACATAGTCAGTATAGCATTTTTTGCCCTTTTGGGTATAGTCGTTAATGTATTTTGTATGTGTCTGTAGCCCTGTGGCATAAGGACATAGTTAAAATATTACTTTTAGAATACATTCTAAGCTTGTCATATTTCTGCAATATCTGTTGCTCGGTCTGGCAAAGTCTTTAGTTATTAGTATAAGCTTTTCATGCGGTTGTATTCAGCCTGTAACAGAAAGGACGTAGTCATTATGTAGAGAGTTCATTGGTTGCGCGTGACCTTCCTTAGTGGTCATCCAACCAAGTAATGGCCACGTCCAATGCACTTTACGTATAATAAAATCAAGCAAATATTTGTTACATTCTATTAATTATATATATATAAGAGAAGGTCCATATGTGGTCTGCCAAGTCGCGGTAGATTGGGGATCCCTCATACCCCCAGGTCCGCCTTGACTCGGAGAGTAAGGACTTCAAGGGCCACCCCAAACGCACGTTCTTAGACACATTCATGGGTAATATTGTGGAATTCTAACTAGTGTTTCTAGATATTCTTGAATATTTAAATCGGGTTCCCCCCGGCCGAGGGTTCTGTCAAATAAAGAGAGCGATTTCTTGTGTTTATTATTGTGTGTTTCATAGCTGCCTAGTTCTTGTATTAGTACACCACTGTTGCTTGCTTTACATTTGTTTAAGTTGTAACTCTGACTTTTTATGAACTGCTCAATTGAGTGTAGTTTTAGCTCCTCAATTCTAATTATTCTCTTTTGGAGTGTTTGTAGTTTATATGATCAGACCAGAGCAGTTAGCACGGTGAGGGCAGCCCGAGGAGTGTTAAACGTGTCCCTGTTCTCGGGGAGAACTTGAACACGTACTGACCGGATTGTGGGGTTTGCAGGATGGCGGGTGAGAGTTGGGGTTGTGCTTTATATGATTCCCAGACCGGGCGGTATATGTAATCTCCAAGTGGAGGGCGGGGTTAAGTGGCGCGGGCCAATGGGAACGCGCTCTGCCCTGTGATTGGTGCGGTGGAGCCGTACTGCTAGAATGTCTGTATTTTACTGTCCTCTAAAACGGTTGCGGTATTGCTGGGCCCTAAAGAACATGACAGAAGGCATGACCACGTTTAGTAATATAATACAAGACTTAATACACAAGGTGCTTACTGAACTGACCCAATTTATACAACAGACCTCAGATAGACTGGAAGAACAACTGATGAAATGTCTAACAGTCACACTTTTATAAGTCAGCCCACCAGAAATAAAAGAAAGAGTAACTAAGTGCATCCGCGACACCACAAAGAAAACCTTAAACAGATATGTGAATACGGCAAAAGTCGGACAACAACTAGCTGTACTAGTCAGTGCAGCATCCCATAAGGAAATGCAATAGTCACCATCACCCACACTAAAATCAACCAATAGATACAAAAATGGCAGACAAAACAGAAAAAAAAACAACATCAAGGTTGCTCACGTCAACATTAACGGCATAAGATCAAAAAGGGAACAACTGAAAGAGTTAATCTACCAACAAGACCCCGACATACTGGCACTCAACGAAACAAAATTAAACCCAAACAGCACATTTTCTTATCCCCTCTTTCAAACATTTCGGCATGACCGACCAACGAAACAAGGAGGAGGAGTCGCAATACTAGCCAAACAGCAGCTACAGCCAACACAAGTTCCACTGCCCTACAAATTTAATGCTGACGAAGCAGTGCTTCTAAAATTAAAAACGGGGAATCAAATAATACACATAGCAGCAATTTATGCGCCACCACAAAACAACCTATTCCCAAATGAACTACTAAAATATCTAGAGCAAAAATACAAAAACATCCTGATCATTGGAGACCTCAATGCCCAACATCAGAGCCTACTCGACAACAAAACAAACCAATATGGAAAGCTACTACTAAAACTGCTACAAGAAACATCACTACAAATAGCCCCCATCCCAGGACCAACACGAATAGGACAAAGATCACAACAACCCTCATCTCCCGACAAAGTCCTAGCTTCGCCCAGCATACATCACAGAATTATAGACATCACGACAGACACACCACTCAACTCTGATCACCTTCCAGTAATTATAACAGTAGCAAATCACAAATGGAGCTACGAGACACTGACTCCATACGAAGTACCAGACTTTAACCGAGCCGATACAGACAGGAAATAACACAGACACTAAATATCACACCCAGAAACACAGATGGCAGCACCACACAGCAGATAGACAGTGAAGCCAATGAAATCAACACCATCATCAACAAAGCCAAAGGAATAGCCATCCCAACAACAAAAAGAAATCCTAATGCAAGCAAAAATACACTACCACCCCGGATAGTGAAGCTAATAAAACAAAAAAGAAAAGCCTTCAGACAATACCTAACATTTCACCACCCCTATGACAACATAATATACAACCATATACAGGAAGCAGTGAAGACGGAAATAAATAATTACCGGGAACAAAAATGGATGAATCACATAAATACACTAAACAAGAACAGAACAGCTAACCCCAGGGCCTTCTGGCAATTAATTAAAGCAACAAGAGGTCGTCAGAGGCCTACATATCCAATCCGCCATAATGGCCAACACACATGGCAAACAGAACAAAAACCAAACATTTTTAAAGCTCATTACGAAAACTTATTTTAAGTGCCACAACATGAACAATACGACGAAGCACACTTCGAAGAAGTTAACATATACATTCGGAACCACCCACACCTACTCACACCACAAACAGATACACATGAACCAGAACAATCCACAGAAGAAGCACGGCCAATAACAGTAGCGGAAGTGTTTAAAACCATACAAGCCCAAGGAAACAGCACCCGGACCAGATAGCATCACATACAGAATGCTAAAAGGATTACCAATAGCAATGATCAAAAGAATACAGGAGCTCTATAATAGCTGCCTGAAACACGGCTACCACCCAAGACCTGGAAGCATGCCCATATACTCTTATTTGAAAAACCAGGCAAGGACAACTCAGACCACAGGAACTACAGGCCAATATCACTAATCGCTACACTGTCCAAAATACTAGAAAAAATAATAGTACACAGACTACAAAGACAAATATCAGAACGTAAAATACTACCAGACTCACAAGCGGGCTACCGGCGACATCACAATTAACGACCAGCTACTATACACGTACTATCCCAATTCCAGGACGAATATAACCGAAGCAAAACTACAATAGCTGCATTCCTCGACATCCAAGCCGCTTTCTACAAATGCTGGATTAATGGACTTCTCTACAAGATGACAAAACTCAAAATACACCCAACAATAGTAAGATGGACCGTCAGCTTCCTCAACAACAGAACAACAAACATAAAAATCAACAGACAGCTTCACAAACCTTCACACTCAAAGCCGGAACACCTCAAGGAAGCGCCCTCTCAGGCCTACTATACATCATCTACGCGCACGACACACCCCAACCAACACAGCCAACAGTACACCTAGCACAGTATGCCGACGACACCATTTACTGGTGCTCAGAAATGAGACCCACAATTGCTAAGCAAAAACTCGAAAGATAGCTACAATCCTTCACAGAGTGGGCAAATACCTGGCGAATCAAAATAAACACTGATAAAACACAACTACTAGCCATAAAACGGAAAGGATGTTTCAGGCGCAACCCAATAAAGATCAAAATAGGCACACACGAAATAAAGTCAAAACTAGCAGCCAACTACCTTGGAATCAAAATTACCAGCAAATTAAAAACCATACAACACTACAACCAAAAAATAAAACAAATAAATGCAATGCTCTCCACATTATATTACCTAGCCAGAAAGAACGGCGAAGGCCTAACCCAGAAAGCACTCATACACCTATACAAAGCCCTGGTTAGACCAGTGCTTACATATGGCGCATCGGCACTCATACCCATAACATCACAGACCACATTAGACAAACTGTACACACTAGAAAGAAGATGTCTCAGGATTGCAGCCAAAGTCCCGCGATGCTACCCGAAAAAAGACCTGTACAAACTGACCAATATAGAACATCTACAAGACTTCATTACCAGAGGCTACCATCAATACCTTACAAAGTCAGCTAACCTTGAACACAGAAAAAACCTCCTGGAATCTGAAACTGGCGACAAAAGAAGCAGCCAAAACCATCACAGAGTTATCACACCACCGCCCCTGTCACACATTAAGACGATCGTAAGAAAAATACGAGAAGATGAAGCAGCAGCTCAAGAATACTTACAACACCTAATAAACTAAAAGATCCAGAGTAAAACGAGCACACAATAGTCACAAACCATCACCAACACCGACAAAAAATCAAGCGATTTGACTTAGTTGAGATATAAAATTGTATTTAAAAAAACAAATAAATAAATATAAATACAATTAAAAATTATAAAAGAAAACAAATAAATATATAAATACAATTAAAAAAAAGTGTAAAAAAATTAAATAAATAACTTATAAATATATATACATAAAATACTAAAACTCAACACAAACAGCAATGGTCACGCCAACCACCAAATTAGACCCAGAAACCCCACCCTCCCAACCCAAGAAACAAACACAAAAAAAAACTGGTATAGCGACATACTCTCGATAAGATCCTCCTCCAAAAACAAAATTTAAGCTGAAAATTAAAAACATCGGCTGAAGAGGGAATAAACCCTAACCAGCCAAGGTTAGTCAGCGACTAACCAAATAACCTCACATGCTACTACTACTGGATCTGGAGAACGCTTTCTCAACCACGTGGCACGATGAGCTCATCTGTAAACTCATTGAGCATGTAATCCCCTCTGCATACATTTCCTTGGTGGCTTGGTTTCTTCAGAATCGAAGCTTCCAAGTAAAAGTGGAGGGGGGAGTTTCTGCCGAGCGGCGCATTGGCGCGGGAGTGCCGGAAGGCAACGACTGTCTACGGCGCTCTTTGCAGCTTACATGGCTGACGTCCCTACCCCACCCCCCAAAAACTCACACAAACACCCATACCTGTCAGTACGCGGACGATCTCATGATCTTCGCAGTGAATAGGAACATCAGATATTGTTTCTTTTTCCTTCCTTTTTTTTTTTTTTTTACAGTGGTGGGGAAAATGCATTACGCATTCAACCCCCAGCCGAGTTTCATGGCTGGGAGGATATGTGGGGCTCTCCACTTCCTAATGCGGCATACCCACTAAAAAAAAAAACCTCCACGTTGCTGAGAGAAACGTGTTGCGTAGCTTAGCGCGGTCCCACTGATGCACCCGCGTTAGTAAACGAAAGATAGAAATGCTGCCGCAGAGTGTGCGGGAGCGAGGTAAAGGTTGCTGCTAGGCTACAGCCATGAAACCTTACTGCAGCCTAGGGAAATGTAGGTGAAATTGTGTAGGAAGTTGAAGGAGATAGTAGGTAAGGATGATGGAATAATCGTGGAAACTTACTTGTGTCTCAGTCTTTCCATGTCCTGTCGAAGTTTCGTGCATTTCGCCGCTAGGGCGAGGTCTTTCTCCATAGGGCACCGCTTCACGTCTGAGGTAGTGGTCCTTGCAGGAGGAGCGGCAGTGTTGGGTGGCTGGCTCTGCGGGGTAGGCAGCTTGCTGTCTGATGACCTGCTTGAGCTGCGTCGTGATGCTGTCCAGTTGGGATGCTAGACCAGCTGTGGTGATTTGATGCATGAAGATGGCGGCGGTGGTGGAGGCCTGAAGATCTTACAGCTTCAGATCCATGACGCTGCTGCACACCTCTTCAAGGGTAGCTAAACGAGCGCCGACGTTCAGGGTCTCCGCGTGGAGTTCCTGAATGGCGTCCTGCGTCGCTGCGTCTCTCGAGGGTGCTGGTGGTGTGGCGTCGATGGAGATGTTCGGCGGTGGTGTAGTCCTGCTGGTGGTGGTGAGGTCCTGCTCCTCGGGTAAAGAGGTCACTGAGCTTTCCCGGTGAAATTTCCTGTGCCACGGCAGGTGGCACAGAACCGGTGGTAACGGCGTAGATCATGGTCAGTGCATTCAGCGGTGGTGGTGTCGGATCCACAGTAGTGGCACCGCTGCGGCGAAGAGCAGGTGTCGGCAGTATGCCCGAAGGCACAACAGCGTAACGGCAAGGCCGGTGACGCTCCATCTTGCTGGCCTCGACAACCAGGAGTCGCCCTAATAAGAGCAAACCTGACGCCAAGGGGATTATTATTTTTTTTAAAGGTTTAGTTAAGTAATCAAGTTAATAAGGGGATTTAACCAGCGTCGAGGTTCGTCTTGTCCTGGAGCTCCAGCCTCACAAGTGGTGCAGCACCCCGGTTGGAAATTATTCTTGTGACCCTCAAACAAGAAGGCCACTTGGATTTCGCAGCGGTGAGGAGGTGCCGGGAGGAAAGGTCCCTAGGGACCCCCAGTACCACGGCACTGAACCGGGGCGGCGCTGGAAGTTGTGGCAACTGCGGTTGCAGTACCGGCGAGGTGCGGTGGCGGCCGGCGCAGAATCGGAGCTTTCCTATGCCGGTGCCGGCTTCCCAAGGACGCCTTGGGATGGTAGTTTCTGCCGCCTCTCCCTTCAGAAAACTCAAACCCCGCCAAGTTAAGCAACATTGGCACCAGTCACGACTTGGTTGGGTGACCTGCCGCATAACTGGCCTACCTCAATCTTCTCCGTTCTCCCCGCTAGCTGGCACTGCTTTCTTTGACAGTTCGCAAGCGGCTGGTTAAGTTAAGCAGCAACGGGCCCAGTCCCTACCTGGGTGGGTGACCATCCCGGAAGGTAAACCAGCCCGCGCCGGTAGCACAAAGGGGAACCCCTAGCTCACAGCATTTTTACACGGACACAAACGCTTGCACACTATATCGCACGGGTAAATCCGCAAGAAAAGCGGATAGGTAGGGTGGCGATTTACCTCCGCCCGAGAATACTCGGGAGTCTCGTTCCTGACTCATTACTAGAGCCTGGATTTTAATGTAATTGCATATTTTAAATCCTGCATAATATTTCAATGAGAAGCAAAAATGTTGGCGAATTATGACATTTGGAACTCGCTTACTAATTTTTATTTTAATTTTTTTTTTTTTTTTTGTTTTTGCATATTTTGCACATTTCTACATATTTTAACGTTGTTACATAAAACGTACTTATTTTCTGGGTTTTGTTACAATTTTATTATTTTATAAAAACTATTGTAGTCACATTATAAACTACTATTTTCACAAGTTTTGCTGAAAGCAACAAAAATCAATCTGCGAAATAGGATGCAAATTAAATTAAGAATGCGATAATAACTTTGCCTCGTTCTGATTGTTGTCCGTTTATATCTAAGCAGGTTCCGCTCGACAATGTTAACCTCTAGTGTCACGTTTCTCGTAGTGCTTTGGGCATTTACAAGGTCTGGATAAATTGATTGTTACCACTGTCGCGGTAGTCGGCATCTTGTAATATAATAGCTGCCAGGAAACAAAATGAGCCGCTGGACAACCATCAAGATAGAGCGAGGCGATAATACTGCAGTTAGTTTCTTGCAAGTCTTAGTAAAATTGCGTCTTCGCTATCCTGCAAGTTGAATTCATGGGTGAAATTAGATAACGCCTTTATAAGCGACGGAAAAATAATAGTCTGTCAAGCATGCGGTAAAAGAATTGGCTGTTCCGTGAAATCTCAATTTGAATATTATATCAAGAATGCCCTTGACATACCAAACAAAAACCTACAGTCTTCTAGAAAGCAAGTTCTGTTGACTCCAATGCAATAGGAACCGTCCGGAAATGATTTTTTTTAAAGACCTGTGTGCAGTGCAATGCTTGCAGCTAATTTTCCGTGACATAAACTTCAAATTCCTCAATTTCGCTCCTTTCTAGAAACATATTGCAAGAAATTATTCCTGACGAATCTACTCTGAGGAAAAAGTATCTTCATGTGTGTTATGAAGAAGCAGTTGCTCATATACGGAATGAAATTGGAAACTTCTGTATGTGGTTTGCCGTCGATGAAACTACAGATGACATGGGTCGGTACATAGCAAATTTAGTAGCAGGGAAACTAGATTCCAAAAGTCCAGCAAAACCATTTCTAATGTGTTGCAAGGTGTTAGAACAAACAAATCATTCTACAATTGCAAGATTCGTAAATGATGGGATGAAGATTCTGTGGCCATAGGATGTGTGTATGAAAAAGGGTTTAATTATGTATTCAGATGCCGCAGCGTACATGATTAAAGCTGCTACTGCTCTTAAGATTTTCTACCCAAATGTACTTCACTTCACCTGCTTGGCCCATGCATTGCAACGTGCTGCTGAAGAAGTAAGAAGTAATTTTCCCTGTGTGAATAAGTTGATATCGGCACCAAAAAAGGTCTTCCTGAAACACCGCACAGAATTCAGTGCTATAAAAATCATCTCCAACATGCCCCTTTGCCTCCTGAGCCAGTACTTACACGATAGGGTACGTGGTTGGAAGCTGCGAACTTCTATTGTGAATATTTTGAAGGCGTCTAGTCAGTGGTGAACATGTTTTCTTCAGAAGTAGCTGTTTCCATACGTGAATCTCAGGACATCTTTAAAGATCCGAAAGTGGCAAGCTCCTGTGTTTACATCAAAAGTAACTTCGGCTGGTTGCCTAGCACCATCAAACAGTTGGAAACATTAGGTTCCCTTCTTCACGAATCTATGGCTTTAAAGGAACGTGCATCACAGAAGCTTAGTGTAGTTGCAGGAGATGTAGGAAGGAAGGTAGGTGAAATATTCAAAGCTGTGCTAAACAGGAATCCAGGGTACTCTACGCTTGTGCCCGTATCTAAAGTGCTAAATAGTGACAGTGTCGGTTTACCAAAACATTTCTCTGCAAATCAGATCCCTATGCTAAAATATGCTACTGTTACTTCGCGTGACGTGGAGAGAAGCTTCTGTACTTATGAGAACATTTTATCCGATAGGAGACAATGGCCCCTGAAAATATGGAAAAGTGTATGGTTATTCACTGCACGTTGAAAGAAGCAAAAGACTCAAACTGAAAATGCATCTTCATTATAAAATTTAATTAATATGAATTGATTCTTTCACTCGTTGATAAATTAATTCAGTATTTCAACATTGCTTTACATCTAAAATTTAAGTAAAATAATTATGTGAAATGAGCAATTTTAATGAATATAATCCAAAACACATATTTCTTATTTCGTAATTACCTACTTGAAAATAAAGTTTAGGTAAATTCTGTATAAAACGGAAAATTTTCCCTTTAATTAATTCTATATTTAGACTTTAAATTTTAACTCATTGTAATTAATTTACTCACTTACAGACCCATCAAATTACAAAATTCTGGGTAGTTTGCAGTCTGCTTTTAGATTTGAGGCGGTAATCTTAGCATTTAGAACATTACATAATTTTACATATTTTGTTGATATTACATATTTCATTACATATTTTATGTTTTTGTTACATAAATATGTACATATTTCGCAACTTGATATTACATAAAAATCCGGTCTCTACTGATTACTTCCCGAAAAAAGGTAATAGAGTTAACATGGCCGAAAGCTCGAGCGATTTTGTCAATATCACTCGGCTGGTAACCCGAGAAGCTCGTCTGTATTTTTTGACTTAGAGAAAGCTTACGACACATGTTGGAGAACTAGCATTCTTCGTACAGTTCATCAGTGGGGTTTTCGTGGTCGCCTCCCCACATTCATTCGAGAGTTCATGAAAAACCGGGTATTTTGTGTGCGTGTGGGTTCGATTCTATCTGATTATTTTTCTCGGGAGAACGGAGTACCTCAGGTTCGGAACTGAGTGTCACACTGTTCCTTAAAGCTCTTGTTGACTGCCTTTCATCAGGAATTTCATCGTCCCTCTTTATTGACGATTTTGCTGTGTACCTCACATCTCGGCGTCTCTTTGAGCGCTTTTTAGACTCTATTTGCTCCTGGAGTATGTAAAATGTCTTTCACTTCTGCAACGAGGAAACGGTTTGTATAAATTTCTGGCGCCGGAAGAAATTTCCTCCTCCTCTCCGCCTCGGCACAGAAATATTACCGTTTGCTAATGAAGCGAAATTCCTGGGATTGATATTTGATAGAAAGTTATGTTGGTCCGCCCATATTACTTATTTGAAGGATAAGTTTTCTTGCTATTTTACGTACTTTAAGTGGCACATCCTGGGGATCTGATAGGACTATGCTCCTATGCCTCTATCGAACATTAGTTCGTTCCAAATTGGATTACAGGTGTATCATTTATTCTTCTGCTCGTCTGTTAAACACTGTTCACCATCAAGATATTCGTTTAGCATCTGGCGCCTTTCGCACCAGCCCTGTTAATAGTGTATGTAAAGAAGCTGCAGAACTACCGCTATGTTTTTTGCCGGGAGTATCTTCTGTGCAGCTAAATGTGCCATCTATCCAGCATGCCTCAACACCTGACTCATTCATTTTTGTTTATTTTATTTATTTATTTATTTTAAAGATTCTTTGGGTGTTTTGTACGATTCTCGTTCCCTCGCCCTCTTGCCGCAGGGGTACGTTTTCGCAAACTTATTGTGCAACTAGACATGACCATGCTTGCCATTCTTCCAAAAGGAGAAATCAATTTCCCTCCTTGGCTTCACCTGGGGACTTATGTCCACCTTGGTTCCCTCTGTATTTTGAAGTCAAATACCCCTGGTTTCATTCTTCGGTCCATCTTTTCAGCTCTTAAGGACCAACATTGGGACCACATTTATTTATACTGACGAGTCGAAGAACGACCAAGGTTCTTTCGCGACAATGTTCGATTTTTACCGCTGAGTTCTTTAATATTCTCCAGATTCTTTTTTATGTGCGGTGACGTGATGCCGCTCTCTGGCATCTGTACCGATTCTCTCATTGCTAGAGATGGGCTGAAATGAAGCCCGGAGTCGAGACTGTCGACTCCATCGACTCCAAACACTGGTGTCGACTCTCTCGCGAAGTCTTGCTTTCGCTCTGACGTCATAGAACGCACAGCCCCGCTCTAAACAAACGCAGTACCTCAGTCAACGCAAACTTGGTCATGTCGCGCTAACGGTATAGGACCAAGGACCATTTTCAGGTACCGGACCAAGCTGTACGTCCGTTAACTGAGAAGCTCATATCGCATTGGTAAATGAACGAAATGGTTGAAATTTGAATAATGCTCAAAATACACCTGTAGGCTTTGGAGCTTAAGAGTTAGGTATCTGACTTTCGTCGTCTCAGGATAAGGCAACATCCTAAAGAAAGTACATATCCAGTTATATCACCCTAACTGAGATTCGAACCCGGGACCTCTTGAATTTGAGGTCTATGTACTTTTCATTAATAGAGTTAAACATTCAATACATATAGACACACACACACACACACACACACACACACACACACACACACACACACACACATTTCGCTGCAGGTATGAGAAAACAGGCTAATGTGACAGATGTTAAAAGAGAACGCGGCTATGAGCTCCCTGATTTTTAAATGACTACAAAGGGGGAAACAAGTGAAAGGCGATTTCCAATTGAATTCCATGCATATTGAAATTTGTGCACCAATAATAAGGGGTATAACGGAAACGGTTAACCTTACAAAGAAAAATGTGTATGCCATAAATTGCTTGTTTTAACGAGTATTTCATTTTTTATGTAGTAAGAATTTGCCCATCTTTATGGTTTACCATAGAGAGCGAAGAGGCCTTCAAAGACTACTCTCAGGAATTTTAAAAATATACATTCTATTTTCCATAAATATATCTTAAACATATGTTACTTTCAGACGGTAGTTAGCCAATTTTGAGAATCAAAATTTTCTAAATATGTTCCATGTAAAGGATAGCTGGGTGTGGTTTTCTTTTTTTTAACTCTTACTGTCGCATCTCAGGAGGCTACTAATCTTAAATACCAATGTTTGGCACTATACGACTTTGTGTTTGAGTTTTGCTGTTCACACATACACACAGACCTTTTTTTTCTAAAAATGCGTACTACTTTCTCTAGCACGTGTGTAAATACAGTGTATTTAGTACCTAGAGAAAGTATTGTATTATACCCAAAAATTCGATCTCGAGATTTCCCAGAAATACGCTTTGAGGCCCCCCTGAGTCTAAAAAGCATTTTAGTAAAAGGTCCATGTGTACATTGTGTGTGTGTGTGTGTGTGTGTGTGTGTGTGTGTGTGTGTGTGTGTGTGTGTGTGTGTGTGTGTGTGTGTGCAGCATAGCTCAAAAACGAAAAAAAAAGCGTTAAATACCAAGCTTGGTATTTATGTTTAGTATCTTCTAAGGATGTGTCACGAAGATGCAACTACCTTTACATGGAACAATTTTTTAAAATGTTTTTTTCTCAAAAATGGCATGATGATTTTGATTAAAATACGTATACTAAATATATTTAGATCACATATAAAATGTATATCTTCAATTTCTAAGAATAACCCCTGAAGACTCTTTATTCTGGATGAATTTTGCATAATTGGTAAATTGTAAGAGATAGACAAAAATTTACAACATTAAAACACATAATTGTCACAAAGTTTTTAGTTCACCGTTTTAGTGATGTTCCTTGTTATTGGTTTCAAATATTAAACTATGTAACTTTATTTAAATGCAAAGTCATCTTTCGTTTCACCTCTCTTGTTTTACTGCTGACCATGTAAAACAAACCGAACTTCAATTGTTTAATATAGTAACCAGCTTTTTAAAGATTTATCATTTTAGCCTAATGTATTCCCTTATTTCCCTTCTACTTACAAGGAAGTTAGTAATAAGACAATTTCTATTATCATGAAGTAGATGCAAGAATAATCTCTTGTAAGAATATTTTATAAGCAGAACAGCTAGAGAAAGTCATGTGAATGGAGCACATAAGATTTTTTTTTCCTATTCAGGGAGTCTCTAAACGCATATTTCCATTGGTATCCCAGTATTGAATTTTGAGTGGAATGCAATATCCTCCCCATTTCTGTGCATAGTAGAAAAGGTAAGGCACCTTCAGCATGAGTTCACATCACGTTAAGTATATATATAGCATATTCTTTCACACAGTACTTCATTTGCAGACATGCGTTTTATATCTGTTTTAACAACAGATGGTGTGCGGAAGAGGGAGTCGACTCCAGAACCAAGAGTATCGGTTCCCGGGCGTTAAAGTGTCGATTCTTCGCGACACCATTCGCGGCCCATCTCTACTCATTGCCCATCAAAGCCTTCATGCATGCTACTCTAGCGGCACGTTTGATTACTAACCACACGATAACAGAGACAGTGAAGTAAGAGTATTAGCGTATGCTAAGATGTTAAGTATCAAATCTCCTGAAAATATAAATACTACAAGAAGGCAGAAAGGGAACAATAACTGCTGTGTTGTAGGATGCAATAATACCTACAAGTATACTTCGCCAGCTATTGCCTTTTATTCTTTCCCCACGCGGAAAACTGAAGTGCAAAGCAGAAAGCTTTAACATATGCTTAAAAATTAACTGCAGCATGGATAATGTTGTTTGGAAATTAATGCTAACGTTTTTTAATTTAAAAAAAAAGTTTTTTTAAGCTAATATATAGAAACACAAATATTGTGAGTATTAGATTAAGTGACACATTATGGGAATAGTCTGTCAATTATTATTTTTATTATTGTTATTATTACTTTTATTTTTAATATTAATATTTATGTTCATATTGTTACGAACATATTACTATTCATTCTCATTTTCAGTCCTGAGTGAGAACCAAAGCACACAACAAAACTTTGCAGCATTCACTTCATCGGAAATAAAAGGTTCAGAACATCCCCACAGTTCAGCATAAGTTCCCAATATATTTCCAGATGTGTACAAAAAGATTTTGACATTTTGAAACAGAACTTTCAGTGAAATGTATGCACTTTATAGGCAGAAAACTACAAATAATATCTACATCGCATATGGCTTCCGCTTCAGCTATCCTCACAATAAGTACAAAGCGTGACACGGAGCGGCGCCACCAGTATGATTTTCTGGTCCATGCACGGTGCCTATACCGAGGCCTCCGATAGAGAAGGCCAGAGCAATCTGAAAGTCAGCGGCTGTGACATCATCGTACTTGGTGCTAAGGATTGTGGGAGCAGTTTATAATGTGTATAGTGTCCATATGGCGGAAAGAATTAAGTTTTTCAGTTGTCTCTTTATTTAGTGCATTATCTTATACAGAGTGCTGATAACCAAATTATAAAATATGCCTCAAAGTTGTTTGGTGCCAAACTGCAATGGCAATTACAGAAGTGGCCCGAAAGTAGCAGTATTCAGCTTTCCAAAGGAGCCACAACTTAAGCACATGTGGATTCATGCAATAAAAAGAGATTTTTTGCCAACACCATCCAGTAAGGTAAGTAATTTTAAAGTCATATATTTACGTTTGATTAAGATACATATACATATATATTTTGTAGTACAAAGGAAACTACTCACTAGATTTCTCTAAAATGTTTAAGGTGTACATTGTATTGATGACAATAGTTTTTCAAACTAAAATTGTAATTGTTACCAGCCAACTTTAAGATATTCAGCTTTATATCAACATTTCATCAATTTAAATTCTATAACTGCACTAACCATGCCAAATTCCAACTTGACGCAATGTTTAAGCTAGGTACTTCGGAATAACTTAAAATATAACCTAACCACAATTTGGGGTTATCGTTACCATTTTAAAGTAACCTAAAAGTATAACTTGAAGATCATAAAATTAAAACCCTTAGTAGCAGATTTACATATGTACCAGCTTGTAGTGGATTGAATTACATATATTGTGATACACTTAAAAAATAATTGGAAAAACAAAGAGTACAGATAGTAAATTAATACAATTTTTGGTAAGTCTGCACAACGGCTCTATTAATTCTACTGTCTAATGAATGGAGATACGTCGGGGTATCCTGCCAAATTATACATAAATGAGGGTATTTCTGCACCTTCTATTTATTAACCGATTTTAAATTACTTGTGTTTTCACCACAATCTGCACATATCACTTTTATTTCCTACTATAGATACCGTTGTGCAGAGTCGGGGTATCCTGCCAAATTATACAAAAATGAGAGTATTTCTGCACCTTCTATTAATTAACCAATTTTTAAATTACTTGTGTTTTCACCACATTCTGCACATACCACTTTTATTTCCTACTATAGATATGGGTTTCAGTGATCATAATGCTCAAGTAATTTCAATAACATTAGAGAATTACATAAATTTCAATGTTAATAAAACACAATTATCCAGAAAATTCAATGACACAAATATTGACTTATTTTGTGCGAAAAGTGGGAGGAAGTATATAATACACCGGACACTAATAAAAAATCTGAGAACTTTCAAAGAATATTTAAGCATTATTTCAACATAGCTTTCCCACTCAAGTAAACCAAAGAAACACTCTCAAAAAAAGACAAATTTCTGGATTACCAAAGGAATATTAACATCTTGTGCCCACAAACGTAAACTACATGAAATTTCACTAAAAATGACTGTTACACCACAATACAACGAATATATAAAAAAAATATAAAGCCATACTAAATAAAGTTATAAAGCAGGCAAAAAAGACGTCGAATGACAACCACATCAAAAGTGCCCTGAACAAAATGAAAGCTTCATGGGAAGTAATAAAGAATGAAATAAACCCCAATAAAAATAAGAATAATTTAATATTGCAAAAAGACTCTAAAACAATAACAGACCCAAAGATTATAGTGGAAACTTTTAATGATTACTTCATAAACCTTGCTGAAAATAATGACCCACGACAAAAGACTAAAGCAGGTGCCTCTAGTGCTAATGGAGCAAATATATATGAAACATCAATGTTCTTATATCCTACTGATCACACGGAAATCGCCTCAGTAATATCCAAATTTAAATCAAAGTATTCTTCTAGTACTGATGAAGTCCCTGATTTTCTATCGAAAAAATATGCTAAATCTATCATGCACCCCTTGGCAAACATATGTAATAGCTCATTTCAGCATGCAGTGTTTCCTGACAACCTAAAAACTGTCAAAGTCAAACCACTTTACAAAAAGGAGATAACACCCACTTATAAAATTACAGGCCAATATCACTCTTAACTGGCTTCTCTAAGGTATTAGAAAAAGTATTTAATAAAAGATTAATGTCATTTATCGAAATGAACAATTTAATATCAAAAACACAGCATGGCTTCTGCAAAAGAAAGTCTACAGAAACCGCACTTTTTGATTTTGTAAACAGTATAATAAATACTCTGGATAACAAAGGTATAATACTAGGGGCATTCTTTGATTTAACAAAAGCATTCGATGTACTAAATCACAACTTATTGTTCCAAAAATTAGAAAATATGGGTATTAGGGGTCATGCATTAGAATGGATGAAATCATACCTTAAGTACAGACAACAAATAGTCAAGATATCACACACTGAAAAATATCACATTAGGGAATATCTATCAGATACAAAAAATATTAAATTTGGTGTGCCTCAAGGTTCTATTTTGGGTCCTATTCTCTTCTTATTATTCGTAAATGATTTGCAATCAATTATTACAGCTAAAACAATAGTTCAGTATGCTGACGACACAAATATATTAATTGAAAGCAATAATAATGAGGAGCTGCAAATCTCAATGAGTAAAATGTTAAGTAATATCAATAAATGGTTCACGAATAACAATCTCATAGCTAACTTAGAAAAGACACATGTAATCCATTTTCATTACTACCAAAGTAAATGTGCTGTACAAACACAATTATTATGCGATAACAAACAAATTAAATTCTCTGACACTATGAAATTTCTTGGCCTTTGGATACAAAGTAACTTAAAATGGGACACACACATCAGTCAACTGAATAAAAAAATGAGCACAGCTTGCTATAATTTCAGAAAACTAGTACACAGTGTCAATGTGGAAACACTCAGAAGTATGTATTTTGCATGCACCTACTCCATACCAAAATATGGTATAATACTATGGGGCAACTCACCACATTGCAACTCACTATTCATTATACAAAAATGGATTCTGAAAATAATGGCAGGAGCTAAACCAAGATCTACATGCAAACCATTATTCAAAACATTTCAAATCTTACCTCTCCCAGGCATTTTCATCTTTGAAATTTTAAAAGTTACGACATTAAATGTAATGGACAAAAATGGCTATTATACTTTCAATGAAACAGTTCATAGCCATAACACCAGACAGAAAATGGATATTCACATACAGAGAAGCAACACAAGCACTCATCAAAATAGTGTAATAAACCTAGGAATAACCTTTTTTAATAAATTGTCCTTAGCTAATAAAACCACTTGCAAATTTACGGTATTTAAAAAGGAAGTTTTGGCATACTTGCTTCATCACTGTTTTTATTCTGTTAATGAATTCATGGAAAACCCTCAGTAATATATTTCTTAGACCCAAAATAAATATATATATACATACATTATAGTATTGCTTATTGTAAATAATTATATGCTTTTAGAAATGACTTATCCTTTCCGGATATTTCACTCAAATAACTGTAATTAATCAAAAATTGTAAATAACAACTTGACTTGTCTTATATCATAGTACCTGTATACAATGTATGATTTACAAGATGAATAATCAATCTATCTGTGTCTGTCTGTCTGTCCGTCGGTCCGTCCGTCCATCCCTCCCTCCGTCCCTCCCTTGCTCGCTCCGTCCCTCCATCCATCCGTCCATCCTCAACAGGGTAGTTTAAGTTTTGCAGATGGCAGAAGAATTATTAAAACAAAATTAAAAATCTTAATGTTAGTGGTAGTTGAGAGGTTAAATATATTTTATTTCACAGTGAGGCTTACATCCATAGCTATATTATGCCTTAGATTGTGAAGTGTGATTAGATGTCTACCTATAAATGGACATTTAATTTTGCAAAGCATACTAAAATTTAGCCCTATCATGTTGTTGCTTATCAAGGGGATCAGAATCTATAGATCTATTTGATATTGCTTGTATGATTTCACCCTCACATTGCAGTAGCAAATACTGTGGCAGCAGCACGTTTTTCTTCTCAATCAATATTTTGTATTTATTTTTTTACTTATACTTTGAGAGCTCCCCCTGCAAAGAAATATTTATTTGATATTTAGTTTCAAATTGAACAACACTTGAAAAAATACTGAAGCAGCAATAATGAAACTACCTAACTTTATTGATCAAACACAAATGAGTTTGATTTTCTTTTCATACACCTTGTGTACTTGCCTTTACAAAGAAAAATATTTCTAACACTTTTTTTTTTTTGTTTTGTTTTGTTTGTTTGTTTAATAAATGAAGGTAAATGTGGGAGATCTAATGGTTAGAGTGGGATATTTAGAAGAATTTAAAACATATATTGCAGTGATAATTTTTGGAGAATCCCCCTCCCCCAAAAAAATTTTGCTGTTTTCATATATTTTATACTACTAAATTGGAAGATAAATTAATAATCATGTTTTGGTTGGAACATAGAAAATTAAACTTTAAACACATTTAAGTATAAAAAAATCTCTTTGAACTTACAAGAAAAATTCTAATCCTAATACCTAATATTCACAATTATGACCTAATCTTAGCTGTTTGATTCTGCTACATTCTTTTGAAAACTTCGTTTCTTTAGAGACAAGCGGGTAGTGCTAGAATTATGTTTAAGATTCTGTAACCTTGGAGAGTAATTATTTTATTTGTTAACAGAAAATGAATGTGCATAAATAGTATGGTTCTACTTATGTGATGGCAGTGCCACTTTTTTTTTTTTATCAGGTACACACAACTTCATGTTATAAAATCAAAGTAGTACTGAGGCCTGCTACATAAAAGCATCTTATCTAGTAAATGTTGGCAATTCTTGGTTATTTATACAAGTAATAAAATGGTTTTCATATAAAATAAAGTTAAAAATAATTATTACTAAAGTAAGCTTAATATTCTGCTGTAATACAACTTAGGTTTTATTTAATAAAAGTTCTGGAAAATATACGTTTACTCTATTTTACTATTAAGTTAAATGAAATTGCATCAAAATTACAATAATAGTATGTTAGTTACTTTTAGGTGAATGCCAGAATTTTTGCTCAGCCTATAGCCAGGTTAAATTGTTTACCATTAATGTGAAGCTATATATTTATTGCAAACTTGGCCGAAAGTAATATGTAAATTCAGTAACAATGAATGTGCAGTTATGCATTGTATCAGATGAAATCTGAATATAACATGTTTCAGGGAACACATTTATTCAGTGGACAGTAAGGTTAAAAAGCAATATTGGTTATAATTTAAGCATCCAAATGGAGAAATTGCACATTAACATGAAAGAAACAATTTACAACTAGTGCTTTGTTGTTTTGAAATAGAATCTCAGTGTAATCAATAATCGGTGACATGTGCTATATGTGTACTTACTTCTATGTTACCTGTTATAAATGCTCTATATTGAGTAAAAATACTTCTGGCTTAATAATTTAAAGTGATAATCCAACATTTAATAATAACGTTAAATGTCTTGGTGTGCACTGCAATATATGGCGCACTCACTGATAGAGATTCCAATTGAAACAGCTAGAGTGTTTCATTGCTGCCCATTTTGATTGATTTGTGCTTCTATCTATAGCATTCAAATACTTTGAAAACAAATTTCTCTTTCTTTTTTAAAGAATTAAGAAATTAAGAGCTTATTCGAACCAATTTTATTATTTCTCACAGTCATTTTTAACATTCATTTAAAAAGTATACCTTCCTATAGAATATGCATTTCTGAATGTTAGTGTACTAAAGTTATTGGCAAGGCATGCATGTTGAGATCAAAAAAAACTGAGAACCAATTGTAAATAAAAATTATGATCACAAAAACCGTGTTGTGAGTCATTACAATTCAAAACTCTGTGCTTCGGAACATTACAGATATACTCATATATAAATGGCTCTAAGATAACATAAAAACTTCCAAATCTGATACAATATGGACTGAAAACCAATTTTTTTTAATGTTGTAATTTAATTCCTAAATTCCCATTAATTTGGTGTGATAGGTGCCCAAAACAAATTTATTTTATTTACTTTTTATATAGAGGTTAGATACAAAAATTCTAGGAGCTCCCACAGGGTTCAAATTAGGACAAGAATCCAAATAATGTTTATAACAATCTTTCTTATGGTTACATTGCCATGATGGAAATTCTTGAAATCTCTCTCATGCTTGATGTAGGCAATATAATATGTGTGGAGCTTTTACTGTCCATCAGAACATTTATAACAATATTGAATGCACTCTAAGAATAAAGGAAATAAATAGCATGTTTGGAATACACATCCTGGTACACACAACAAGATACTAGGATGGAGTATTACAGGTTTTATTTTATTTTAATTTTGCCTAAGACCCTACCTGTATGAATAGAAATAGCTGTCACTATACCTAATGATGAGAGTACATGGCAATAGCCAAGAACCAGCTATCACATCTTCCTCCATTAAGTATATGCATCTCTTATGCTACATATGACAGAGTTTCCTCTGTTGCTTTACTAATTAAATTGCATGGAGTTTTGACATGTTCCCTGGAATGAATGTGTAATTAGAGGTCTAATTTGAAAAAATATGCTTTCTACATAGTCAAAACCAATTGCATATACTAGCCTTCTCTTTGCTTATTGAAATATTGAAGTTTTTTTATTTAAAAGCACAGTCACATTACAATAGTACTACACAAAGTTTCCAGCTTCTTAGCTTATCTTGCATACATTTAAAATTGTGCCACATATCAAACATTATGCACATGCATTACATGAAATCATTCTCTACAGGCATAGTTAATAGCTACATTCCCAGAAATATCATCTGTATTTACAAAACTATAAATCTAAAATGAATGTACAACACGTTGCTCTTAGGATTACTGCTGGAGGTTTTAACTAGCACTCACTTCAAACACACTTTCTCTTATTGGCTTTGTAAACTGTAGCCCGTAATTTATAAAGCACACACAACAAAACTTTTGTTACCTCAAGCTCCACTTTCACATTTCTTTACAAGTTTGTACTGTCCCTTATTTCCAGTGTAGCCAACATGACTAAGAATATGAGAGATTCTGCAGGTAAAAGTTAACCGTATAATTTGAGTGTCATTTTTTTAAATATTGAAACTAAATTCATGATGCAATAAAACTGACTGCTCAAAATGTTCATATTCCTGCATAGAAATGTGTGTTTTCCCAATGAAAAACTCAACTTATTTAAAAAATAAAGTGGAAATCTAAATATATATTCAAAATGTATATGTATAAGGATATAATGTGAGGTGAGAAAGAATATTTTGATTTGACACAAATTGCAGTTTTCTATATTAATGTCTACGTTAAAGCCTATTTAGCTTTCAGACTTCACAGTCTAATTTATATTCTAGTCATGTTACTCCTGTTGCCTTTTAGTTATTGACAGCTTACCGTATTCATTTTAGGTATGCCAACTTCATTTTGCACCCCATGATATCCAGAGAGAGGCCACTGCCTTTGATGAAGCTACAGGAAGGAGAGTGATAGCTTCCTTAAAAATACCCAAACTAAGGAAGAATGCTGTTTCTTTAAGAGTGCCAAACTGTCCAGATTATATGTCTACCAAAGCAGTAGTACGTGAATCATCAGATTCTAGAACATCAAGAAAGAAGAAGCATCATTGTCCTATGTGCTACAAGAAACTTTGAAAGCTAAAGAACAATATGATGTGGAGAGAAGATTTTGCGACTTAGTGGGACTAAAATCACGGTTGTGCTATATCTCTCTCAGGGTTGGTCAATACTGAACCTTCCTGATAGCCTTTTATTTTGCAAGGTAGCAACAAATCCACATCCATTTTTCAAGTGCTCCATTATCATTAATAATCAACTTAATGTTAGTGTCTATGTTGGAAAGTCAGCTATTGAAAAGTTAGGAAATAAATTGTCATTTCCAATGCAGGTGGAACATACAAATATAATTACTGGTATTATAATGGAGGTAGATCAGTTCCATAATAGTTGTAATGAAAATAATGTTGATGACACACTTTGTTTAATACAAAATATGTTTCAGGCAATTAAACCTTCAGCAGAAAGTAAAGAAATTGCAATAAGTTTTCTGCAAGAACAGGTAGGTCTCTTGTTAATGAAGAGACCAAATTATTCATGTGATATGATCATTTTTGCAACTTTGTTCTTCACCATCTCTCCACATGCATACAAGTTTGTTAGGTCAACAGGTGCTCTTCAGCTGCCTCATCCTAGTAGCATTAAACAAATCTGTGCAAGTTTTAATTATAATGCCAGAGAACATAATGAAAACAGTTTTTTGAAATATATCAAACAAAGTCTGCTGATTTGGTGGCAGCAGATAAAACTGTGAGTTTAATGGTGGCTGAAATACATGTCAAGCCATACCTGGATTATAAAGGTGCGAATGTAACAGGTATGTCCTATGATGGTGCAAATTTAGCTTCTAGTTCCCATGTATTTATGATTGTTGGAATAACATCTACATACAAAGATGTTGTTCATGTCTTGCCTACTAAGTCCATAAACCATGCTGAGTTACAATCTGTCATCAATAGAATTGTTAAAGGACTTGAAGAAATATCATTCAAAGTCATCTGTGTGATAACTGATAACAATGAATAAACAGAAAAACAATGTCTTTGTTTTCAGATCCACCAAGTCAGCAGTTAGTGTATCCACACCCAGCTGATAAACACAGACCGTTGTTTTTTGTGATTGACCCAGTGCATATTAAGTTGTATTAGAAACAACTGGCTTAACCAGAAATACCCAGAAAAGTGCATGTACTTTCCAAATTTCCCAGGCTCTGTTCAGAGTAAAGAAACACATTTCAATACTGCCTCATTACTTTCACTGGTGAAGCTTCATGAGTGTGAAGTAAATAGTCTGGCCAAATTTGGTTATAGTTTAACACTTAAAGCTCTTTTCCCATCAAACCTAGAATGACAGAATGTGAATTTAGTTTTAAAAATATTCAACGATCTGTTGCAGAAGCAATCTTACAGCTTGGTCCAAGATATGAAATACAACACTTCTTTGGTACCGCTGCATTTATTAAAAGCATTCACACTTGGTGGAGCATTATGAATGTAAAAGCACCATACGAAGGAGTGAGATTAAATGATATGTACAAATTCCCCCTCAAGTTTTGCAGTGGTGATATAAAGTTAACATTTTTTAATTAATTTCTAGACTGGCTTGATCAGTGGAAGGAAATCCATTGCAACACAGGAGCATTGACTCATGAAACACATGCTGCTCTGAGGCAAACAACATATGCCATTGTTGAGATTGCTTGTTACTGCAAAAGAGAGCTAGGATTGGACTACATACTACCAGAAAAATATCAGACAGACCAGTTGGAGAACAGATTTGGTGTGTACCGACAGCTTGCTGGAGGGCACAACCATGTGTCAATGAAGCAGATCTATGAGGTGGAAAATAAATTACAAATGCAGTCAACCATGAAACAAAAAGTCGTGGTGCAATGAAAATAACTGACTTCATAGTTAATTCAAATGATGATACATTTGATGAAAACACAACAAGTTTATCAATACATGTTACTGAAAATGACATTGAAAATGTAAAAGATCAATTGCCAGTACTTGAATACATAGGTGGTTATACAGGACACTCTGTTTTAAAAAAGCTTAAGTGTCAAGACTGCAGCTCCATATTATCACTAGAGAAAGGATCAATTGATGTTGATGATGAAGCACTAAACTTTATCGCAAAACTGGATTGGGGTCACCTTGCCTGTACTACTAAGAAAGTGATGGACATCATAGTTTACTGTTTTATAATTGTCACCAAACTTTGTTTTGATTATGAAGAAATGTTCATTAAAAAACATAATCAGAGAGCTTTTGCTGCTTCTGTTACATTAGAAGCAGTTATAAATGGGGAGTTACTTCTAGAGGACATATGTTCACAAGGTCACAATCCTCTTCATGTTGTAAAAAATATTACATGGTCAGCAGCGAACATTTTCCTCAATAATTATTGCAAGGAAAGAAACAATACTGCCAATGTGACAGGCCAAAAGAATCGTAAACAAAGGTTTACAGTTCATAATATTTTGTGTATTAGATTGAGATTAAAAATTTTTCTTTGTCATTCTGTTCTGTTGATTTTACTCATTTGTTTTATTATATATATTTTTCTGTATTTATACAAGTTTTGGAATCTAAGTAAGCATGAAAATGCTGTTAAGTGATGTACAGACTATGAGCAGCTGTGAAAATGCCTATAATAATGATTCAAATACCTGTATATAGCTATTTGAAATATGCATTAAGTACTTACTTTTAATTTTGTAGCAATTCATCCAAAACCTACATTGACATGATACCTAATGGCCTTAATGCCAATTGAAACATTGAAATGCAAAGAAAATTTTGAAAGAATGGTTTGTGCCTCTTTCATAAATAAAACGAATAAAACATGTGTAAAGTAATGCCTAGATGCCATTTAAATGTACCCACTTTATAAATGTGCATTTCTTTTTAATTACAGGAAGCTTTCTTCTTTTGCTGTTGTAAATTGTAAACATTGTAACATTTAAGAAATTCTTAAGCTTGTTTCTACCTAAAACACAAGCAAAAAAATATAACTTTCATAAAGATTATCATTGTTCAGCCTATTTTACCAACTAATTTATGTGCTTTATACAGTTTTCCAACAATTAAAGAATATTGAAAAGTGGATATTTCAAGCTATTGCTTAATGCACTTTCTGACCATTTCCACTTCTGGTTTGTTAGTAAAATTATTAGTTCTTTTCGTTGAATACTAGTTCAGTTCATATTTCCACTAAAAGCATATAAATTGTATTTGGTTACAGCCTGATTGTTCCAAGTTGCTTTCACAATGAAGTAAAACAAGAAAACATTTAAATATCTTGGAAACTCGTAAATATTGACTGACTTTTTTTGTATTTAGGAAATTTTTATTACATACTGAGAGCAAAGATTTGCAACTATGAGCTGATAATATTGACTGACTTTTTTTGTATTTAGAAAATTTCTACTACGTACTGAGAGCAAAGATTTGTAAGTACAAGCTGATAAATATTGACTGATTTGTTTGTATTTAGAAAATTTCTACTAATACTGAGAGCAAAGATTTGTAAGTATAAGCTGGCAAAATAATACATTTCACATAATAAATCAACAAGGATGATTTTTTCCCCTCTACTGCAGTGTTAGCTGAGAAGCAACACTGGCTGGCATATCAAATAAAGATTGGGATCTGTCATCAGTCACAATTTTTTTCTTGTACTTTAAGCAGGAGTATTGTTTACAAGCCAAACTGTTTCACATGTTTAATAAATCATTGGGGACCTGTAAGTTTTTTATATAGGAGTATCAGTAAACTGTTTCACTTATCTAATAAATTATTAGAGATAAGTTAGGATTCATATTTATACAGGAGTATCAGTTGGAAAGTTAAACTGTTTCATTTATCTGATAAATTATTAGAGATATGTTAGGATTCATATTTATACAGGAGTATCAGTTGGAAAGTTAAACTGTTTCACTTATCTAATAAATTATTAAAGATATGTTAGGATTCATATTTATACAGGAGTATTAGTTGGAAAGTTAAACTGTTTCACTTATCTAATAAATTATTGGAAATGTGTTAGGATTCACATTTATATAGGAGTATCAGTTGGAAACTTAAACTGTTTCACTTATCTAATAAATTATTATTAGAGACATATTAGGTTTTTTATGTATTTTTATAGAGGAGTATCAGCTGGAAAACTAAACTGTTTCACATATGTGACAAAAATTACCAGCAGAATAATCATTGTTGCCCTTACAATTCCTTTGTTATATTGGCTCTCTTAATGTTTTTAAAATCTAGGAAAATCAACTTCAACATTATTAATAACACACCAATTATCTCCACCACAGATTGAACAGAGATTACTAAACACACTCTCCTCCAACTCACAGATAAGTTTCACGTTATAAGCTTCAGATTACCTATATAAAAGTTGAAGCTGTTTCTTTGTATTGTGATATCTGCCAATATGGATATTCTTGTGTCAAAATATATAAATACAATAATGCATAATTTATTGTGTTAACACACTCTTAAATTGTATAATTAACCTTTATATATATTATACATATTGTGATGTGTTCGAAAGTAAGGACTTGAGTTAGGAGTGAAGAGAAAAACCTGTCATAAAAGAAAGTATAATCTGGATTTTTTTTTAAAATAGAGTGCAATGTTTGGGTTACAAAACAATGTAACAATCCTAGAAAGATCCCGAAATTGTAGCGGGTAGAGAAAATTTTGATCGCTCATGAATACTACCATCTTGGACTAAAATTCAAGTGACGGCTGGTGGAGTTAGCACCACCAGTGGTGACGTCACAATATACTGCTTTGGCCTTCTCTATCGGAGGTCTCAGCTATACACATACCACTCTATCGTACAGCGGATCCAGAATTGTCTTCACTCCCTTTCAGAAGCAGGTCTCATTGTGACGTTCCTATAGGTGCCAAGTTTTTTTTTTTTTAGTAGTAGTGTTTAATGCCCACTTTTACTACTTGTGGCACTGCAGGCGATGGGTGCCAGGTCACACTGGAGTAGTCGGGAATGAGGCAGCTGATTCTGCTGTCAAGAGAGCGATTCTATCTCCCAGGATTTTTTTCTTCTGTTCCCTTGAATGATCTGAAGGCAGTTTTCTATGGGACCATTCTTTCTAGTTGGGTGGCTGAATGGTCCCGAATTAGTGACAACAAATTTAGGGCTATTAAATCACTCCCGAAAGCCTGGAAAACCACTTGTCACACTTCTCCACCAAGAAAAGGTCATTTTATATTGCCTGCATATCAGACACTGTCATTTACTGCGTGGAGAGAGTTCCAAGTTATCATTGCACTGCGACCTTGCAGTGAAACAAATTTTAACTGAGTGCTCCACTTCATATGTCTTTGTGTTTGCCACCCGACATGCATGCCATCCTGGCAGACAACCTACTCGCTGTAGGTGTTTTATCTTTTATTTCACAGTGCCCTGCGATTGTCCGTATATATTTTAGTTATGCTCCACAGCTTTGGCAGTATGCGGCATTATTTATTATTTTAACCTACTACACCATTTTTAATGTTTTAACTTTGGAGGGTGGCTATGCTAGTAGGTTTTAATATTCATTTTACCAGAAGTTTTATGTTTTTATTTTTACTAGGGTGCTAATAATCTTATAGGTTGGACGCCCTAAAACCTTACCTCTGTATCTCTCTAGGAGCCATCAACTCGTTGTTGCATAGTGCAATGCTTGGCTAAGCCAATACTTGAAACAGTATAAACAGAAATGGAAAGTGGGAGGAGTCACAGAACTGCAACATTATGCTAAACATCCAACTGAAATAGTGTCCTTAATCAACACAAGACAAATTTTAGTTTGAGGGAGTAGTTCCCAAACTTTTGCTTCCTCCATGCTCCTTGATTAGACTTTCTATCTAAGAGCACTCCTACCTCTCAACCACCAAACACCAGAACCCAAAAGAGTATGTGATTTCAGCAATTATATTTCTTAAATAAAGTTACAAACTTAAGTGAACTAAATAATAAAAGTAATTTGATATCTAAATATCAACATATTTAAATCAAAGAAGCAAGAATATGAGATAAATCTTGATCTCCTCCTCCCCCTCCGCCATTTCAGTGAATGTTTGAACCTGTTTCAGTGAGCTGAACTTTTTTGAACTCAGATGAACTTTTGACAAATATAGTTTAAATTACTAGCTATCATGTTGGTTATAATTTTTCTTCTCATTAAAGGCATGTAAAGGGAAGACTGAGGGAAGTTTTGTATTAATAAATTGCAATAAAATTTATTTGGTTTGTCAATGAGTTATTTTGTGCTGAAACCTACAAATTAATTATACTATTTTTTGATGATGATTATGATGATAATTAATAAAAATGAACCCTTAGAAACAAACTTAAATGTTAAATACATGGAGGAGAAGGAGGAGAAGAAGAAGAAGAAGAAGAAGAAGAAGAAGAAGAAGAAGAAGAACTCTTGGGCATTTAGAAAATTGATTGCTCAGAGCTGTAAGTTCTACTTAAGCAATACTTATAAACCTTAGCTTTTATGGGTGTATAAACCATAGTAAAGGATCATAATATTATTATTTGCTTCTGAATAATTGTAGAAACTGTGTGGATGTGGCATATTTCTTGTGATTATTAGCACAAGGTTACACATACATGTTTCACTAATTTCACACACATAGAGAGAGCTGAAGAATAGAAGGAACATGAAAATCAGGATCACACAGGAAAATAGTTGCCAACTTCAACTTATAGAACTAGTCAAAACATGGAATATGAAATGTTTAATTGTTCCTTCCAACACCTTAACATTTCTTAACAAATTGAACAATTGCAATTACTTCACCGCCTGCGGTGCCATTAGTAGTTAAAGCGGGCGTTAAACACTACCCAAAAAAAAAAAAAAAAAATGCAATTACTTCAAAATACATGGGTATTTAATTTACATTGGAACCAGTTCTAATTCAAGTCAAAGCCTACAAAACTGACTTCCTGTGTTATTTATATCAGCTTCTTTGACCCAATATACTTTATATTTATTATACCTTCAATATGCACTGATTTTGTAATGTTTGTATCACAGCAGATTGATTATTTTACATAAAAATTAAATAGCTACCAGCTTTGATAATAATAAAAGGCCGCTTCACAGTCTGAAAACATAGTTGACTTTGTAAACTTGTGCTGATGTTATGTTTCTATCACTATCACAAAAATGGAATACTTCATATAAAGTTTGAAGAGCTAGTTACCAGTTGTAAAAAATTATAAAAAAGATATATACAAATTAAAAAAAATAAACAAATCTGAAGAAAACAAAATTGCATGTTCAGGCTCTGCTTATAAATGTTCCTGAGTAGTATGATACACTTTGAAATGGTTGCCAGGATGGAGATGAGGTTTTATAATACATGGTTCACAGTAATATCTGGTTAGCTTCCTCTTCCCTGCTGTAGGGTACACTGCACATAAAGTAGAACCCTTAGCTTTTGTGTGTATTAAATGTCCATCCCTGAAGGTCTCTCGTTACTGGGGCTTGCTTCTGTCAGCCTTGTTTTCTTTTGTCAAATTTGCATTCTCTAACTTTCAAGATCTTTATTTTTAGCATTCTGTATAGGAGAAAGGAGTTGACTACAGCCCCTCCAGATGCCAAAAGAACATCTTCCTATAGCATTTTCGTATCCTCCTGAGAAAAACTGGAAGGAAGTAATATAATAATCTATCCTATCAACCCCACCCATATTCTTAGTGTAATCAAGGATTATATTGGATTTTGGTGTGGGAGTTTTGTTTGAATATTGGTATATTTACTGTAGTTTTATCCCCTTTGTGGCTTATGCTTGACATGTTTATAATCCTTTTGTATTTTCATGCTAGTGCCAAGTTTCTCATTTTTTGAAAGTAAAGTATATCACCTTTCAACTTTTTCAGATTTTTATAATGTTCTGGCATCCCTTTCCTACTTACCATTACTGTCCATGTGCAAATTCAGCATTGTGTCAGCAAGCTATGGTGACTAGAGGGAGGGTTATAGGGATCCTTTATCAACGATGCCCAGTTGTTCATCTCTTGTGTGGATTTAGGTCAGAGTGAATTATCTTTTTTCCCCGTATAAGGCTCAAAATTGCATAAATACCCATTGCTGCTATCGGAAAGAGAAAAAACTTTTAGGCTGAATTTTGTGGACTTATTAGGGTCGTAAACTCGGAAAGACACTCTTCCCTTGAAATTTATTGTCTTTCATCCACAGGTATACTTTTACCCTGTGAGTAAACTTGTAGTTGGCACTTTTCCTTATTTTTTCAACAACATTCCAAATGAGTTCCTTATTTTCTAGAAGATGCTTGCTGCACTGTGCAAACAATATAAATTCCATAAAATGAGCAAAAACCTCATCTCTGGGAAAACATCACTGAAAAAAGGTATTTGGTGAGACTATGACCTGGAGAAATAATCCTTTTAGTCCAAGACAGGTTGGAGGACTATGTTAATTATTACTCCTGAAAATTCTCTAATGCCAGCTCTAGTGGATGGATTCTTAGTAGACAATCTTGCTCTCTTGTTGTGGGTAGCACAGTCTGTTGTTTTCGCCTTTCTACCTGTATTATTGTTTCCTGTGTTTTGGGATCAATTAGTCCATAACCAGAAAATAAACAAAAATATTCAAATATTGGAACAGGATTGTAAAACTGGCCCTAGAGAAATGTTTGCAATAGGAAAGCTACTTGACCCTGCATCACTTGGCCCTCAGTGGCCACAGTAGGTATGGGTTTGGCACACCCTGGTTCCCAAGCCAATTCTGACTCCCTTATGTGGACAACCTCTGAATGGTGGGGGAGTCAGTCCGTCAAAATGCCCACCCACATGTAGGCCGTGTGGGGGTGGGGTGGGTGCGTGGGTGGGTGTGTGCGCGCGCGTGTGTGTGTGTGGGGGGGGTGTTTTTTTCTTTTCTCTCTCTCCTGGTTGTGAGGGTTGCATATCTGAGCCTGGGCTTTTGTTCTTCAGTGATTGGGAAAGATGCGCAACTTCAAACACCACTTTGGTTTCTGTTTCACTTAAAACGGGAGACTAGGGACTAACCCACCTCTAGCCAATCGGCCAGGACTAGATACTATATTGAACTCCAGGGTGAGTGGGATGGTGAACGTGTGGTATCCCCTGTGTAGCTCTGTCACCTCAGAGGTGTGATCCCTAATTGGGCTGTGGTGGCTGGGGAGCACTTGGGGATGAACTTATACCATATTTTTATGGCCAAATGTAAACAGTAACCAAACCTAGCTTGGAAAGGAATAGTCAAGTCCAGTGGTCCTCGCCACTTGGTTATGTATGGAACAGAGTAAGGGAAGAAATTTACTTTGGTTAGCCCACTTCTTATACAAAAGGGCCTAGATAAGACAGCCAGTCCAGTGAAATCCTATATTCAATCGCGTAATGGCATGCTCATGGTCAAAGCAATATCAGCATCCCAGGCAGCAAAATTATTGAGAGCCAATATGTTGTGCAGTTACCTGTTAAGAGTTGAAAAGCACAAGACCTTGAACTTCTTGCATGATATTGCCACCACCAGCGCATTGAATGGTTTGTCCAATGAGATTCAAGAGAAGC
Source organism: Hymenopus coronatus (assembly GCA_030762935.1). Taxonomy (NCBI): domain Eukaryota; kingdom Metazoa; phylum Arthropoda; class Insecta; order Mantodea; family Hymenopodidae; genus Hymenopus; species Hymenopus coronatus. The sequence continues at coordinate 297,059,262 of CM060900.1, forward strand.
TTGTGGAACAAGGCATTAGCTCTATGTGCAGGGTTCAACAGAAAGTAAATTGTGAATTTGTGCCCTGTTCCTTACCTTTGATCAGGTAGATCTCCCTCAAGGGATTAAGTCAGGGTACAAAGCCACCAAAGTTAGGCTATACATCCCTAACCCACTCAGATGCTATAAGTGTCAGCCACTCAGATGCTCTAAGTGTCAGCGCTTCAGTACACCAGTGAGTTCTGTAGTGGTCGGTCTACCTGTTCCACGATGGCCCATGTAAGTCAATGGACATCCATCTATTTGCCAAGAATTCCCCCATTTTTCAGAGGAAAGAGCTATCCTGGAGATACGGGTGGAGAAGGTGCCCTTCTCTGAAGCCTAGAAGCTCCTTCGCGTTTGCCAACCCTATGTCTCTAAATCTGGTACCTATAGCTCCGTTGCAGCTAAACTGGTACCAAGTCGGGAAATCGCAACCCAGACCAGCTATATAAATGTGGCCACCATCACTGAAAAGATTCTCATAGTCACTGTCGAAGCATTTGACACCTACGCCTGTATCGCCATCTGCTGCATTTGCCAACATCAACAGTACTCCAGTAAAGGGGTCCCCCAAACCTTCAACCTCGGGCACTAAGATAGGCATAACCAGCAAAGACATTTAAGAACAGTTATGTCAGGACAGACTTCCTGAAACAAATGTAAAGTCTCCCAAAACATCTAAGGGTAGGAAAAGTCCACACTTCTCCGCGTACCTAGATCCTCTTCTGGGGGAAGAGTAGGTCGGCGACCATCATCTCCGCTGATTAGCACTTCTAATTGGTTAGAGGTTCTCGAATGAAAATTCTCTATTGAAAAGGTGACCTTCCCCATGGAGGAGCTGGACCAGGCCTTCACTAACAAACTGACAGTGCGTAAGTGGCCGGAACTTGATCCTAAAAAAAGTGTTAGTCCGAAGGCCAAGAGGAAATTAAACCGACCAGTACAGCCGAATATGCAGAAGCGTCTTTCCATTTAATTCTTATCCCATACAATTGACCATGGCTATCCTGCAGTGGAACATACGCGGAATTCGACCACATCAACAGAGCTTGAACTATTGGTGCACCAGAATCAAGTTTTGGTTGTCTGCTTACAAGAGACCAAGCTCCATCCGCATGATGTTACATTCAGCCACTACTCTGCTGTACAGTGTGATTTGTCACTGGAGGATGGTGTGCCTGCACATGGGGGCACTATGATGCTCGTCAGAGATTATCTTTATACTGAATCTGTGTCTTTACAGCCTGACAACCAATCAGTCACTGTAATGACTACGTGCCATCTACCACCTTCACCATTTATGGTATATATCTGCCTCCATCTGTTCACATCTTGCACACTGATTTAGAAGACCTAGTTTCCCAGCTCCCAGCACCATTTCTGTTGGTCGGTGATATGAATGCCCACCACACACTTTGGGGCTCACCTTGGGCTTGTTCAAGAGTTCTTCTAATTTCTGATTTCTTGATAATAATAACCTATCTCTCCTGAACACCTCAGAGTCTACATTTCTTTCACATGCCTTCAGCAGCTTTTCACATCTGGGTACAGCTGTTTGTTCTCACAGTTGGCAGTTTCCTTACAATGGAATATCATCTGTGACTTACATTCTAGTGACCACTTACCAATAACTCTCAGCACCAGATGTGTGTTCCCAACATTTACCTAGATGGCTTTTAGATCGAGCCAACTGGAACCTTTACTCTCGTTTGGTTGTTTTTAACTGCAACAAGTACGACTCAGTGGATGCTTTAGTCGAACACCTCACAGCAATCATTAATTTTGTTGCTGAGCAATCTATTCCGCGGTCGACAAGCACACTTCGATTTCTGGTTCCTTGGTGGACTGATGAATACTGGGATGCCAGTTGTACTTGCAGATGTGCTCTAGGGTCTGTTAGCAAAGCACTAGGCTCAACCCTTATAAAGTATAAGAAGATGCGTGCCAAATCTAGACAAGCTATTAGGGATAGCAAAAAACAATCATGGAGAAAGTTTGTAACCTCCTTTAATCGGCATACCCCTTCCTTGTTGTATGGGGTAAGTTGAGGCCTGTGACTGGAAAATCGATCAATATATCAATCGCCAGGCTCAAAACATCTGCTGGAGCTGTTGTTGATACATTTGACGTGGTGAACACTTTAGGCAGTACTTTCGCCCAGGTTTATAACTCAGATAATTATCCCCCTTTGTTTCTTACCGTTAAGGCTCAGGTGGAATCTTAAGGATTCTCCTTTCTTTCCGGAAGCCTTGAAGACTATAATCACCTTTTCACCATGGCAGAGCTAGACCATGCACTTACATCTGCGCAAAACTCTGCACCAGGTCCAGATGGCATCCACATTCAAATTTTGCAACATCTCTCTCCTGAGGGTAAGGCTCTCCTGCTCGAGGTCTATAATCATGTCTGTGTTGATGCCACTTTTCCAGGAAAAGTGGCAGGAGGCCACCATCATACTTATTTTGAAACCTGGAAATGACTGTTATCTTGTGTCTAGCAACCGTCCTATTTCCTTCACTAGTTGCGTTTGCTAGGGAATGGAATGTATGATAAATGGATGGTTGGTATGCTGACTGGAATCCCACAATCTACTGACCAACAAGCCCAGTTGCCTACCTGTACGTTGAATTGGCAGAACCCCCTGTACGATGTCAACATGATGTCCTGCTGGCTAATTATGACTGTGGGCTTAAGAGCATGCCTTCGCATCTAGCGTTTACGCATTTTTTATACCGAGCTGGACAAACATTATAGAAACCTCTCACTTAATATCGGTGAGAAACTTCCTTGTGATTGACATTTGTGGGGTGTGTCTTCAGTTGATAGGGGCTCATCAGGTGCCTGATGTGTAAGAATTACCGTTAGAGGCATGATGTCATCGGCGTTGAAACATCTATGGGTTCAGTGAACAGTTTGCACGCCATTTTAACCCTATCAAACTAATATTGGCACAGGTAAAGGGTTACATTAGTCTAAATAATACAACTATTATATTTAGTGAAGTACAGGACCTAATGTTGAAAGGAATAGATGAGGTAACTGGTGAGAATTGGGGAAAAGTAATTCAACATACAAGACTTATGATAGAAAATGCATGGAAAGAAGAAGGTATTTTAGAGGAGGCAGAGGAATGTGTGATTATTAACTTAGTAACACCAACAATTCTACTAAAGATAATGGAAGTGAATGTGATAGCATTATCAGCAAAGAGGGACTAGAAGAAGATGATGATCTGGGAATGTAGCCATTGATGATGGATAGCAAGTAAATGTGGCAACAGTGTTCCGAGATAGCCACAAGTCAGCAGGCATGTCAATCACAAGGTAATTTCTCACCAATAATAGTCCAAAGTCTGCAGGTTTTTGTTTCTGCAAGCTTCTTCGGAAACACAATATTGCAGTACCTCGGGTGTACCCACCTGGTTACATGCTACATCCCACATGGATCTCAGGATGTTGGTTTTCAAAAAATGTACCAAGCTTCTGTCTAGTATCAATACTTGTTTTTTAGAATTTTTATTTCTTTACAGTGACAAAATTTGTATATACACCAATGGAAGTACGTGCACTACTGTTGTTAGCTGTGCCTTTGTGACTAGGACCAAACCACGTCCTTTTGGTTTGCATAGTAGCACATCCATTTATACTACAATGCTGTATGCCATATATTGAACCATTCTGTACATTTGCTATCAAGATTTGGGGACTGATTTATTTTGAGTGATTCCCTTAGTGCATTTCAGAGCCTTTGTGTGTGGTACAACTACCTTCCTATTGTGCAATACATTCAGGATGCCTTCCACATTTTACACTCTTCAGGCGTTAATGTGGAGTCTGCATGGCTTCCAGGGCACCTGCATGGCTTCCAGGGCATGTTGGCTTGCCATGGAATGAATTGGCAGATGCAGCAGCATAAGAAGGCAACCATAGAACCCAGTGTTGCAATAACAACTATAACAGCAGAAGACTTTAGGCTTTTTGTGCAGAAAGTTCTGGTTTTAACAATGTTTTAAAAAGGGTGCTAATAACCCCAAAGTTGAGTGCCCTTAAACCCCACTTATCAACATTGTCTACATGACTTGCACTTAACATCCATTCACTTGTCTGGAGAGATGCCTGCAGCTTTTGACATCATGGCGACATCTTCAGGCTGGAAATTTCTGCCCCAGAGTCCAAAAACTCCAAGGAACTCAAATCCTCTTCTGAATCAAGCAATATTGCCATGCTTGCACATCTGACAAGCATCTTTTTACTTGCCACCGTGTTAACAGTACTTCACAAATAAATAAAAACTGCACTTCACTTTATGTATCAAGCTAACACTTTGTGCTAATCATGATACTAAGATGCAAATAGCTTTGAGGTGGGAATTCCCCTTTACAGGGACCTAGGAAATGGAAGGATGTATATTTAGGCACATTCTCTGGACCACTTGACACATTAAAGCAAGAACACCATGCTGGATCATGCACAGCAGTCAAACTAATTTAACTGTCACCTGCTAGCGTAGGGAGCATGCTGTAAGTGGTTTTGCTTTCTGCCTATTAAGGGTTGAGCTTAATGAACTAATTTTTCTAGTTTTCACTTACCTTATGATAAAAAACTAGATGCTCCACATAATGGGCATTCCCATAGTGTTCTCTTTCACCTTTTAATTTCCATGTGCCAATTCTCATCATGCTATACTCTGTCTCTCCTCCTTATTAGCTTTATGGTTATAATTTCCCTTTCCCATGTCCATTTCATCTTCCAAGTTGACTTACTACATAGTTTTTGTAGTTTTTATCTTAAAAAAATCTTCTTGTCCCTTTCAAAAACTTCTAACATTTATTTCTCTTTTCCTCCACATATATCCAAATCCATTATTCTTTAAACTATTGTTTAAACTACTCAGCCATGCCTTAGATAAATATAATTTGTTATATATTAAGCATTGCTTTACTAGGCTATCTTTATTTTCAAGAGAATCCATTTTTCTACTTAAATACAGAGTACATAATTATTCATAAACTTTGTATCTCCTAGAGATGTACAATTAAATATAAAGGATAACCATACACATGCTAGATATAAAATGGCTATATTTAAAATTTAGAGTGACATAATATACTAAAATTATAAAATCATATAATATGTTGCATAAATATACTAACATCACAATTTTAAGATAGTGAATTCATTGGAGAGTTTAGCATGTCTCAAACATAGTTTATCTATTCTGCAGTAAACAAAATAAGGATACCAAAGGTATCTCTATGAATAACATGTGAACTTCATTTCAGCTAATACTGTGGCTTACCTTTCATTTCCTTTGTTTATTTAGGATCAAACAGCCCAAGCTGGGCAATACCTGTTACTTTGTTCATTGTTTCTCTTTTTTTTCAGCTGTGATTCCTGCTGGTGTGAATATTGCATACATGTGCACACAGATCAAAGCAGCTGTTGATCAGGAACAAAATAAAACGCTCTGGGTGCCATGTGGCACAATGTGACACGCACATTCATTCCCAGGAAATTTTGGGAAATACATGAATACACAAAGGAAGGACACATTTATCCATTAGTAATTCAGAGAACTGAATAGTGTGTAACTTAGAACTAAACATATAGAAATAATTCCATCACAGAAGTTGATTAAGTACTTGGATGATGTAATTTATCAAAGTGGAGAAATTAATAGGTACTGAAGGGAGTGTAAGGGTGACTGTGGTACAAGTCATATGTTTACAAGTTGCACTTACAGCAGCATGCACCATTCTGGAGTAAATTATTTTGGAAATAACACCTGCTAAAGTAATCCATATAATGGAAGCAGGTTTTTACGGGAATCATTTGCTCTGGAATTAATATTGAAGAGCTCAGTTACAATTTACTCTTTTAGTTACAATTGCAGAAGTAAGAGCAATCATATATAAGCTTGCATCCTATAGAAAAAGAGGGATAAACTTCAGTGAAAGAAATATTTTTTTTATAGAGGTAATGAAAATCCATTTAAATAATATGGAGTGCAAAAAACATAGTGTAAAGATGTTAAGTTTCAAGAGAAATGCCTGAAAAATCCTGACAGACGATTTAGTGCTTTGAGTGATGGGAAATGTATTGAAGAGCAGCTTAAAATTCTTTAGAAACAATGTTCCAAATCTACATATTTTCTCGCAGATCATTTGTGTGTTATTGGAGAAATACTATTTCCAAGTTTGGAAAAGATCAGTATTTTCACCTGATGGCCACAATATAGGAACATGCATGCAATCAGCTGTAAAAGTAAAATTGCCATTTATTTCTGAACACTCATAATAATTGTGGGCATTTTTATGTACCTTGTTCTTAAGCTCAAAACACTGTTGCAGTGCAATGAAAGATTACAGCCAGCAGTCATCGGTGAAATTTATAATAAAATGGCACACAAATGTGCATAAATTATTCTTTGTTGTATTCTTTTAATGTCTTTACTCTCTTAGCACATTTGCTAAAGTGATAGTAATTACAATATATGATGAATTTTACAAGATTGCCTACAACTATCTGAAATTTTCCCATATAAAACACTCACAGGGCATGTAACAATTGCAGTTTGGGTGATGCATCTGATTTTCTTTCTGAATTTTGTTGTAATTAATGTTCTCCAAGAATTTCTAAATGAATGTTAAAGATTTGTACCTATACCAAAGCATTCCTTGAATTCCATTTAAGTATCATCGGGATCTTGTTTGTCCCAAACTATATACACTATGGCATTCATCTTGCCTTTCCAGTACCATATTCCTATTGTTTTCTTTTTTGAGATCATCAATGTAATCAAAGTAATCCATAAACATGTCAATATATCTTCCTACAAACACAAATACAGTACTATAGTTCAATCAACAGGTGGGTTACTCTAGCGAAGTTCCAAGAGTAAATTCTATATCTGTGCTGTTTATTTCTCTAATAATATATTACGTGATAGTGCTCTCTGACATTTAACTCTGTAGTAATTTACTCTGGGAGCAATCTTAAAGGAGTAAAATATTTCATGGAAATGTGGAAAATGTCTACTGAGGTTTCATTTGAATAGTAGTTTATTTCATAAGTAAAGTTTTCTCTGGGTTGGTGCATGCTGCCCTTATTGATATATTCTAACTAGTTTTGGTAGCTTTTGGTTCCATTCCAATCACTATATAAGCTTCAGCTAAGGTTAAGAGTGTGTGAATTCTAATTTCACTTATCCTGTAGTTAACATTTACTTAATAGGTCTGTTTTTCCAATGATATTGCCATATAGTAACTGGGAAGTTAAGTTTTGTTCATGCTTAGTTTAATGATTCAGCATGATTATCAAACTGTAGTGTTGGTAGAATCTAACTTACAACTAAAGCACAAAAGTAATCCATTATTGCAAAAGAAAAAAAGAAAATAAACACACACACACATACACACACACACTCTCACACTCTCTCACTCACACACTTTTTTATTTTCATCCTTTTAGAACAATTTATATTGATTTGTTGTGTACAGTAGTATTAGTTAGATGATACAACAATAAGCAATTTTCAATTAGACATCATATAGTTATTAAGATCTAGTAATTCACATGATATTTTGAATACACGTTATAACACAGACTGATGAACTCATTGTATTTGTACAATATCATACATACTCATCTATGGAATAAAATGTATGCAGTAGTAGGAAGAATTTTAAAAAATTATGTTGGTTCTACAGAACTGAATATACAGTGCATTCTTTTGTCAAGTGCTATATTGATGGAGGTTTTGGTTTATTTCAAGCTGATTATACCTTTTTTTAATACAAGTTAATGTCTCCAATATAAATATGCAAGTAAGAGGTAATATTTTTAGTTCTTTGAAAAGATCTCTACATAACCACCAACTATCCTTACCACTTATTATTCTAATTGCCCTTTTCTGTAGTTTAAATATTTGCTCACTCTCATAACATGTTCCCCAGAAAATTAAGCCTTAGCGGATTTGGCTGTGAAAATTTGCATAGTAAACATTCCTTTGGATATTTAAGTTTACTTTATTTTTAATAGACCTTAGTAAGTAGCAAGCAGAGCTCAATTTAGATGCTAACTTTTCAATTTGGTTCTTCCACTTTAGGTTCTCATTTAAAATAGTTCCCAAAAGTTTTCCCATATTTAATGCTGAGAGTGTTATAATAAATTTGGGATACAAAATGTGCTTTATTTTGGTATGTATGGAAGGATATCACAGTAGTTTTGCTTTCATTTATTACTAGCTTGTTAGCTCTAAACCAGGAATATAATTCTGCCATTACCTGATTTACTGTTTTTTTTTTTTAAACTATCTTGATTGTTACCCTTTATTAGCACATTAGTATCATCAGTGATAAGAATTATGTCTGCTTGTGTGACAGATGATGGCATCTCATTTATATAAATTTAAAATAATAACATACCAAGGATAGAGCCTTGTGGCACACCTATATTAATTTCCCTGTCTTTTGACATATATCTGCTTATTTTATTACCTTTCAAGAGCTCCAATTCTACTTTTTGCTTTCTATTTGTTAAATATGATTTTAACAAGTAATTTATTTTTCCACGAAAATCGTATTTTTCTTATTTTGATAACAATATATTGTGGTCCAAAGCATAAGCTTTGGATAAATCCAAAAAAATACCAATTCCTGAAAGTTTTCTGTTTACTGACTCTTCTACTATATCTAATAGTTGATAAATTGCTAATTCTGTTGACCTGTTTTGTCTAAAGTCAAACTGTGCATCTGACAAAAAAAAAGAGACCATATGCCACCATATTAACCTCTCAAAAATCTTTGAGAATATGGATAATAAAGATATGGGTCTGTAATTCTCCATATCTAACTTATCCCGTTTCTGGAACAAAGGCCTTACTTTATCAATTTTTAGCTTCTGAGGAAATTTCCCTGATTCCATTGATAAATTGTATATATTTGCTAACGGACACTTTATGTAATTAATATATTGCTTAATTATTCAGTCTGGTATGCCATCCATTCCTGACAACTGTTTATTTTTCATATCTCCCACTATTCTTATTATTTCTATTTCAATAATTGGTTCTAAAAATATAGTACTATTTACTCATTGTATATTATCAGTTACATTCCCATAACTTGCGTGATATGTATTAGTTTGAATTAATTTGCTTGCTATTTCTGAAAAATACAAATTGAATGAGTAAAATTAATTGGGGTTCTGTTATGTTCCCTTTTGTCCTCTTTATTTCCTACATTACTTCTTTATCAGTTCTTTTTCCAATTTCTTTGCTTACTATTTGCCAAGCAGCTCTTAGGTTTATTATTTGACCTTACTATAAGTTTGTCATTTTCCATTTTCTTTCGCCTGTCTTATAACCTGTCTGTATATCTTTTTAAATTGGTTCACATATTCTTGTTTGACTAAACCTTGTTTTTGAAGAGCATTTAATTGCCTTAGCTTCCTGCTAGATATTGTTATTCCTTGAGTTACTCAACTTTTTTTATTACATTGTCTAAGACTCTTACTTCTTAATGGGAAGGTTATATTAAACCAATACAAAAAGATATTTTGAAATAAATTAAACCTACCATCTACATCATTTCCCTTGTGTACACTTTACCGTTTTTCAGTTTTCAGTAAATTCCTAAAATTAATCACATCCTCCTCTCTAAATTCTCTTCTCAAAACTCTAAGGTTTCTAATTTGATTCAGTTTTTGAATCCTAAGTTCTAATACTTGTGCACAAAGATCTTAGAAACCTGTATCAATAATTTTTCCTAAGGTCCTGTTCTGCAGCTTTTACGACTATTACATCTAATAAAGATGATTTTTTCTCAGTAATTCTGGTGGCCCAGTCACTATATTTATATACTCATATAGAATTAACAGATTTTGTAATCTGACCAAATTCTCATTATCTACCTAAAATTCAATATTTCAGTCCCCGCATAACACAAGTACTTTCTTTTTCATTGCATAGAATTCCATTACCCTCTCCAGTTTTTCAAAAATAAATCAAAATTTCCATCTGGGGATCTATAAATACATGCAATTATTACATTTTTATTTTGTATTTCTGTTATTAACAATTCAAAATTTTTGTCCTCTCTTAAGTTAAACGCATTAACACTTTTTGTTTGTATATGCGATCGCACAAATATCTCCCACACTGGTATCGTACCCTAGAATATGCACATACTGTTTTTTAAATTGATTGATGCAACATAATGGTATTTGTGAATCTAATAACCAGTGTTCAGTGATACACAGTATATCAACATAAGTGAGATCCCCATTTAGCAATACCTTAGGTTCTAGTAACTTATTATTTACACTTTGAACATTTTGATGAAATATACATAATCTATCCGCTATTGAATAATTCCTACTACTGCATACCTTGGATTTCATGACACCTTGATGACCTCAGATCCTGGAGCTTGTAGATCCATCCTCTTGCTCTCCACGTCTATCTTGATTGTTTCTTCTTTTCCGTTTCCTTCCCGGTTCTCTTCTTTCCAGCTTACTGGTATTGGTGCTTGCTCTACCCTTGTTATTTCATGAACCAATGTTGCGATTTGCTTGTTAATCTTTGCTTTCCCCTTATAGTTCATGTGCAACCCATGTGTTGTGAAATCACTTCTTTCCAACACTATGTCCATTACCTTTACATGGCTGTAATTCCTCATTTGTCTCTTTAGTTGTCTATTAAAAACCTGGACCTCCTTATTTACACATGAATATTCTGGTAAATCCAAACGTTTCGCTGTTACAATCACATTTGTGTTGCTATTTTGTTTCGCAAGGTTGGTAATGTACTTCAATCCTACCTTAGAAATTTTCTTGCAATTTCGTTAGTACCACCCCACACAATTACTACATCAAGCTTGTTCATTTCTTGAATTTCTTTATTTGATGTTTTAGTTTGCCGCACCTCTTGAATGGCTGTCCCCTATCACAGTGATATTGTGCTTCTTCTTCATATTCTTCTGCATCCTTCGGTTATCGCCCATTTCATTTGCATTGGTTTGCTGACTAATTATATCATCTGTTTTTTCAACTTTATTTTCCTCTATTAGACTCTCAAATCTATTGCACATTGCAATGGGATTTTGAACCTTTCATGTGGTGGGACAATTACGAGGGGCATACTGAAAGTCATGAGCAACACTGTTTTACAATCTTAATATTTATTTTTAAGCCAAGCCAAATACATCATCATAATCTACAGACTTTCTTTCACTTTTCGACATAGTCTCCATTGTTTTGCACACATTTTTCCCATCGTTCTACAAGTTTGAAAATGCCCTTGTGATAGAACTCCGTTCCAGCTGCCCGCAGACCCTGACGCACTGCTTTCCGAATATCCTCCAGCGTCTCGTAGCGTTGGCCACGCATCTGCTCCTTCACAGAATCAAAAAGATGTTAGTCGGAAGGTGCCAAGTCGTGACTGTAGGGAGGATGTGGAAGAATTTCCCACCCTAATGCCCTGATCTTCTCCATAGTGGCACGGGCATTATCCTGTTGAAGGATGATCCTCTCTCCAGGGCGTTTATCACGCAAAGCCCGACGGATCTTCAGAAGTGTCTTGATGTAGCAGGCAGAATTTATGGTTTGTCCAGGTTCAAGAAAGTCAACCAGAATGCAACCTTGTGCATCCCAAAAGACACTTCCCATAACTTTTCCTACAGATTGCACTGTCTTCGCTTTCTTCTTCGATGGTGAGTTCAAATGGTGCCATTCCATACACTGACGTTTCGTTTCTGGCTCATAGTGATGGAACCAGCTCTCATCTCCAGTCAGAATACACGTCAAAAATTCATCGTCTTCATTATGAAATCTCTGAAGAAGGTTTTGTGCAATGGTTCTTCTCTGAAGTTTGTGGTCTTAAACAGGGGACCCAACGGGCACAGACCTTTCGATAACCCAAGCTGTGGATCATTTCTTGCACTGCACTATGTCCTATTCCAAGTTGCGCAGCAATTTCATTCACAGTGAAATGCCTATCTCCTGTAATGAGCTCATCAACTCTTTCCTTGTTGCGTTCTGTAGAGGCAGTTCGAGGACGCCCGCTACAAGGCGCATTTTGCAGACTCGTGTTTCCATCTTAGAAGATGGGTGAAACATTTCAAACACTGTTGGCACCCATGCAGACACCTCCATATGCACGTTGAAGTCTGAGATGAATTTCAGGAGCAGATTTTCCTTCTTTCACAAGGAATTCAATGACAGCAAGCTGTCGAAACGAAACATCAATGTCAGCCATTTTTCAAACACTGTATGTGGTCATGTGATAGAAGTTAATGACGTCACAATATGTCAACATGTGGCTTAAAGTCTGTAGATTACGATCCTGCAATTCGTTTCGTTACATTGTTGAAATTTAAATTTTTACAATGGGTTGCTTGTGACTTTCAGTATGCCCCTCGTACTTTTCACTACTTTAGTCTACTCGTCGTGTGTTTTATGCACCAGGTAACTTCTCATTTTGCAGAACATGAATTATCTCCCACATAGATTTTAATTCTGAGGCTACTTCCTGGAGCTTTCTCTCCAACTGTAGAGGAAAGTGCCCAAAACTGGAACCCCATTTCGTTTTTCTATTTAAAAAAATAGAAAATAATAAAATATTATACATCAAAAACATGTAATATTTACTTTGTAATGTTATGCACCTTTTACATCTTACTTTTAGACGATATAATTAAAACTTTGCATGGAAAATTATTGTTTTCAAAAACCTTACACTTTGGCAATTTGAAAAACAGTTGCAGAAACCGGACCCCTTGTTACAATATTGAAAATATCACTAAACTAAATTATAAACCGCTTTTTTTTTTTTTTTTTTAAAATACAGTTCCGGAGTCTGGTCGGGTCTCCGGCACTGTATACCCTTCCTTTTGTTTACCTAATTTGTTTACTTTGATTACTGAATTTCTGTTTTTACTTTTTACTTGCACATACACAAACATATAATACCCATGCCCAAGGCGGGACTCGAACCCACGATCCCCTGCGCTGCGAAACACCAAAATGAGATGCTTTGTTGAGCGCGGCCATGGGGACCGGCACATTAAATCACAGTAAACATAATCTAGTTTCAAAATATAACAACAATTACAGGTTTTAGTTTAAAAGAAAATACAGAGTGTATTCAAAAAGTACAGAAATGAATAGCAGAATTGAATCATTTAGCGACAAAAATCGCAGATGTACACGTCCTTATCAGCCCCAGCACAATCTACATGGGCCCACAGCGAGCAAATAATGTACATGACCCAAAGTTTCCCTTTAGAGTCCTCTGAAAATTTCCTGCCACAAAACATACACTATGCATCATCATCTTTGGATGGGGAAACTCCCGGGAGAAAATCCAATTCAGATGATCCAGAGGACACGTTGATTTCATCTTCGGTTGTTGATTCTTTTACATTACTCTCAAAATGTGCGCTTTTTTACAAGCTCTTTCCCTTTTCTAGAAGGCCTTAGAGCTGAACCGCGTCTCCAGCCACGATTACTTTTGCATCCTTTAGCATAATTCCGTGCTTGCTGTTCAGCTTCAGTGGCTTCTTTTGCTTTTTTATCTTCAACCAAATGCGTTTTATAAGGTGTGGATGGGATAACCGTGGAACTACAGGCCTTTTGCCCCCTATTCGAGGTCCTCTTTCTGATTTTTGGAACGGGGGTGATATCAAATGGGCTTATCCTAGATAATGTGGAACCCTGGGGGTGCTCAAGCATAGCTTCTGGCAGCGGAACACCCTGACCTGCTGCAGATGTCAATGGTTGACTTGGGTCAAACTCTACAATACCTTGTAGTTTGTCCATATCACATTCCTCTCTGTTCTGTGTAAAGCTCTGATTTCGTGATGTTTGTTTTTTTATCATCACAGAAGCATCGAAAGATGAATCTAATTTTCATTTTCCTCTTCAATGTATTCAGCATCCGAGAACAGCTTGTTGTTTAATGGGTATATGCCCGTTGTTTTAAGCCCATTGATTGCTATTTGAGCTGTTTGGCATCTAATATAGGCTGTGCCATACAGTTTCATTACACCAAAAGCAGAGACAGCACGCTCATTGTGTCTTAACCACTGCCTGATTTCCTCACTGTAGTAAACTTTAAGAGGGCCCATGAGCATCTGGTCTAAAGCCTGTAGTTTGTGTGAGGAGTGAGGGGGGAGCGACACAATCGTTACATGATTTGTTTTTGCCGAATCGATCAGATCAGTATTCTGTGTGTGGCTAAAGTGGCCATCCAAGATCAACAGTACAGGTTTTTCCTTTGTAGGATTAGTAAACTCAAAGTGTCGAAACCACTGAGTGAAAGAGTTGATTTGTATCCACCTGAAGGGTGCGCTGCAAAGATTGTTCCTGGTGGAGCCCCTTTTTTCAATTGTTCACTCATATTCTTCCTCAGGAAAAACTACTAAAGGTGGCATGATGAGCCACTAGCATTCATACAAGCAACAATCTTTATAAGGGTGCCACGTTCTCCTGATGTCAAGGCAGCTATCTGTCTTTTACCCTTAAGGCCTATTACTTTTGATACTTTGGATTGAACCACAGTAATGCCGCTCTCATCAATGTTGTAAATTCTGTCAGGAGTGTATTTGACTTTCTCATAAACATCTGCCAGAATGTTATAGAATTTATCTGTGTTTTCTTTGCTGAAACCAAGAGCCCTGCTATAGGATGTTGCAGTAGGCTTCCTTTCTGATAGTTTGGTTTTGTGGCGTTTAAGGAAAAGACTAACCCAATTTTTCCCAGCAAGTACGTCTTTGAAAAGATGTTCAATGTTATTTCTTTCTGCCAATTGTACAGCCAATCTTCTCAAGTCATGAGTAAGCCAAAAAAAATTAAGCTTCTATGGCAAGACAATAGTGAACCAGCTCTTCAAGATCTTTACCCAAAACTGTAGGTCTGCCTCTTTTTGTTTTTGCTGCTTCTTCAGGTGTACTATACTTCATGTCAGACAATCTCATTAGTGTTGTTTTTGGAACATTAAAGTGTTCACTGACTTTCTTCCAACTCATCATCTTTTTCCGAACTGCGTCAATAGCTTTAGTCAATTTAGACAGGCTCCACTTTCTTTGATCAAGCTTCCCCATTATCCTCTTAGAATCTGCAACAGAATTCCAAGAGAATAAAAGTTTGTACAAGTGCAGGCAGACATTAAACCTAAAAAACTAAGGGGTCCAGTTTAGGCAACTGAAGGAGGTCCGGGTTTGCGCGACTATAGTTTACATATTATTAACCCAATAATATTTTAACTAAACATATAAATGAAACGTTTTACTGATAAACATTAACCTTAAGCCTTATCATTTAAGAATATATATATATATATATATATATATATATATATATATATAGGTTGAAAGGCTTACCTACTAATATCTAGGAGAAATGATGAAAAATATAGCACAATGTAAAAACTTTTTCCATTGTCAAAACACGTAATGGCGGACTGATAAGCCACAAGTGAAGTGGGCGATGTTTGCGCTACATTACAGAGTTGTAGAAGCCTAAATTACTATTCACACTTGGTTCAGCTAGAGTTCAGGAGTATACAGAGCCAGCAGATCAGGGGTCCGCTTTAGGGGTGGTAGTCCGGTTTTGGGCACTTTCCTCTATACACAAAATGCACTCCACACTATTTCCACCTTGGTGGTTAAAATTCTCACAGGAGCTACTAACACTCTGAACTGCTGTGGCTGCCATCTTGGTACACTGCATACTGTGGTAGATAGCCAGAATTTATTTTAATAAATTTGTTGTGTAGCTTTCGTGATATGTGAAACCTTTAATATTCAATGAAGGGCAGTTAGCCATGAGAAGAGTCCAGGGGAATAAAGATGAGGGTCCACTTTTAATGAAAATTAAAATGCAGTGATTTTTTTGTGTAGTTTAACCATAACAGAACATGTTAAACTACTCCCAGAAGCCAAAACAGATGGATATCTGTGGATACACAGCCAACAAAAATATGTGGTTTAGGGAAGAAAGATGAGGGTGCCATTGTATGTGAGCTACCAGGATGAGGCTCCACTTAGTTGATTGTGCTGGCTGCAGAGTGCTCTGCTTTCAGTTCACCCAGCTGTTGATGGTTTAATATTGTGTTAACTGTTGAAAAGTGTTATCACAGTGTTGGTTTATTGGTTGTTGTGCCTTGTTTGATGTATAACATATTAATGAAAATGAGTGATAATGAATGGGATACAACCTTTGAAAATAGTTCAAGGTAAAGAAAAGCCTTTGCCACATACAACAGGTAATTAAAAAGTTGAGGTTAAGTAGCCATGAAATTGGACCAGATTATAAGTGCTTAAAAACATAAGTGCAATGAAAGAAGTGATCTTATTTCAAAGTTTAATCAGACCGAATCACATGAAAAACAGTCAATGTATCTTAGTGGATTAATACAGTGCTTTCCTGTCACTCACCATCGGCCTAGGAAACCAGAATCAGAGGCTGATTTTCACACATATTCATATTCTTATAAGGTAAGAGTAATAAGGAATGAACAGGTTTGTGAAGTCCCTGCATGTTAAAGCATTTTTATCACTTCATGGCATTACAACTAAAAGGCTGCGTCTTAAAACAACAGATTTACCACAATTGAATATGCGAGGAAAATAGCTCCAGGCCTAACAAGCTTCCTGATGATGTTTGTAAATTCAGTAATTGAACACATTCAGTCCTTTAAAAGCAGAAAGTCTCACTATGTTTTAGCTAGGTCTCAAAAACGCTGCTTACCGGGGAACTAAATGTGAGTAAAATGTTTTGTCTCTATAAAAAGGCTTTCCCATACAAAAATATCACTGGAGAAGTACAAAGATATATTTAACACCAAATTTAATTTGACCTTTGGTTATCCAAGGTATGACACCTGTAGCACCTGTGAAAATAGAATCTTTTCATTCAAAACTAAGCCTACCTTCTACTACTACTCAGAATGGAGCTTTAAAACTTAACTGTGAAATAAAGAATCTACTACAAGGAAAAGAATTACACTGAAAGCAAGCTGATTCTTTTTACAAACTGAAGAAAAATGCTAGACTTACAGCACAAAGAGACAAAACCAAAGAAGCAATCGCCTTGGACTTTCAGAAAAACCTGCCTGTTTTAAATATCAGCACAAATGATGTTTACTATCGAGAGCAACTATCATTCTACATATTTAACATGCATAAACTATCAGATTCTGAAGCTATCTTCTATACATATTCTCAAACCTCCGGGAAAAAAGGAAGGCATGAGGTTTGTTGCATGCTGTGGGATTTCATTTTTAATCATCTTGACTCTGAAGTAAAGGAACTTTCAATTTTTTGTGACTCCTGCAGTGGTCAAAACAAGAACTACTCTTGTTTAGAATGCCACACTACATTGTACATAACACCAAAAGACTAGATTCAACAAATGGTTTTTCCAATAAGAGGACGTTCGCATTTAGAATGCGATAAAAACATGAATTTAACTAACCAGAAGTCTGTGGTTGAACCTCTGTCTGAGTGGAACAGACTTCTTCAAACCTCAAGAAATAAACCAAGATCATTTAAATATGTTTCTTGCAACAATTAAGAAATATTCAGATCGTGAAAACCTTTCTTTCCCCACTTTATGTAAAAACAATATCCCTTTGAAATACGTCCAGTGAGGAAACTGAAGATCATCCGTCACTACCCTAGAATGATCTTACATCAGCAAACCTACAATGGCATGGATGATGAAAGTGTTGTCACCAAACCAAAGAGGAAAATTTTATCTCTACCAGAAGGCTGCTTTCACCTTGCTGAACTAGAATGCGATGGACTTATACCTGTCCCAAAGGCAAAATTTGATGACCTTCAGCACCTGTAAAAATGTTGTTCTGTCAAAGCCCAAAAATGCTATGCATCACTTCCTCATTAATTGAGAAGTCTACTGCATATTTAAGAAGCCTATTATTAGTTTCAAGTAGAGGTGTAGGTCAATTTATATCAAGTAGCCAGTCCCCATGGCCATGCTTGTTAAAGTGTCTCGCTTTGCTGCTTCATGGGCAGGGGATCGTGGGTTCAAGTCCTGCCTTGGGCATGGGTGTTATATGTTTGTGCAACGTGTATATGTTTGTAAAAGAAACAGTAAACCAGTAATCAGTAAAACCTACGGGGGGAAATGTAAATAGGGATACAGTTCCGGAGTCCTGATCAGACTCCGTTACTGTTTAAAAAAAAAAAAAAAGTGCCATTTTAAGTATTTGTAAAACTACGACACAAACAATATAGTCATAGATTTCACTACAAATGAATAAACATTCATCCTTTTTGCCTAAATTTTTGTGACATGAATCAATTATAATGTTATTTTTATATACTACATTTAATGCAAAATGTCTATCTACATAACAAAATGTGCCAGATATGTTATTTTATCAATGTAATATCAAAATAATTCTTGTTTTTTTATTTAAGATTTTTTTATTTTGGTTTAAAATTAAAACTGCTGTTTTCTGGACCCCCATCTTTATTCCCCTGGACTCTTCTGTTTGTAGCATGCCGTAATGATTCTGTATTTGCTGTATCATCTGCAGTTAAATACATCTCAAAGGTATATAAACTTGACTTCCAACTGCTCTCTGTAGTTTCTGTTAATCATCTCACTGATACCTTAACAGTAATTATTGACATTTTATATGATCAGTAGGGACAGCATCTTGGGGATCGATAGCAGGACATAATCAAAGTTAGTGCAGCATCATATATAGTTGTGATGTGTTCACAATGCAGTATGTACGTGGTGGCACTAATAGAAGGAAAATGGGGCAGTGGCTGCGTGGTAGACTGTGATGTTTTCACTAGCAGTGGAAGGTGATTGAGGTTGGGTGGGTGGTAAACATAAGTACCACTGATTTACAGGAACTAACAATTTTAATGTTTTCATACATTCAATTGCTGTTGTGCAACGAGTCATCAGCATCATTATCCATTTCATTTTCTCTCAAGATATAAAGATTACAATGCACAACAACATACATTCATAACATCTTAAATGTGAATCATCTCTAATTGGCATGTAAACAGGCTTTGTATTATGAAAAACTTTGCTCCACATCACAAGATGTGATTGGAGCAAAATGGAAATAGGACACATCATCGACTATTTAGTAACATACTCCATCAGCAATTATTTCCATAGCAATACCCCATAGCACATTTTGTATTTCATGCATTACTGAAAATCCAACTTTTTTCCAAACACTGTTTTCACTTTCTTTTTCTCATGGTCTAAAATAGTCTCACAGGTCCAGATTAATTGCTTGCACAAGTTCATTGATAGCTTTCAGGGCATGAGGCATTTCAATGTTTCCAAATATGTATTATTGAGATAGATATATCTGCAAAGTTCTTCTGTATGAATTGCAAATCTTCATGCAATCCATTTGAAGCAAGGGATTTTACAATCTTGATTGAAGAGCATGCATTATCATCAAAGACATTAATCACCAGTAAAACAGTACTGTAATGTACAGCATTGTATACTGCTGCATTAAAACCACATTACCCAACGCGTTACTACAGGTTGTTAACATGTGGCACATGTAGTAGCCAATGCAGGTGGGCCTCTACTTGGTGGGTATGCAAGTAGTGTCTGCATCAGTCCCCAAGATGCTATCTCTAATGATCAAATATGGAGTGTCAGAGTGAAAAATATATATTATAATCACTTATGAAGAGTAACAAAATGCTCTCAGTCCATCAAGGTTCTTTTATAGATGCATTGATGATGCTGAATCTATATATGTAATCCATTTGTTTCAAATAGCATATATCTTTAAAGAAGCTTCAAAATACAGAATTATGTTCACAAATTTTTGAGTCTGATGAAATGAATGGTACAGAACATTACCTTTAGAAAAATGTTTTTACGTGACTCGTTACGCATAATCTGAAAGTTGTGTTTGTGTTCAGTATAACAATTTTTAATTAGTGTTAAGAGATGCATGGTAACAGTGATGTCCAAATTGTACTTTTATATTTGTGGACCAGTTGTAACATCACCTATACTTTAATTTATTAGTAACTAGTTTTGGGAGCTTTTGTTTTCCTTTTTAATCTTGAAGTTGCAACTGCCATTATTGTTTGTAGTTGTTTGGGGCATTATCTCTGATTGTAGAACAAAAAACTTCTCCATTAAGATTTCAACCAGCAGAATTTTGAAAGTTATAAGGCAATATGTGCTTTCACATTAAAATGCTTTCCACAGATTGTGAATTTGTTGTGGGTTGTCATGTTTTCATGTAACTTCAGATTTAGATTCAGATTAGAGTTTTCATTGCAAAAGTCAGATCCTACTGTTCAGACTTAAATGTTTCTGAAGTACTGCTCATGTTTTTAGACTTGTTTTGGATTTTCCTAAAACTTTTCACAGTACATACAATGAATTTCATATATTCCAGGTATATTTTAAAGTGAAATCTCATTTTTTGTTTCTGAATTGAAATTTTGGAGTACTAGTGATACTTTGTTTTCTAAACGATTTTTCGAATTTATAAATTCATTTGTGTGTTAAGTCAACCTACTGAATGTGCTGTTGCTATCATTTTTGTGACAAGGGTGCTTATTTCTTTTATGGGTTTCTTTTTCTTTGCTTTTTTTTTAAATCATGAATATGCTCATTTCAAATAGTGAGATGGGAAATTTTACCTTAAAGGTTATAAATAGTAGTTTGGCTCCAAATGATGAAACCTGTTACAGATATTACAAAAATCTGAAATAAATTAAACTGCATTAAACACTTCTTTTTGAAACCTAATGTAAACAAGAAGGCGAAAATGATTTACAACTTTGATTACACATGGAACAACCCATTCTGTGGTAAACAAACAAACAAACAAACAAAAAAAAACAAAAAAAAAAAAAAAGATACTTGTTACTGAAGGCACTGAATGCCCAGATTTGCTGCATCACATTTACTTTTGATGTAATTAATTTCTTGATATGTGCCGTAGTTTTCTATTCATAACACTCAAAGCAAAGCTGTGGTGGCTCCTGCTTGTCACAGTAAATCTGCATGGTCTGCTTAGTGTAAATAGTTATGTTCATTTATTACTTCATCAGTATTTTGTATTTCCTACTACTTAACCCAGAATCGTAGCTCATAGTTTAACTTTTCATCTCACTTTGTTCAGAAACCATTACTTTCAAAAACCATAAACAATCTGACACAATTGCTGTCCCCAAAATATAGGAAGCTCTTTCACCCCAAAATGTTAAAAGTGCCTATGTATTTATCTCAGGCAGACAATATTTTTTAGCCAAGAGAGTGGTCTCTCCTTTTTCAAATAATTTATAGAAGATCAAAATGTCTCTTAGCATTCTTTGAAACTTAGGATATACAAGACTTAATATTTTATTCACTGGCTAGTTTTTAAGTGTAAGCACATGCAAGTTTCAGTGCAATGGAATAATATTTGAAATAAAAAACTGAGTTCATATACAGAAAGCTTAATTGCATCAAAAATGACATAAAGGCTGTAAAAAGAATAAATCTGGTGGGAAACTCAGAATTTGTGCAAAAGTGTCTACAAAATCCTGAGAAGTTTTGGGACATTGTGAATGTTGTACGCTCATTGGAAGACTACATAAAAAATGTATTCATGACAAAGCAAGCTTTATTTTGCGCACTTGAAAGTTAAATTTGGTGACATGGACAGATAATTTGCATCTCAATAATGTATGTAACAATTGTGTTACTGGTATGCAGGCAAATGGAGAGTAATGGTACGTTGAAAGCAGAAGTTTCATTAAGGTGACTATTATTTTCAAATGTGCAGTATTGCTAGCTATAACAGGAAAACAAATAAATCCAATATCTTAATTTGCAGTTCCGATGATGCCTGTCTTCAAACCTGAGTAATAGCAAATCTGAAAGCAGTTTAAGGATGCTTTAAGAACAACATGTTGGTCCCTGGAGTTACTTTTCCATTTTACTGAAATCGAAAGTTTTTCAGAAATACTATATACAGAAAGATAGAGTGGTATGTTGCACAGAAATGGTAAATTGTTTTACAATGGAGAAAAGAAATACATGAGCCCAAAAGTTGGAGACGTCTTATTAACTGTTCAGAGTATAAGAGTATTATAGTGATAAACAACATTATTTACTCAAAAATTGGATATAAAGAAAGTCTTTAGTTCACTACTGCAAACAGTACACTTGACTCGTAGACAGTTGACAGCTTTCACACATTGCATCTGGAACACCACTGCTTGCTAATACTTCAGACCTCATGGTTCACTATTCACTCCACACACATTTGCTTCTGGACAATTCTAGCATGTTTTGGCCTCAAGGCTTCTGATTACTGGCACGTCACTTCCGTGTTTACCACATTCCTGGGTTCTCCAACTCTGCTAACTCACATATCAAGGTGGGTGTGATAGCAGCCACACAGAAAACACTGTTGCGTGCTCTCTCCCCTCCCTCTCCCTCCCTCCCCTCTCTCCCCTCTCTCCCCTCTCTCCCTTCTCTCCCTCCCGTCTCTCTCTCCCCTCTCTCTGCATCTAAACTAGCTTTGTATGAAGATGTTTTCTTGTAATTCAATGTGTTTGTCTTTGGTCACTACAGATACATGAGAAACTTATTTCATTTGTGTGCTTCATGTAATTAAAAATTCACTTAGAAAAGTACTATTATACATTTTAGATATAGATAAGCTAAAGGATTTTCGATACTGATAAACAGTGGTTTAGAACCATAATTTTCAATGAAGGCTTAACTTCACATGGTCTTGCTTTACTGAAGTAATCATATTGTCCAGTGCAAAATACTTGGAACACACTGCACTTATTTGAAAAAGTTTAAATTTCTGTGTACAGATTTTAAGTTCCCAAGATATGAAACTCTCTGGTGACTTTTCAGAATTATAGTGAAAAGAGAGATCTTGAATTTCCAGAGGTATAATTCCAACCAGATGCAAACACAGCAACATTTTGTAACAACCACCATTTAAAGAGCTACAGCAATTTAATTACATACAAGCTGTTGCTTGCTACAAGATTAGCAAACCATGTATTAGGTTCGCATATTTAGAAATCATAAGTAACACTGCATAAAAGATCCCAACTTGTATTTAATGAGAAAAAATCAGGTTTATCCATATACCATCATTACAACTAAATAATAAAAAAACAAACCACTCTGCCACCAACCTTCTTATACCAAATTTTACAAAAAAAAACAGCTGGCCACTCAACTTTCTCCCACCTTGAGTTGAGGGAGCTACTGAAAAATCACCTCAATATCTAAATAAGTTATGTAACTTGTTCATCACCAAAAATAACACTCATTTAGAGAGAGAAAATATTGAAGTTGAGGTATACAATTCAAACAGAGCAGGGTTATGTCTCTCAGTTTCATTTTGTACTAACATCCTTGGGGATAGCGCCCAAACACTCACACATATAATGAAGAATGGGTTAATAAGTGGTTTTGTGGGAGACAGGATCGTTGTCTAGAAATGTCACATACTTAAATGCCATGGTGCCTAATTATGAAAACACAGTGACTTAAGTCTTCCATTAAACTCTTGTTTATTACATCAACAATATTATACAGTAACAATCTTGAATGAGCAAATGACAAAATAATGTGAATAAACTATAAGAGGCAATGATAATATGGCATAAATTTTTAACAAATAATGCTTAACAAACAATGTAAATTTAACAAATTTTCTTTTGACAAAATCTCCAAATTTTGCTGGCCACATCCAAAAATCTTATTAGCATCTTAAGTTCTAAAAGAAGAACCAAACTGCACATTAGATGCCCATGTACAATAACAAAATACATCTAAAAATGTGCACTTGTATATGTCAGAAACATAATGATCAAACTTAGTATGTTTGGCAACGGGAAGCAAGGAATTTAGAAAACAGTTTAAATAACTTCACAATGGTACAGGCTACTTCAAAATAGAGAAGTATATATTTAGCAGTTAGCTGCACGATTCCTATTTTAGCTGCTACAGTTATACGAAGTATGTCCAGAAAGTAAGTTTTATGTTAATAAAATTAAATTGTGTACAGATACAGAATAATTATTTATTGCATAAAATTCTACAACTCTTAAACTACCTTTCCACATAACTGCCGAAATTTTGCAGGCATTTGTCATAGCATGGCACAAGTTTTTGTATACCTTCTTCATAGATGTTTGCCGCCTGTGTCTTCAAAAAGTTGGAAACATTTTCTTTCAGCTCTTCGTCATTGTTGAAGTGTTGACCGCCAAGGAAAGACTTGAGATGTAAGAACAGATGAAAGTCGCATGGAGCGAGGTCAGGGCTGTACGGAGGATGGTCAAACACGTTCCAACCAAATCCCTGTAGGAGGTTTTTCGTCACATTTGCAGTGTGTGGTCATGCATTGTCGTGAAGAAAAACAACACCTTTTGACGGCAATCCTCGGTGCTTATTCTGTATTGCGCGGCGCAATTTCCTAAGTGTCTCTCAATAAACATCTGCTTTGATTATTTGACCACACGGTAAGAAATCAATGAGTAAGATGCCTTTCCAGTCCCAGAACACTGTGCACATCATTTTTCGAGGTGTCAAGATTTGTTTCGGCTTAACCTTTGCTGGGGATGAAGTGTGCCTCCATTCCATTGATTGCCGCTTGCTTTCAGGGGTGTCGTAAGAAACCCAAGTCTCATCTCCTGTGACTATCTGTGTCAGAAATTCTTCGCTGTCTTCATCATAACGGGTTAAAAACTGAAGTGCACTACCCATCCGTTTTGTTTTGTGTTGCTCAGCAAGAACCTTTGGTACCCAACGAGAGCAAAGTTTACAAAATTTCAGTTACTCGGTAACAATTTCATGAATTAGTGATCGTGAGCTTTGGGGAAATTCCATAGCGAGAGCACTAATTGTAAACCTGCGGTTTTCCTGGATCTTGTCATCAATCGCGTGAACCAGTTCTTCTGTGACCGAAGACCCTGTTCGTTCTTCATCATGCATTGCACTACGTCCTTCATTGAACTGTCGGACCCACCTTCTCACCATTGAATCACTCATCGCATTTTGTCCATAAACTTTGCAAATTTGCCAATAAATTTCAATTGGTTTCACTTTCCTAGCATTCAGAAAACGAATCACAGATCTGATTTCACAAGCGGCGGGATTTTCAATCAACACTGACATTGTAAACAAGCACAACAAAGTGTATGCGGCTGACAGCGATCTCAAAATGGCGCACGTTTCTTCTCCTTGATACAGAGCATCTGCCGCGCATGTGCAGAACTGCGATCACAGTGCTGCAGCGGAGATAAATTGAAACGGAACTTACTTTCTAGACATACCTCGTACATTGTGAAATCAATGCAGCAAGCTATGTCATGCAATAAATCTGGTAATCGGAAAACCCTTACAAAATGGGATAAATTGGCGAATGACATCCAATGTGCCTTAGTGGAGATAAAGAGCTGGAGACTACATCACTGCTGGTTAATACAGCACTACTCTCTCTGGTGTCCCCGTGAGAACCCAGTAAACCTGCCAGTGATAGTCAGCCCTGGCAGTGAAAAACAGAATTATGCAAAGTGCCAAGCATGCTAATGGGGAATACAAGAACCACAAAGCCCACAAATACCCAAAATAAATGTACCGCAATGGTACACTTTAACTATATGTTTGCCAGAAAATCTGTGTAACGTTACCTACCAGTCGGACCTCTGAGGCCCGTGTTGTATAAATCAACATTGACATTATTTATGATGTGAATTACTTTCAGATAGAAATACTATATAATACTTTTATTTGATTAAATTTATGTTTTTAAAAAACAACAATTTTTAAACTTTAAATGTTTTAGTGATTACTTTTAATACTTTTTAAGGATATATAGTTTATTCTCTTTTTCTGCCAAGTGTTTTCATTATATACTTTTATTGCAACTTTTGCACAGTGTCCACAGACAACAGCAGAATGTTCTGAGTTTGGTACACTTATGACATGTTATTTGGATTTTTTTGTCTTTCTTCTCTACACAATATGCATATCTTCTCTTCCTCTTAGCTGGAGGTTCCACTGCCTTTCCTGTAACAGGTGCTGCTAGTTTATCATTGAGTTTTTATTCCTGCTAGTTGCTTTCCCAAATTAATGATGAAAACCGGATGTCTCATTTTTATATTGGTGGACACTATCATCCATATGATGTATGCATTCATTATGGTTACATCAATCAAGTTGAAGAAAACCACCAGCACCTTGTTTCACTTTTCACACTGTAGCATCACATCTTCTGATCCATAGTATCAATGCTACCTTTCATGGCATTGTATGTCATAACTTCAGGCTTTTTTGCTTCTGATGGTAATATGATTGGTTGGTCATGAAGACAGCTGGACAGTAACAACTTTGTTCTTCTTAGGAACAAAAGAGGCCATCATTTCAATTTCAATTTATTGCTCATTGAGATTACATAAATATATTAGAGATTGTCAATTTGGTTCTATATACAACAGAAATATACAAACAAAAATACTGATAAATCATTTAAACACAATAGAAATATAAGAACTACATCAGTTATTAACACTTCTGTACTACAAATGGCATCACATTTGGTTAAAAACCAAAAAGTGCAGAATGAACTTCACATCCTTTAGTTGTGATAAGTTCTGCAGGTAGGTCGTCTTTGTTGTATCGGACCGACTAATGTCAGATCTTTTGACAGCAATTGAAGAGCTAAATCAAGATATTTAAAAAAATTATCACAGGTTATACGAGGGTGACTCAAATATAAATGGTAATTGTTTAAAAAATATCTATTGATTAAACATATACACAAGTGACACCATCAGCATTTCTCTACATAGCCTACTTCACACTCTACACACTTTTTCTGTTCTGGAAGCTTGAACATTCCTTCCACAAAAAAAGTTTGTGGTGCATCACTGACCAATTACCCACATGCTCTTTGACATCTTCATTGCTTTCGAATTGTTTCCCTTCAAGCGATTCTTTTATGGGGGCAAACAAAAACTAATAAGGAGGGCACAATTGTGGACTATAGGGAGGGTGTTCAAGGATTTTCTAGTGCATGTCTGCCAATGTGTCCATTGTTAAGTTCACTGTGTGAGGCCTAGTATTGTCTTGGAGAAGGTTGACATCTCTGATGGAACTACAGCATCTTTTGTTTTGGTACGCATCTTTTACAGACCTTAATAATTGGCAAGAATCAACCATATGTCGATTTAAGAAAATCAACCAGTAAAAGCCGCCTGCGGTGCCATTAGTAGTTAAAGCGGGCGTTAAACACTACCAAAAAAAAAAAAAAAAAAAAAAACCAGTAAAACTCCTGTAGTCAAAAAATACTTTCACGAGAATGGCACAGATGTCATTTATAATAAATCTCTCAGGGCCGGTTGTACGAACTCGGAATAAATCTTGGAATACTTATTCTTGGAATACACTATTCCTGGTATAAATATGGTGACGAGTTGTATGATGCAATTTTATTCCTTAGATATCTATTCGACTGTTTGCAGATTTAAAACTAATGTTGGCTATGCTGCAAGCCATTCATGGCCAACTTGATTTGTAATTTCTGCTTTATTTTGCTGAAAATTTGCATTATTTTCACAATTAGCTGTTCCTAAACTATGTATTATTTCTTATTTTAACTACTTACAGTCCTATAAATTAATTATAAATGTTCACCAGCGTGTTCGGATGCAGAATTGCTATATACTTTACAAAACATAAACACATATACTGTGACTTCTTGCGATAGGTTAGGAGTATGGGAATGAAATCTTACCATATTGTAAAGCTGTATCTTGTGCTGATATATGAAATCTTTCCATTTCTGTGCTCAAAACAGCTAACATACTTAACCTGGATTCTGTAATTGTTTCAGTAAAATACTTAGTAATCGAATTTTGAAAATTAAATTTTAGCTGTTGCCAACACTACTATCAACTTAACATATGCATAATAGAATCATTGCACCAAGATCAAGTACATAAGCAATTTGCTATACAGGTATTATTAACCAACAGAAAAATTAGTAGCTATGTCGAATAGTGCATTAAGCTGTTTCCATTACAGCTCGCACTTTGCTGATGGCAATATTTAATACAACAGTTTGAAATGGTCAACCAACCTAATAAAACTGAGAACATTATATCTTACAGAAGGTATCGCTTATTCAATCAATATTGTTTCTAATATATTAAAACATGGCATATAATGCGAAAAATTATTAATTTATTGTAAAATAATAATATATATTATATTTGCTAACTCTGAAGGCATCTTTTAATCTGGGCATCTAATTTCACTTTGTGCCAATTCATGAATAGGAGCATGAATAGGTCTAGAAATTAATTTACTCTCCCCTTTTCAAAAACATTGTAATGTTATCATTGTTAAACTTGCACCTAACCTCCAAAATATGATTATAGCACAGAATGTTGCTTACATTAACACTTGTGGCTATGTTACATTTTGAAACATATCGCCCTCAAAGTAACCAATTCTTTGTATTTTGTCAATAAAACGTAACCTCGTTCTTTACAACGCTATGCATTGTACTGGTGAATTGCTATATACTATTTTATATTTATCTTGCGTAGGATTAAATTTAATTGTTTCCATAAAAATATCGGTATTTTGATGGAAATATGTAGGTTTTACTGTTTTATAAATGCAACTTTAATTTAACTAACTTCTTGTCTTATGCATTATAGCCGCCAAGTTATCTCGGTGTGATATACTTTCTCAACTTTAATCTCATTATAACAGTATTCATTTATCAGACTATCTCTATAACATATTGTATTTAGCTACAATATGTCCTTAGAAAACATATTATAAAGAAATTAATCATTTGTATTGGTCAAATATGGGTCAAAATTATGTCCAGAACACAGCGGCCATTTTCCTTTTTGTACTCTATTCTTGGAATAACGGCTTATCCCCGCAAGAAATCACAGAATAAGTTATTCCATGTTTATTCCCATGATAGTCTCTATTCCACTGTCGTACAACACAATTTAGCACATAACCATGGAATAGCGTCTAACAGAGGTTTATTCTGAGTTCGTACAACTGGGCCCTAAAGTTTAACCCCTTCATTGGTTAAAAACTTGATAATTATGCATTGCACAACACACAAAGGAACCTCTTGGTCACTCGAGGCTGTAGTGATGCCAGAACCTAGCGAAGCAACTAACCAAGCTGGTTCCCCCTCCCTAACACACTGTCCTGCTCAGAAATGCTTGCTCCAGGATTTGCAACAACTACCATTTATACTTGAATCAACCTTGTATTACCTCCAGATTTTTCAAGTTCAGTCATCAGGGTTTTCACAACATTTTCTCCAAGTTGCACACTTGTGGTTTCTTTCTCCTTCCCCAAGTACACCTTCATCTTCCAGCAGTAGCTTGCTGCACTGTCACAAATTGCCCAGAATTTCATTCCATATTTACCAGGTTTTGATGCTATTGCTATTTTCAAAATGGGACTAATTGTTCATGCACCATCCTGGAATATAGGCATCTCTCAGTGTAGTTTTCCACATCTCAAAAACTTCTGATTGGTTCCAATTTGTCATCTGACATATGCTCATGTTGGGCTGTTGCATCATCAAAGCACAACACTCTGAGAATAGCATAGATGTGGTTGTGAGACATAATTTTATTGAATAATTGTCAGCCATTCTCAACACTCCAAATCTGAGTGATTTCTTCATTTCTTGATTTGTAAACACCATCAAAATCAAACATGCAAAGCTATATCCACTCTTACTTTGTATACCATTCAACCTTCCTTATTGGTCCACTTGCACACTTTCTCAATGAGTGGTACATGAAAGAACAACATAAAACAAAATTCTTCATTATCGCATTTCCTAACGGAATATCTTATGTAAGTCTTTGATCTTATTTCAATACATCCTTTTTATTCTGCCTATCAGAAACTCCAAGCTGAGAGGTGGTAGGCCATATTTAATTCCCATTATGAGAAAATAGTCACACCCAGCAGTGTTTGCACTAAATTGTTCTTCTCCTTCGTAAACGTATTCTTCATGATGACCATCACCACCATCATCATCATCTTCTTCTTCTTCTTCTTCATGCTCTAAGTTTTCAACCTCATTAGCACCATCACTGGGAAATTATACTCACCAGGTATTTTTTCAGAATCAGAAGATTGCTCCAAATATTTAGCTATGATAGCCCCCCTTCTCCATAACATTTTCTGTTTGTAGGAGACACAACTGATATGAAACAAGGTATCAAAATATGCATGTGCGTATTATAAGGACTGCTGAACACTGAAAGAGTAATATGTGTGTCAATGATAGCCAATGATGTGACAGTGATATGCATGCCATGTTATCATACACAGCTGGACAGTTTATTATTGCTTGTAACTGCATGGGCTTGTGAGGCCAGCATGGGAGGAAACATGAGCTAGCTCTATAAAACAAAACCATGGGTTAACTTTTATAAGTCTTTTTCAAAATTATGACTAATGTCACAAATTAGGAAAAGTCCTCAAATTTCATTAAAATAGAATGTTTGATACTAATATAGAAGTTGATAAAAATCAGAGCTGGGCCTGTAAGGCCCATGGTAGTTAAAGGGTTAAACTCAAAATAAACAAGCACTTTAAAGAAATTAAATCATTGAATATTTTTGGTTTAACCATCAGTCTCCCACTACTGGTCTTGAGCTCAAGAACATTGCTTATGGTTTAACTGCCTTTTGGTTGCTTTCCTTCTTCTCATCTCCAGGTTGCATAATGCTTTGTCTGAGAGTTTGACCTTCTGCAGTTTTACTTCAAATGGGTACAGCCTCTGTACCAGTCGCAATAGCTCCCCTTTTACTGTCATCAGACATAAAAATGTCCCAACACTACCCTTTCTAGGGTTGATTTACATTATTCTTGCCAACACTCAGTCCATTCTTTGTGAATTGTCGCTATCTACTAATACTAATTTCTCTAACATAGTGTTTGTGGTGTCTCTTTGTAGGTGGATTCTTCTAAATTAGTTGTCCAAGATATTTATCCCTAAATCTCAGCCTTAACACTTCTTTTACTTTCTGTCTATAACTGTATCTCATGTCAAAGCCTACGTTTGCCATCATGTTGATATCAGGCATCCCAAACTCCTTTACTCCTTTTAGGAACATTGCAGGGGTGATTGCCATCAGATCAAATCCATCATTGCACAGGTAAATAAGTGGCCAACAATTCATCACAGCTTCAGTGACACACAAAACTGTCATCATTTCGTGGTAAGATAAACATGAATTTCTCAGAATCTTTCTGAGAATCTGCTTCAGAAGACCAACCAAACTCTTCCACCAGCCAACCCACCATGGTGTAGTGGGAAAATTTTGCATTTACTGTATTTACAGAACTATATTCAGTGATTTTATCCCATTCAGTTGCCTATATTCAGTGATTTTATTCCATTCAGTTGCCTCCAAGAAATTTTAGGCCCCCTGAAAGTTCATTCCATTTTTGCTATATACTATTGATAGCCTTCCATGTCTGAACACAAAGTGTACGCTTCAAGGAATGTTGAAATAGTAAAAATTGTCACAAGCTCCAAGTTGGCTATATGAAACTCAGTAGCACTTGTTAATGAGCAAACCTAGGGCTTATTTTCCTCCTTTCAAAATCAAAGGTCCCTCAAAACCTACTGCAGATATTTAAAAAACTGATGCCTCTCTCACTTTGTCAATGCTATTCCTTGTACTATGCACATACCCTTTCCTGGGTACTAGTTTTATGGAGTAGAGAGGGCAGTATTGTCAACTGAAGAAAGCTTCTTTCTTTGACGCCCTTGTGGGGACTTTCTTTCTTGGCCATTATGGTGAATAGGTTATCTGACTTGTTAAATAAAACACAATGCATATGCATGTACATGAATTTAGGGATTTATAGACAGATTAAAACTTAAGCACTGAAGCCAATAAATATCAAAGCATATAGCAATCTCATATCTTAATGTTGCTGCTCTACACTGCTTCAAACATTGCGTGAAACCTACCGAATGAAGACAAGGGTGGATGCACATGAAAAGGTGCCTCCAAACCATGCAGGATTTTGCAGAACTATGAAAAATAACATACTTAATAGTTCTGGTAGGATATTTCATTTTTCTTCCCTGAATGTTAATGTGTTTAATTGTTATCCTAACTGAATATATTTTAACATGTGTTAAAACGGAGATTGGGCCCACAACCTGCTTTGCTACAGTGAAACTTCAACCTTAATGCAATTTATATATCTTTTCAGGATAGTATGGAACCAAACGACAAACAACACATTTCAGTTCATTGTCAAGGACATTTAGTAAACTCTATTTCAAGATTGTTAAACTGTAAATAAACAATAATAATTTCAATTCCATGTTCTCTAAAATGCAGCTCACAAACCTATGTATAACATAATCATAGTCACTAAATAATTTTGTAATACCACTTCACTCATCTTCTTAAGTATATTCAGATGAAGAAATTGGAATGGTGTCACACAATTATTTTGTATCTAAGATTATTTGGGCTCCTTCACTGTTTACCTATTATCATGTAGAACATATTCAATAGAAAGTGAATGACCACAGAAAGAGGTTATGTTGCAGGACTTTCAATAGTTTACTTAATGACTTAATATTTAGGAATTGCTAAACAGTTTTGAATTCTTTGCATAATTACCATTATAATTTGGTACACTATACTTCTGGTGCATTATGCCTTTAACAGCAGGACACAATTTAAAAGCACTAATATGAAAATATTCCCTCAATTGTACAAATATCAATCGCATGCTTACTGTGTCATAACTACAAAGAATGTGATGTGATGCCATGCCATGTGGTAACGTTTGTTGCTACATATTTCTCTTTAGGTGGTGTTGGCTAAACTCGTTAGCAACCAGAGAGCTAAGCGAATATAGTGCCTAAGCTATACTCAAACCTAATTGTATATTAGGAATAAGTAATATAACAGGATACATTTTTAGAGATAGTTGAAAATATAACCTAAGTATGTACAATACATTATTACTACCACTACCACTAGGAGAAGTGTCTGGAAAATAAGTACTGATTTAGAAAAAAAGGCATAAAGTATTTGTTTACACAACATTTATTTGTACATGAAAGATCATTCCTCAACCTATTTTTTGATGTGGTTGCCACCATTGCTTAGGCATTTATCATAGCAGGGAATCAATTTTTGTATACCCCCCCCCTTCAAAGAAATCAACCACCAGTGAAGGCAGCCACTGCTGAACAGTGCCTTCCTCCAAACTGGCTGTTGCATCACAATAATGCACCCTGTCACAATTCCTTGTTCACCAGGAGCTTTTTGAGGGAAAAAAAAACATCATGTCACCTACCATACTCGCCTGATTCGGCACCCTGCGACTTTGCGCTATAATCCCAAACTGAAAATTAAGTTGAAAAGACATTGATTCAACACAATTAAGAGGATTCAAGAAGAAACACAGTCTGTGCTAAACATAGCTTCAAGGATGCATTTGGGAAATGGTACAATCACTGGGGCAAGTGTATATGTGTGTAGAAGGGAACTACTTCAAGGGTGATGGCAGTCATTAGTTTCAAAGTAAGTTTTTGACTAGATGGCAGGACCATACCCAAATATTTTGGATACCACCTTGTAGCATTTGTTTTTTTCTATTAGCATATCCTTGGTTTTTTTTTTAAATTAGATCCAGAGAAATTTTTATGCTTGAGTTTCAGGTTTTGGGAAGGAACAATGTCTTCATATATTCCACTGTTAATTTGTAGGTAGGTACAATTATATTATTTATAATAGATCAAATTACCTTTGCTGGTTGTTGTATTTTCAGAAGTGCATAGATTCTGGGTAGCATTGATTGCCCACTTTACTTTTCGGTTATTTTTTTTTTTTTTTTGTCTATTAATTTATAATTCTCAATTTTTTGTATTCAAATGACTTATACACTGGTTCATAGGTTTTATTTGAACTGCAGAATACTCCTCATTTTTTGATCTTGTCTCCATCCTGTAAATATAGTAAGTTTTTTCCATATAGTCTTCCTTTGTCAGCTTTTGTAAAAATCATCAGTTTGTTTCCTGTTGTTTATTTTATTTAACAACATTTATTTGAGGAGCATCGTTTCAAAATTTATCAAGTGCACTCTTGGTCAAAAGAGAGTTTGATACGATCCCCCCCCCCTATTTCATGTGTGCTCTTTAACGCTATCAACTCAGAATGTAACATTTTGTATTATATCCCTTATTATTTTACTGACCAAGTGGATGCATCAGATCAAATTGTATTATGTGCATGTGGATGATTGGTTCAAAACGTACTATGTACAAGTTTTATTCTGTTAAGTGTTACACTCTGCATTCAACCCGTGTGCTTTTACTGATATTTCCCACTAATTGTTATGCTCACGTGTCCATAAGCTTAGAAGGTATATGTCAGTTCATTGTGATCATCATGTAGGGAAGTAAGCCTATCGGAGGTAGAAAAATAGTCAAGAATAGAAAAACCAAATAACAGCATGCAATTGAGGCTAGGTAACTAATAAATTTATTATATTTGATAACTAATATGTTCATTTTGAGTTGAAACTAATGGGAAATATTGCTTTAGATAACTACTAATAAATTACATAGTATAAGGCATATTGTTAAAGGAATTTGATATTAACTGATGCATACCGTAACAGTTTATAACAATAAAAAAAAAAACAAAAAAAACTGTGGTGTTAAATTGTGTCCTGTTATTAAAAGCATAATGCACTAGAAGTATAGTGTACCAAATTGTAATGCTAATTATGCAAAAAGCTGCCGGGAATAGGTACCTACTTTCAGTGTAAAAACAAGGGAACTATAGAGAGAGAATTTTAAAGAATCAAATCCAGCATATCCTGGTTCATTCTCTCTTGAGGGAGAAAATTTGCTTAAGCAACTTTAAGAATTTTGTTTTGTAAAACAGCTGCTGGATCTTAATTCATACAAACTTCATGGTATTTGACATTGCCTAACCTCACTAACTGCTTTGACTTACAGCGTATTTCACAATTTGACCAGCAAACCTTGAGCGATTAAAGAGGGATGTTAGAGGTAGAGTTTGATACTGAACATTTATTATATTCAAAGTTGAATACAACAAGCCACTGCACCATTGACAAAAATGCTCTATTGCGAAGACATACGCTGACATTATTATAGCATTGCATCTGAAAGTGAATCAGGAAAAGACAAAAGTTTAGTACTTAAGAAAGGAAATAAACTGAGTAAGAAAGAAGAATGCTTCAGAGTGAAATATTATTGTGATTTTCAAGAAAGTTTATCTGTTTGAATAAGGTTCAGCAGCTCAGAACAGTAGGTAAAATCCAGATTAGGTTTGCATTAGATAAGCAGTTTGACAATGAAATTTTGGAGGAGATAATTATAGATTGCACTTATGAAGTAGTGTAGTCCAGGTGAGCCTCTCAAACAGAAGTAATAGGGGGGAAGCAATAGCATATCGATAATTTGATACTGGTGGAGGATCAAGAATATTTTTGATAGGTGAAGTAGCAAGAAGTTTTGATTTATCCTGTCTCCTCAGTTGCTTAATGGATATACTTTTTAAAGTTATAACCATAAGACTATATTTTCTAAATGATTTTGGAGTTATAATGTAATTCTATTTCTTAATATTCTAATATATTAATGTTGGTATCCATAATGTATTTGATTTAACAGCAAATGTAAACAGTCATGACAACATTAATTAAAACAGGAAATATTTATACAAATCATAAAGAATATCATAATTTATTCAGCATTATATTGAGAGAAGAAAAAGTGCATACTCCCAATAAATTTCAAATTTGTGTAACATTGAAATTTAAAATGTGTGAGTTAATTTGTATTTTCTCCACAAAAATATGAACTGACAAAAATGTGCATTCAAGAATGCTTATAGCATTGTTAAAATGGTGATAATAATATGTGACACTCAATTGAAATTCAAGCATCAGCAGCAGCAGCAGCAGCAGCAGCAAAAGGAGGAGGAGCAGAAGAAGAAGAAGAATTTATTGCGCATAAACTTGGCTACCAGTTACAAACATTGTCAAGTAAAGGGAAAATTAACAAAAGTTGAACATTACAGTAGGTCAGTTTAGAAAATCATTATTATTATTATTATTATTATTATTATTATTATTATTATTATTATTATTATTATTATTAGTATTATTATTATTATTATTATTATTATTATTATTATTATTATTATTATTATTATAATATAGGATTGCTGAAAAAATATATTTATTTTTTTACATGTTGCTTAAATCCAATGCTGTTGTTGCTATCGTTTTTTTACTTCAATCGACAGCTGATTTTACATATACAACCCAATTATAAAAGGTTCTTTATATTCATAAGTATTGTGGTGCAAGTCCAATATACATCTTGTGTTGTGACCATATATTTCACTATTTGTTTTTCGTTTGTGCAGTTCTGTCAGACAGGTGACTCTTTGTTCTAATACATTTCTTTTGGAGTACTAGAACCCTCTGAATGAGGGCGTTATTACAGCCACCTCAAACTTCTATAGGTGCCATATTGTATGTGCAAGTAAATTAAGCTGTAATATATAGTTTTGAGAACATTAACTGTCCAAACTCTCCTATCTGGTACAGGCCTTTACTGATATTTTTATTTAGGCTATCAATAGATCTCAGACTTAATTGCCTGCCTTCTCAAGTTACCTGCAGTTGGAGCATTAGTTGTATGCCAGGACTTTGATTTGCATAGGCAGGAGGTAATGGCTCATTTGTAACATGTTTTGCTGAAGAACAACCTTGCCATTTGACTTGAATAAGTCAGCTGTTTTGTATTATAATATCAGTGTTCCAATTCTGATACCAGAACTGATAACATTACATCATATTTTAATAGAATATAAAAGATAAATAGTTTTCTTTTGTAATCCACTTATTTTCATTTCCACAATTCTATTACAATATAAAACAACATTTTTCTAAAGTGACAAAGGTGCATGCATTTTAACACATAGATATTTTATCTTCATTTACATTTTTGCTAAACAGCTTTATAATTTTTGTATGCCATTAAGAGTTGCAGTGATTCTGGATGAAAATGTTTCTCCAGACTTTAAACTATATAGAGCTTCATTGCAAAATAGACTTCTTCCTTTTATACTGAAATACCCATGTCGAAACTGACACACATATTCTAACAACTTTGTGTGCTAACTTTTGACATAACTATTCCACTAAAACTCGGTACTCTCTTCAAAGCATATGATAGATTTCTGTACATGTTAATAATGGGTGCCTGTCCCATTGCCATATGTAGGACTGGAGGGATGGACATGATACCATACACAGGGTATTGTCTATGCACAGACAACATATAATGAAATCTGTGGTCTGGTTTTCAATATGGTTAATCCAAGATATTCATATATATGTATTCCTAAGGATTTGTGTGAATGAGATTCCTGAATTACTGTGCCTGTAAAGGTTACTATGAAACAAAGCACCTTTTTTCTTATTTCTTTGTTCAAATTAAATTACACAGTCTTTTCAGGGTTATTAGGTTTAAGAACTTAAAATGGTTAATTATTCAAACAGATTATTTGGTAGCTTGTGACTGAAGGTCATAGTCATTATTTAGTAGTGTCATCAGCATAACTTCTAATTTTACAATTTTCTGAAGGATACATGTCAGTTATGTAAAGAATAAAAAATAAAGGACCAAGCATTTAGCCCTGTGATACACCATGTTTAACAGTTTCTGCAGCAAATTTAACTTTGCTGTATTAATTTTTTATTTAAAATCTATTTCTGTGCATTATATTTGCCATTTTATATGCAATAAAATTAATCTCTTAGTAACCCACTAATCCTATACTTTTCTAAGCAATGTATCATATTGGAAACAATCAGAATCCTTGGATAAGTCGAAGACTATCCTAGCAACTTTCTTTTAGTCATCCAAATTACTTAAGATTTTGTGAAGAAAATGTTACAGTGCAGTAATAGTTGGTGTTTTAGCCAAAAAAGGACAATGTTAGAACTTACGGAGAATATTATGTTTTTCTAAAAAAATAGCAACAATTCCTTTCATTAATATTTTTTCATACAGCTTTGCAATTACAGGAATGAGAGATTGGTCTATAGTTTTGTACAGGTCTTTTGTCACCATTTTAGCATTCCAGAAATATGCCCTTTTTAGTGCTTAATTTATCAGATAAACCAAGAGGGTATTCAAAATGTGTTTACATTTTTTGTAACAACTCAGAGCTAATGCTATCCCATCCCATGGAATTTTTGTATTTAATCCTATTAATTAAACATAGGACCATATAGCATAGTATCATGTAAATACTCAAAATTTAGAAGTAGTTCTGTAGTTTCAAAGCTGGAAGTATTAGGGATATTGTGGGTACTGCAATATTTATGAAATAGTCATTAAAATGATCCATATTAGCAGTGATTTTGTTCTTTGCTGTTACTGATAATTACTGATTAATAATACCTTACTTTAAATTTTGTTTTTTTCATGCTGTTAATTATTGTCCCTGCCCTTTTTGGGCAATTGCTTGTTTCTGAAAGCATATTCATAACCTTCTGTGACTTCCTTATCAACTCACCCATATATACTTTTTATATAGTTTATACTTTGGTTTATAATGCTTAGATTTATTGATTTACAAGGGCTGTCCCAGAAGTACCCGACCTAACAAAGAAAGCACAAAAATGTTGGTGAAAAGCATCTTTATTTCCGTACATAGTCTCCTTTTAGCTCAATACACTTTTCCCAGCAATGTTCAATAGCTTCAATACCCTGTTTATAGTGAAAACTATCAAGGTCTGCGAAACAGCCATCAACTGCAGACTCAACCGCTTCATTGTTGGCAAATCTTTTACCACCAAGCCATTTCTTTAAGTTTAGAAAGAGAAAATAATCAGAAGGGGCTAAATCTGGTGAATAGGAAGCATTTCAAACTTAAACTCATTGATTTGGTCATGGTGATAATGGACTTGTGAACTGGTGCATTGTCTTGATGAAACAAAACTTTCCTTTCTGCTAAGTGTGACTGTTTTTGCTCAATTTCATCACTTAAAAGCTGTAACAGGTTTGCATAATATTCAACATAGATTACATTTCCTTTATTGGGATATTCAATGAAAATGATCCCACATGCATCCCAGAAAACTAATGCCATGACCTTGCCTGCTGATGGACCTGTTTTCGCTTTCATTGGAGCCGATTCTCCCCTTCCAATCCACTGTTTTGATTGGTCCTTTGTCTCAGGTGTGCAGTGATGGACCCAGGTTTCATTCATTGTTATGAATCGGTGCAAAAACTCAGCTTTATTGCAGCGAAACATTGCCAAACATTCGACTGAAAAATCCTCACGACACTGTTTTTGTTCTATTGCGAGCAAACAGGGCACCCACCTTGCACACAACTATCTCATATCCAAATTTTCACTCAGCATGAGCAGAGCTTTTTAAAACGCCTGCAATGTCTGCCAGCTCGCGCACTTTCAGTCGATGGTCATCCAATACTATATTGTGGATTTTCATTACAATAATTCCTGGACTGGTAACCTCATTTGGTCAACTATTGTGATGTTCATCTTGGCAGCTCTTAAACTCTGCCATCCAATATTTCACTGTTCTAAATGAAGGAGCAGACTCCCCCAAAGTAGAATCTAGCTCAGCTTTAATATTAGTTGCACTAAGACCTTTCAAATGAAAGCATTGTATCAGATAACAATGATCAGTTTTATGCATGTGTACAAATTAGCTGAGAGCATTCACTAATGAGGGCTGCCAAACAAATGCGAAACATTGTAAAATCATCAAACTTCAAACTTAAGCTTTCTAAGGTTGGTACTTTTTACCATTGTTGTTGTTTGAAACAACAACTGCTATCTATAAGTCAGGTCAAGTACTTCTGGGACAGCCACTGTAGCTAGCAAATACACGTCTTTATTTTATTTTTTTATTTTATTATTATTATTTCTTTTTCTTCTTTTTTTTTTTAAAACACTTTTGGCTCGCTAAAGATCCTTATTTTATATTTATCTAAAAGTTTCCAAGTTTTGCTTACATAGGGTAGCATGACTCAATGTGATAGTTTAGAACTTCCTAACATTTATTCCATTTATCATTTGTGTTTTCAATGTCATGTCACATTCTTTAATGTTGTTGGCATACCACGTGCATGTGAGCAGTCGTCTACCTTGGAGTTGGTCAGAATTAGTGCCAGTGAAGTATTAC
The DNA here is from genome assembly GCA_030762935.1 of Hymenopus coronatus. Taxonomy (NCBI): domain Eukaryota; kingdom Metazoa; phylum Arthropoda; class Insecta; order Mantodea; family Hymenopodidae; genus Hymenopus; species Hymenopus coronatus. The sequence goes on from CM060900.1 coordinate 297,099,584, forward strand.
CAAGAATGTGTGTACATACCTGTTGTTGATGTTCAGCGATGCACCAACTAGAACTCATCGGCCCTTGAACACATAAACAACTGAGGGGAGGAAGAATGACATGGGTATGTCACTGGGTAGACTGAAAAATAAACACTTCACTGAATTTTTCTAAACTGGTGCTGTTCTATTCCTGGCTAATATTGTTGTTGAGGCACTAATCCTTTTGAGCGACTCCAGACATAGTTATTGTAGTGTTGGTTGATGTACACTTGTAACTACTGGTACTACTTCAGCACACCAAGTCTCTTGTTCTATACGTAGTTGAAATTATTGCCATCCTTAGGGAGACACAATTAAATCATTTGTTACATTCGCTGCTTATGCAATATAAAATTTCACATGTTGAAGCTAATGCAGTAATTGCATTTCTTCATGAGTCTAGTATAACTTTACATTTTTCCTTGTGGCAATTTAGCGCATAACCCTGACTCTAAGTTGAGTGGACCTAGTATAACGAACATGAGCAAGACAGCACGAACAGCACAGAAGAGCCCTGTTTCTCATGTGTATGCTACTTTTATACACAAAATATTCAAACTTCGTGCTTATACCTGATTGGTTACTCTACAGCGGGAAAATATATTTGTCACGTGGTTGATTTTGAGTATCTCATTGTATTCTGAACACATGACTTCTCTTCATAATGAAAGAGTCCCTGTACCTTTCAGAAAAGACGTGCGTGTAGTATCTCCCTGTTACTTCGATCTTTAATGCACCAAATTTTACCCTCACAATGGCACTTGTACTTCCTGGTTCTCACAAAAGAAATGGCCTTGCCTGTTGCAATAGCAAGTTCTTACCCTTGCTGTCCTTACATTGAAAGTTCTGGTTTTCTGCCAGCTTCTAGGCTTCTAAGCAACGTCTTTCCTGTATTAAACTTGTACATGAAATAAAATATACCAGCAAAGTTATGAATATCTAATAACCCCTTAACAGAATTAAGAATCAAAGTAATGGATAATAATGGCATGTAATTACCAAAATTATATTATTTTATGAGATAAAATGAATGTACCAATATATTATTGCAGTTATACAATATCTCCCATTTTCATTATACAGACAATTTTGTAATTTTAGAATATTACATTCTGTAAATACCTTTAAGGTTCTTTTTCTATGGAATTTTGCTAATATACAATTAATTATATCTAAATATTGAGCATGATAATCAGATAGATATTTAAGTAATGTTATCAGCAAAATATTGATCCTCCTATAGGTTAGTGACTAAATAGTTAATATCTGAATTAGAATTTATGGTTTCCCTAGCTACATATAGTTTTATATTTTTTATATTAAATGAGTAAAACATGTCCTGCATCATTTTGAACTCTTTCTTCATCAAGTCCACATTTGCATTGAAGTCACCCATTATCATCATCATCATCATTATAGGTAACACCTTAACACTATATAAACATTAAGTAAATACAGTTACACTAACTTTGGTGATATATAAACAACAATAATCTAAATCACTTTGTAATCCACTTTTACTTGGGCCACTGCAATCTTGCATATCATTTCAGTACCGACATCATATACTTTTTTTTTTCTAATCTAGTTATGCTTTGATAGCTCTTTGCAATTCCATCGCTCCTGTGTTCTTTTCTGCTAAATATGTCAACTTTATATTAGAATCTCTAACTTTGAGGCCATGCTCTGATACAGCAACAATGTCAGCTCTGACTATGAATGAAAGTTTAAAAGGATTCCCTTTCATTATATGAATACTGTACATTTTGATGTACTGGTTGTACTTGTGCAATTGAGTATTTTCTGCAAGTTTTGCTTTATCTTTTGCTGCCCTAGTCATTGGCATCATATGTATTTTGGCATGTGTATTCTTTTCTAGTTCACTAATTTCATGCAGGCATTAATTATCTCAATTATCATCTGACCTAAAAGAAGTGATTCTTTTCTGTCCAGGTGAAGTCCATACCTTCTTTGGCAACTTTTATCCAAAAACTTATATATATGGGACAGCAGTACTGTTAAAGATATCTTGTAAAATCTAGTTACAGCCAATAATTTCAACTTGAACAACAAATTTTTATCTACAATGCATTCGTACATAAGCACTTACTTCTCCTAAATTGGAGGAGATTATGCAATAAAGTTGGCTATTAATAAAATATTTAATGCAATTAAAAGTAATCTTAGTATAGCACAGTTAATTTCAATTGACTGAAAATTAAATTAATGGTTGATTAATTTGTAGTTTGAAGAAAAATAATTCTATGTCTGTTGAGTTTTAACTTACTTACCAAAATAGGTGGCCAAGATTAAGGAATGGACTTGTGAGCTGGTGATCTATGGTTAAATCTAGCCACAAACATCTTTCCAGACTAAGACTTGGTTTTCCTTAGTCTAGATAACTGGAAAATGCTGGGTATGAGAGCCATCTTAATGAAGAGTGAATGTGAATGAAAATATAAGTTCATGGATTTTTCTTGATGGCAATGGATGACAGTGACAGCATTTAGGCAACTACATGGAATTTTAATCCGTGGCCACACAAATTACAAAATAAATTTTAAAAACTTCCTATTAGGTGTAAGGACAGTCATGACCTCGAAAAATGCATGCAATGCAATTCTTATAAGTGAATTTCTCACCAAATTAAAAATGAATTGCATTTTGCAGATCTTACTTCAAAAATTAATTGCAGATATTAAAGCTGCAAATGTTCTTCTACAAGAGGGAATAGTAGGAGGGGAGATTGAAAAGTAATGCACAGTAATTTTTTACCAAAAAGTTTAATAGTTAAAATAACAAAAATATCACAAATGAACTTACAACTTTAACCTACTTTTCAACATAGTCACCAATACATTTCTCAATACATTTGTCCCATCATGATAACAGTTTCAATATGCTCTGTTCATAGAAGTCTGTTTCCCTGGAGCATATCCATCTGTGATGTGCTGATTTAATTTCTGCCTCCGTCGTAAAATGTTGGCAGGCCAGGAATTTCTTCATGGGACCAAACACGTGAAAGTCCGATGGACTGTATGGTGGATGCGGATGCACCTCACAACCAAGTTTGGTGATTTTCTGACAAACAGCAACATGGGGGCGAGCATTGTCATGAAATTTGACATTGTCAGCATTAATGTTGTCGTGTTCGTCACGATGGGCACAACACCACAACTTCACTTAAGTTTTAATGTAAGTTGCAGCATTCACAGTGATCCCATGTTCATCAAAGACCACCAATAAAACACCATGCATATTCCAGAACACTGTCACAAGCATTTTCCTAACAGATTGAGTCATTTTGAATTTTTTCTTTACTGGAAAACCAGCATGTTTCCACTGCATTCTTGCCTGCTTTGTTTTGGGCATGTAATGATATGCCATGACTCATCACCAGTGACGATTTCTCTCAGAAAGTCATGCCCTTCTGCATTAAGTGATCCAAGCTTGTCATCATTCGCTGTCCCTTGTGGTTGTCAGGTTCTTAGGCACCCAGCGAGCACTAACTCTATGAAATTTCAATGTATCATTGACAATATTGTACACTGCAGCATAGGAAATGTTGAACTGTTACGATAAGGTTTGCAGTCGTGCACGCTAATCGTTCAAAATTGCCACCTTAATGCCCCTGACATTCTGTGAGGTTACAGCTGTTACCGGTCTCCTGGAGCATTGCAAATCACTAAGGTTCACACTGTCGTCTTAGAAGAATGCACACCACCTGCAGACATTGCTACAGTTCATACAATCATCTTCATACATGCCATGCATGTCCCTGTAAAATTTTCCTCAGTTTATGCCCTTTGGCCCACCAATATCGAACCACAACTCTCTGCTCTTCACACATAGACGAACAATAGCATGTATGCCATCTTTATTGCATAGTTCATGTTTCTCTTGCTAGAGCTGCACATGAAACAAAAAATACCCTCTGTAGTGAAAACTTCAAACTATATCCGTGTGAAATTGCAACATTCCAGCTGTAATAACAAGGTAGAAGATTATTGTGCATTACTTTTTGATCCACCTTCATATTTGGGTGCTCCAATTCTGAAAGGATGTTAACTGAAACCTAGATTGTGTCATCATTGCTTTTGTTTAAGAGTTAAACTTTTACATTTTCAATAAAGACAATCCTTTGTCTTTACAAATCCATTTGGTGTATTTAAACACCTTTAGTTCTTTTAATAAATATCTTTGAATTTTGAAGGGGCCAGGCTCCTTCAGTAAAATTGTTGTAGGGCCACAAAATTGATTATCATTGTGTATCATTCAAACACTCTCCTAAGAGTTGTCTTTAAATCATGCTGCACAACAAGTGGGTCTTTCAAAATTTTCTGTTTTTACTGCGACTAAGCTTTTAAAAGTGAAACCCCACTGATTGATCATAGTTCATAAGTTATAATCTTGTGACAAATAAAAGCAAATAAATCTAGAAGCTAGATTTTATAAAATACCTTGTACTGTCGAACTACATGTAATAGCTATTTCAGATTAGACAATTTCATTTAAATGATCATGTTGGCCATTGGAGAATGATCCTATAGGAACATACTTCGTAAAATCAACTGTTTTGGACATAAGGTTAAAAAATAAGGGGTATAAATTTAATGCCACAGAATATTATGAGTAATTCAATTTAAAGAATCATAGTTGGATGTGGTGGATGGGTGTGACATATAGATCAAGGAACATGTCATGCAGGTTGATACTTGAATACAAAATGCTATCTATAACATGAAAATTCTTATTTTAATACTGTTATAATTATGTTCAAAACATTTAAGAAAGCAAAAAGTAATACAGTATGCATTGCTGTTGGAATCACAGCCTACTTACCGCTATCTTCACTGCCATAATCGTTGCTAGAATCTAGGTCCTCATTTTCTTCAATTTTTTTCTATGGAAGATCACCTTTGGAGCTATCTAATAAAGATGCTATTCCTTTGAAAACTCTTTTGAACTATTTCAGAAGTGATCAGTCCCCAAGCACACAAAATCCAGTCGCAAATACATTTAGTGATATTCACCTTATTTTCCCAGTTTTTGCTGTCTTATGCATGTTATCCACTATTTGGTTAGTGTAAAAAATCTCTCATGGTCCTTATTTACAGTGACTCTAATGGCTGCAAAATAGATGTAAGTCCTGAGATAATCGTTAATTGTGTATTAACACAGTCAGCCAAGTGTAGGTCTATTCCTGCTTACACCTGCTTGTTAATGCAAAACATATGATATATTTTGTCCTGTCATGAGGGTAGTCAGTTTTTTATCTTCCCCAATTCTCCCCTCCACACTCCCTAATGCTGTCAGGACCTACCAATTACTACAGGACCTGAAAGTATAATAAAGTATATAGTAACTGAGGTTTGTGCTCCATACCTACACTGGGAAGTTGAATAAGCAATGCTTGCTTTGGAGATACTTTATGAGTTAGTGAAGCCCAAACATTCCTATTAAATTTTCATCCTAACTTAGTATACAGCATGATATAAAAACTCTTTAGTAGCGAAAATGATTTCTATTTTAACATTTTTTTTAAATTATTGGGAAAGAAAGCTTGTAAATAATTTTCCACCATTTTACAGTTTTAACTGTTTTCTCTGCATAAAATTTGTTCATAGTTTCCACACTATTGCATATATTTCAACAATTTTACTTTTTTATGTTAATACCATTAGATGTATAAGTGTTTTGATACTTTACAATTTTGCATTTTTAACTAGTTTTAAAAAATATGTTTGCAATGACTGGGATCAAAAGTTAGACCACCTTTTATACAGTGTGCATTATTAAACCTGCAATGCACCATTTTCAAGGCATAAATCAAATGCAAAAATTCACCATTCTGCATTTCAAAACCTTTTTTCTTATTTATTATTTTTTTTTTTTAAAGTCTGATAGGTGATTTTAAACACTTATTTTGTGCTGAATTCAAAAATGATCACTATTTTCTCCCATCATGTCAGGTTTTCAAAATATTCATCAATAACTAGAAATGAAATTACAGCTTTGTGAAACGTAATAAAAATTACTTTCAACAAGAATTTTGTTTGAAAAACTTGGCCAAAATTTGTTATTTGTCACTAATTAACCATCACTTAATAATAATTAATAATTATAAGCACATTCATAACCTTGTCCCAATATTGCATTTCAAATTTTCTCCTCTTTGACCTTCTCGCATGTTGTTCAGAGCAGTCCCTTTTTAGCATCCAGCAGTAGTCAGCCACCATGTTAGCACTCCACTTCCCTTGATACCTCATTTTCATATTTTTATATCCTGGTGAAATCCTTCACCCTGTTCCTTACTGAGATCTCCTAAATTATAAGGGAAATAATTTAGATGGGAATGAAGGAAATGTTCCTTGACACTCATGTTGCAACCAGTCTTGAAATTTAATACAATCACTTTCACTATGTTAACATAATTTGGGTCTTTTTTATTTCCAAGGAAATTAAAAACAGCATTTCTGAAAGCATTCCAGGTAGGCATCCTTCACTTCTTGACTCATAGTATTCTCACACTGACTGTCTATCATCAGTTTTGAAATTTGTGGGCCAACAAATACACCAGCTTTAATTTTTTATTGGATAATGAAGGAAATGTAGCTCAAAGGTATTTAAAGCACTCACTTTCTTTATCTAGAGTTTTCATAAATTGTTTAATCAAACCTAATTTTACATGGAGAGGTGGCAACAATACTTTTGAGGGATCAATAAGAGGTTCACTTTTTATATTGTTTTTGCCCAGTATAAATTAGCCCTAAGTGGCCACTGTTCCCTTTCCCAATAGTCCAATAATCTTGAAATGTGCACAGACTGGCCATATATGATTTCATACTGCAGCTTTTGTAACAAAAACTATATTTTCACATGTCTCCTTTAAAACAAAAGAGTGGGCTACATAAGTGGAAGCACATATAAACTTCCCCAGATTTCTGGTGCCTGATCTAACAAGAAGAAGAATACACAGACACTGCATTTAAATGTTAAAATTAAGATAGGGGTGGAAAACAAAGAGTCTCTCCAACAACTTGTTCTCAAATGTATTTAATATTTATGCCATGTATAGTCATATAAATGCCAGGAAAATGTTGAATAAGTGATTAAGATGATTTCATATGCTAAAAAAGAGTAGGATTTTATTTTGTATGGTTCAGGGTAACAGATAATGTAGATTAGGGATATTTCTTGAATGTTAAACATCATTTGGGTTTTCTCACAAAGTAAGAAATATACACCCTGAGACACTAAATGTTTCAACTTCCTGTTTATAGATAAGATGAATGCAGATAGATAAACATCTCCAAGAATAACAACAAATATCTTAACCCCTGTTCATTTTAAGGGAAGACACATTTTTGTACAGACCTAGAGTGGACATAGTAAATTTTAATAAATATAATAAATAAATATAAACATAATAAGTTATATTATTTCACATTTTAAGTAATAAAGTTGAAATTATAAGCAGTTGAGCCTTTCTAACAAACAATAAGCACACTGTAATATTATTATAGTATGTATACTACAAAAAATAAAAATTTTGAATTGTAAAAAATTCCGACGTATGCGAAAATGGTTTTCATTTTTGCATTCAGTGTGAAATTTATTTAAAAATAATCTATTCAGAATGGTGTAATAATTCATAAATTAATCATAATATGAAAAGCTAAACAAACAACTAAAGTAATCTTGTAGGCTTCGTTAAAAGCATACGGTGATGAAGAAGAAGAAGAAGAAGAAGAAGAAGATAATACTTATAAAGCATATATCAATTTGAAAAGCTGAAAACCTGTGCCAATATTTCAAGTTATTTTAAAAACATTGAAAATGGTTGTTCAACATAATGGTTGAAATAATTTGAATGAAAACCTTCTGAATAGTTTCAACATGGTAAAGTTGAATTATTTTGGTAGCAATATGGAGCATATGATCACGATAAAAATCTTAAATCTAACAGTTATAAGCATTAGGATATTGTAATGCCATGCATCATAATGGTTAGCCTATTTACAGTCAAGAGTATCAGGGAGAAGTTGACCAATTGTGCCTCACAAACTGTAAGTCGTCACTCTTCCCAGCAGTTAGTAGAAGCTAGATTTTTCTTGATCTACCTAATAGTAGCATGGAGAAAACCTGCCTCTGCATAGGTTGCCCAATGGGAAGTATAGAAGCCAGAAATTATCCCAGAAATTCCTAATAAAGCAACAGCAGCAAAATTTAGACTACTTGCAGATATAATTTGGCAAAACATTTTCATAAATTAGGAATATATATACAAGACCAAATTGTCCCCTATGCATCAAAAAAGTAGTAATGGCTGAATAACATGTCACAGCTTGTGAAGCTGGATCTATTACAGAAGGATGTTGGAAAGCTAGGGCACTAATGACTTCATTGCCAAGGCACAGCATTGGATAACAATAATGACAACATGAGCTCAAAGTGCAGCTATAAGTTAGGTATCCCAGACAATTTGATAAGCTATAGCTCCCTTATGCTCTAACTACAGAAGCTGAAAAATGTGTTCATAAATACCAGCTCTTCTGATTTTGCTCGTAACAATGTACTAATTGGGAAAATGTATTAACATCTGAGCATAAGGGATTTCAGAGAACCAATGGACCTAATGAGAACCCACGCCTGAGGAAAACACAATGACATTGCTGCAATCTCTTAGGAAGTCATCTCTTATATTTATTTATAATTGATAAATACCTTTCTGCCTGATCTCTTTGCATGCAGTTCATCATCTAGGACTTCAGTTGTCAAAATACTTTGTATAAACCACATTGCCTCAGTAATATTACAAATACCCGAGAAAGACTAGACATTTTTAATAAGAAACCTCACATTAGTTGTTTTTATATGTTCTAGTTCCCAGCAACAGAAACTTCAAATGGGAATTTATGAAATAATGTAAATTATTTTCATCATGTTAGGTTTATTTTGCAAAAAATTGGAACTTATTTAGTGTGGTAACAATGGTTGGTCAAACTGAAAAAACACACTGTTAGCAAATTCAGTTGGAAACAAATGTTAACTCTTATACAAGGGTCACTCCAAAATTTTTGAGAATGGACAAAAATGAGTTGTGGAAAACCAAAGCAGCTTTTTATTACTTCAGATTGAAGTTCAGCTAACAACATGTGCAGGTCTGGGCACACTCCAGCAAGGTGCATCTTCAGTACCTCATATGTATGTAGAGCAATTGTTGCTCTGCAATATGCTAGGATGGATCCCAAGTGAGAGCGTTAACTTACTATGATTTTCTTAAGTCAGTTTTTGGGAAAGAGAATCCCTTGAAAGACTGCATCATTAATTTGGGGATCTTTGCCCTTTGCCATCCACCATTTAAATATGTTATACAGAGTTTAGAAGAGGAAGGGATTCTCTCGAAGATGAAGACCAAGCAGGAAAGCGGCTTAGCAACAATGGATGAAAACATGGTGAAAGCAGTGTACATGTTGCAGGAAATTATAGTTACACATATGCTCAGATGCAAGGAGCCCTAAATATTGAATCAACAGCAGTGAAAATAATCCTGAAAGAAAAACTTCATATCAGGAAGCTCTGCAGTAGCTGGATCCCCCACCACTTCACAAATGAGCACAAACAAGCATGTGTGCAATGGTGCCAGGAAATGATTGCAAAATTCAATGGAGGAAGGTCAAAAAACATATTTAACATTATAACAGGTGACAAAAGCTGGATTTTCCAGTATGATTCAGAAACTTATGATAGTGTCATTCTGGATCTTCCCAGGAGAAGATCCCCATACAAAAGTGAAGCGAACAAGAAGTGTTGGCAAGAAGATGATCTATTCCTTCTGCTGAGCAAGTAGCCACATTGTGATAATTCCATTTGAGGGACAATAGACTGTTATTACAAGCTTGTACACAACAAAATGTTTGCCACAAGTGTTCAATGAAGTGAGAAAGATGTGTCCTAAGGCTGGTCTGCATGGAAGTATGTTGTGCCATGATAATGCCTCTGCCCACACTGCACAAGATACAACCCATTTTTTGCAGCAGTCAGATATTTGTCCCATTCTCCCTATTGTGCAGATTTGGCCATTGCAACTTTTCTCTATTCCTCAAAATGAAAGAAAAAATTTGAGGTCAATGATTTCAGTCACCTGAAGCTGCAGTAACTGCTTGCAAATAATGCATTTGCACTCCTTTGGAAGGAGAATAGCATTCAGCATTTGAAAACTTATTTGAAATGATGAAACAGTGTATAGAATGCAATGGAGAAGATTTTGAAAAGATGCAATGTTCAGAATCTAAATTTTTAATACTTCGTGCCTTTTGTGCCTTCGTGTTCATTAGATTTCATTTAATCTTAAAGAGTAGTGTTTAAAGCAGCTATCCCTGGTGCAAATATATTTCTTTGAAATATAGTACATCTGTAGCTCTAAGGAAAATGAATAACCATGGCACCTCACTAATCTATGTCCAACATCTATCCTCTACCAGAAAACTTACATATCTGTTGATATCTTATATTTTCACAAAAGAAAGGCATAAGGAAGGGAAGAGAGAGTTTCTCCATATAAACATAATGAATGAATACAATGCCAAAGATTTTTACAAAATATTTTGCTTTCCTTCTCCGCTCTTCCTTCACTAACATCAGCACACTAGCATCAGGTATTCAGCACTGAGCGGCATTGACTGCTCTATGACTTCTTGTTATCAAATTGTAGCTGAAATATATGTTTTCTAGAAAATTACAAAACATTGTAACTATAGTTATGTAAAACATTATGATATTATTGTCAGATGTCATAGCTTTATTTTGGTTCAGTAGTTACCTTCCATCTTGTGGATGGCTGGACTCTTCTTGTGCACTTATCACCTTATTAGTAGCATACAATACAGATGAGAGCTTTCGCACATCATAAATTATTGGTTGATGTAATTAAAATTACCTGATTACCAGAAGATTAATACGTAAATAAAATGTTGTATGTTGGAAAATATTCAAATCGTTCTTCTTTTATGAAGCCACACTTAAGTAAAGAAATGAAAAATTATACATATAGATCAGGTTAAATGTGTTTTCTATATTACCAAGGTACATATTTTCTGACTCTATTTATGTAGTCATCATATTTCTAAATGAAACAATGGCTTCCTCTGGTGTCCCTTATTAGTAACAGCTTCCTATGAGTATAGAAAGTTTATGTTGTATAATTTTTTTTCTTAATATGCATGAAAGAGCTTAATAAACACAGTGGTATTTTGTATTTGCCTGTTTTGGCTAACCTATATCAATCAACAGAAGTGCTGTTACAGTGTATGTTGGTATTAAGTTTAAAGTAGGATGGCTAATTTTCAGTTGAAGCTGTACATTACCTTTAAAAAGTGTATTCTGTATAATATGTGATTTAACAGATGTATTACATGTATGTGATTGGACAACAACAAATGTGGTGCAAATTATGAAATGAAGTTTGCATTAATGATGCAGAATAGTTTGTTGTGGTGCATGTTACCATATTTTTTAGTGTATGTGAACAGACGACAACCTTAAATTTAAACTAATTTATTTAGTTGTGTATTTGTAAAACATTTATTTGCCATTAAACTGTCTTAAAATGTGTATAATTGTCATTTTTATCAGAAAATGAATCAAAACCTATGCATTTAAATAATGTGCTGTATATCTGTTTAAGAACGTCAAGTCACTGAAAGAATACCATTATTTAATTGGTTTAAGTTGGTCAAGATAGATATGATATTGTATGTGTGTGTGTGTCTGTGTGTGTGTGTGTGGGTGGGTCAGTGCGTGTGTGCGTGCATCTTTATTCAACTTTAGAAATTCAAATACAATTTCATGGCTTCGTCAAAGTTTAATATATACAAAAGTCAGATTACATTATACACAAAATTAGATTACAATACATTACTATATACAGAGTAAGTTATATACAATTATAGTCATAACATCACATTAAAATATAAATTATATATAATTGGCAACAAAGTGACACATTAGATAACTATAATAGCAGAAGACTATATGCAAATCTACAGTTTTACAGTTAACAGTGGTGTCCGAAATATTGGAAAAAATTTGTGGGTACTATAGAAACTCTGCTTTATTAAAAATCTTTTCACATCTCTTCTGAACCTTTTCTTATCACTACATTTTATTTTTTTAGTTATTATGTTGAACATATGGATGCCTATATGCAGAACAGAGTTTACTTTTTTAGTAGATCTGGAACCTTGTAAATGAATATTATTGCTATTTCTTGTGTTATGGTCGTGTACCATGCTATTTATTTGAAATTATTGTATTATTGTATATTATTATTTATAAAGCATACAGTTTCTAATATATACAAGCATGGCAATGTTAGTATGTTATTTTCTTTAAAATAGTTTTTACAATGAGTCATTCTACTTAAATTGAACATCTTTCCTATTATTTTCTTTTGTGCCACAAACAGAGTTTTTACTTCTGTGGCAGATCCACATATAAAAATTCCATATGCAAGATGTGATTGTACATAAGAAAAATATATAAATTTTAGCTTTTGTATACTACAAATATTTTTTAGTACTGATATTATATAGTATGTTTTGTTTATTTTAGCTGTAATGTTCTGAATATGAGGCTTCCAACTTAATAACTTGTCAATAGTTACGCCCAAAAATGTTGTCTCATTGATGTATTTAATTGTGTCCCTGTTAAATGTTATTATAGGGGCTACACTTGTGTCATTTTTACAAGATAGTGCTAATTGCATGCCATGTGTTTTCTTACTACTTACCATCAATTTATTAGTGTTGAGCAATTGCATCATTTTGTCATTACTGTATCTGCCTGCTGTTTCAAGGTGATGGCCTTGTATTATGATGTTTGTATCATCAGCATATAGTATTGTTTCTGCATTGGGAAGATGAAGTGGTAAATCATTTATATAGACAAGGAACAGTAGTGGTCCAAGAATAGAACCTTGCAGAACCCCACATCTTACTTTTTTATATCAGATTTACTTTGAGTGCCATTTAGTTCATTTTTAATTAGGGTACATTGCCTTCTATCTGTGAGATAAGATTCAAACCATTGATGAGCCATCCCTCTAATACCATAAGCTTCTAGCTTTGATAAAAGGATATTGTGGTCAACCAGATCGAAAGCCTTACTTAGATCCATGAAAATTCCAGTAATAGAATTGTTTCTATCAAACCCTTCTAATGTTTGTTTTATGAACGAATAAAATGTATTTAAAATAGATTTATTTTTCCTGAACCCATTTTGCTTTTCACTGAATACATATTTTTCTAAAAAGGGATAGATTCTGTTATACATGACTGTTTCCAGGATTTTAGTAAAACCTAACTGAATGGATATAGGTCTATTATTATCAACATTTTGTGCATCTCCTTTCTTAAATATTGGAACTACTTTTATTAATTTTAGAATATCTGTAAATGTACCTGTAGATATAGAACTGTTGCATATTTCTGTTAAGGGCCCTGTAATATATTCTTTGCATGGTTTTATTAATTGTTCTGGCACCTGCAGAGAATGTATTCTTTTTTGAGTTAATTATTTCATATATCTCATCAAAAATGACTGGCTTGAGCTATACACTTTTATCAATTCTATTTAATTTGTTATTTGATGTTTTAGAAAAGTTAGAATGTGGAAGTTGAACTCTGTCGGCTACACTAGTAAAATGATCATTGAGAATGTTGGACTCCTGAACAGGATTATCAGTTTTTACGTTTTTAATAGTTAGAGATATTTTGGTTCTTGTTTTGACCATGCTGATTTGACTCGCTTTTTACTATCTTCCAGATAGCCTTATTTTTGTTAGACGAGTTTGAAATGCAAATATCAGTATATTGTTTTTTAGCAGTCTTTATTACCTTATTGTATATTTACTTATGTTTCTTAAAATGTTCTAGGAACGATTCAGTTTTGCTTACTTTGTTTAACTGTTGAAGATAACATATTCTCTTACTTGAATTAATGATTCCTTTTGTTATCCAATTGTTTCCTTTGCAGGAGTGCCTTTCTTTTATCCATTTATACGGAAAAGCAATTTCAAAATTCTGCAGTAAAGTACCTAAATTTTCTTTAGTTTTTTCGTCAATGGTAGATGCACTGTACACATCCAGCCAGTCTTAAATATTGAATATGACCTGCAATGATCTGAGCCACTTCCATTCTATTACTGTGTAAAACTCTTCATATAGAAATTATTTTTCCAGTCAATACCCTTTCCTTGTCAATTCTCTTCCACTGTGACACCTCTCATTCAGTATAAGCTATTATTAGTGATGGCATGTTGATGGTAGGATGGTATGTCTAGCAAGCCCAAGGATAATTTAAAGTTCTCTGTTGCTGTAAACTTAAATATAATCACATTGGGATTGATTCAACAAGAACATTTGTGTATAAAATGTTGTAGTATGGTTTTATTTGTCTGTATCTCCATTCTCAACTTGTCGAGCTGGTGTTGGTGAATGAGGCAAATTTCTGTAGTCAGATGCTAGAGAAATTGCTTGCAAACTACACAAATTCTTTGCTGAAGAATTTGAGGCTTTAAATCTAAATCAGTTGCAATTTTCTGTGTGAAAAAACCCTACTTTATCCATCCTGAATATCATAAAAGGAATGGCTTCAGCAGCAGAATAATACAGGATGTACAAAAATGAATATTGGGGTTTTAACTCTTTATAATGTTTATTACATTCAACTTATAGTTATAAATGATATGTCAAATGAAAAAGCAACTCAGTTTTGTTTGTTGGCACAAGTGCGCATGTGCGTGCAATGTTTCTGCCGCAATCCGCTAGGCAGCGGTAGTAGCAAAGATGGCGTTTTGTGTTTTGCAGTTTGCAAAGACCGAATCTGTAGTTACTGTGCAATGTGTGTTCCGTAGTAAGTTTGGTTGTGAACCTCCTAGTGATAAAAACATTCGTAGATGGTATAATCAGTTTGAAGATACCGGCTGCCTTTGTAAAGGGAAGAGCACGGGACGACCAGGAGTAAGTGAAGAGACTGTTGAGCGAGTGAGAGAGTCGTTCACTCGTAGCCCAAAGAAATCAGTCCGGAAGGATAGTCGTGAATTACAAGTTCCTGTGTCGACTGTTTGGAAAGTTGTAAGAAAACGCTTACAGCTATGTCCTTACCGTTTACAGTTATTACAGGCTCTAAAGCCGACAGACCACGGATTACGTGCCAAATTCGCAAACGACATGTTGTTTCATGACGATTTTGTGGATCGTGTTGTCTTCAGTGATGAATCGACCTTTCACCTTAGTGGACATGTTAACACTCATAATGTGCGCATCTGGGGATCAGAAAATCCTCACGAGATGGTACAAATGCAACGAGATTCCCCTAAAGTGAATGTTTTTTGTGCCGTATCCCGGCGAAAAGTTTATGGGCCTTTCGTTTTTGGTGAACCTACTGTAACTGGCACTTCTTATCTTGATACACTAGAAAATGAGCCAGAGAACTTCATTTTCCAGCAGGATGGTGCACCACCTCACTGGCATAACGAAGTACGCGAATGGTTGAACGTCACTGTACCCGAGCGCTGGATAGGTCACAAGGGCCCCAATGACAGGGCTTGCTATGCATGGCCTCCACGTTCTCCTGACCTAATGCCATGCAATTTTTACCTTTGGGGCTTCATCAAGGATCGTGTGTACGTGCCTCTGCTACCAGCTGACCTCCCTGAATTAAGAAACCGGATTGAAGCAGCTGTTGCTACAATTACTGAATACACACTTATCAACGATTGGGAAGAACTCAGCTATAGACTTGATGTGTGCTGTGTGACAAAGGGTAGTCACATTGAACATTTATAAGCTTCTTGGTAAAACTGTTTGAGTTGCTTTTTCAATTGACATATCATTCATAACTGTAAGTTGAATGTAACAAATATTATAAAGAGTTAAAACCCCGATATTCATTTATATACACCCTGTATACTGTACTACTGGAAAGGAGTTACCTGCCAGAATTTTTTTTATAGTGTGTAACGCCTGCTTTAACCACATATGGCACCACAGGTGATGCCACAGATTATACATGAAATGAAGACCTATTAGAATGCTCCAGTAAACAGTTGTAAATTTCTTTTATAGCTGTATCCATATAAGTAGCACTTCATACCCAATTCAAGCTATATAGGTAAAGGGAGAGCAGATATCTTTCATGGAGGTAAATGAGCTTAGCACCAAGTGCTAAAGAATATTCTAAAATTTAGCTATATAATGTAGCACAAATAATTAATGGAAAAATGTGTTTAAGAGATTTACTTTCATAGGAAACTAAAAAACTCTTGTGGGATGAGTGAAACATCAGCAAGATGATGCAGCCTTCTCTGGAAGCTAAGAATATACATACATCAAGACAGATTGTGGAAGCATATGCATTCATTTAACTAAGTAGTTCTATGTAATAGAGGCCTATGATAGTAAACAGTATTTTGAGAAAAATAGGAATAAAGAATTCAACTATGCATGACATTATATGGCGCAAAAGTATACAAAAGGTACTCCTTCATGTTTGTTCTATCAGGTGCTAAGTAGAAACTAAGTTTATCTTCAGTTTTCATTTAGATATGGCTGTAATGCTTATATGGGCCTCTTTTAGGGAGAACAAGTTACTCATGATTCCTGTGTTACATTGTAATGTTACACAGTGTGGTAATACAGAAATATAACTTAGGATTAAACAACACAAATTTATCTTAAACAGATTTTAACATAATGAAAATGTAAATGGGTAGCTTTATGTTAAATTAGAAACACAAATTATTCTTCCTTAATACAAAGAAAAGTAAATTACTCAGATTTAATTCATCATTACCTCCTTGTAAATGTTTATTTCTAGTATGCTGGAAAACTTCTTAACATTATATCATTTGTCTCTAGAAATTTAAATATACTGTGCACATATTTTTTTGTTGCTGGGCTCAGTTGAACAGCCTGGCTTACCGAAAATAAACCACTGCCTCCTAGAGTTTAAAAGCCATGATGTTCCTAAATTTGGTAACACTGCTCGTAGGCTGAGAGATCTGCAGAAAGTAAACATGTTGAAGCTGCATGTTTTAAATTTATTTTCAGATTCAGTAATACTTTTTGCCATGATAATCAGATAGAAAGCTGCAGTAGTAAGTATTCTCTTTTATAAATTGCACATAACCTGTACTTATAATAGATTTTGAAAACTTTCGCGAACTTGCTAATTAAAATCTTTTGAAATATATTATATATATATATGTAATATTTCATGCGTGATAATCAGATAGAAAGCTGGAATAGTAAGTGTTCTCTTGTACTATATTGCACATAGCCTGTAGTTGTACTAGATTTTGAAAAATTTTTTTTAAAATCTTTTGAAGTATATTTCAGATGCCTTGAAAGTTGTGTGTCCCTTGATATAAGTCAAATTATGACACCACGGTAAAGTCACAAGGCAGTGTTTCTACATTTTCTTTCCCTAAAGAAGAAATAAAGGGGCAGGCGTGGATTCATGCTATCCCACGAAAAGACTGGTGTTCAACATCGTCATCAGCTGTGTGTGCCAACCCCTTTGACGAAAAGGACAAAACTGATAGTAACAGAAGCAATAAAAACATGTTCTCTCTTCTCTCAGATTCAGAAACTATGGAGAATCAAAAGTATCTGAACTGCCAATTTTTCTAACCTATGGTTTTGTTCATATGTTCAAAAACATCAGGAACATTTGGCTAAACCTAAAAGATGAACTAAAATCTTTTGTGTATCCAGATTTTGAAACTGATGTTATGAACGCATGTTTCGAACAAATTAGAGCATTACATAAAAGTGAAATTGACAATGTCATTAAAAAGCATATAAGCTCAGTGTTAAAGCATTATACCCGACAGCATTTGAAGGACAAAATGTATGTCTGGTAGATAGTGTGTTTCATGAAACAACTATAGCTACTCTCAAAACTGTGACAGGATATGAAGGTACTGTGTTTTTTTTAACTGTTATAAAGAAATGGTGGGATACTGTAAATATTAAGGGTGCACTGAAGAGAATAATCAATCGCAATGATTGGGCAACTCCTATTACAAGTTTAAATTATGGTAAAGTTAAATACATTAATCAATTTTTGCAGTGGTTAGAGAAGTGGAAAAGGAAAAATCTAGGTCACTCAGCATTGTCAAACGATACTTTTAAAGCTTTGCAGAGATGTACAAAGATTATGGTCTTATTTGTTGAAATTGCCCTAAACAAATTGTCTGTCGAGTATGTTTTCCCCGGCAAATTACAAACTGATCTTTTAGAAAAACGATTTGGTAAATATCGTATCATGCGTGGTAGTAATTATAATGTATCCTGTAGGCAAATAATCGAGGCAGATAAAAAGATCAGAGTAAAATGTTTATTTAAAATGATTGGGAAAACCTCGGAGAGCTTTAAAAACATGGGTTGTGATTGGAATGGAAATGTAAGCAGTATAGCTTTCATTTTTAACTCAAGTACAGTATTTTCATCCATCATTTCTTCTAATTACTTAGAAGATTATGAAGTATCAAATAGCTCAGAAGTGTTGTCTGTTTGTGGTTAAGTGTCACATAGTGTCTGCAAACTTTTGAGGTGTGAGTTTTGTATTGGTCTATTAAGAGAGTGAAAGTGAAGAAAAATCAGTGATGCAAATTTTGACTATTTACAACGAGGAGGACTTTCAGTATCCAGTGATTCAGTTGTGGGCATCTTTTTTTCATGTTGCTGCCATATTTCAATATATAATGAACTCTTCAGACTTAGTAAGTAAATTCTTTACAGTAGGTAATCAAGGAAGCATTCTTACTATGCTTGGTATGCAGAGCTTAGAGACCAACGGTGTTTATGGTGACATTGATAAGTGCATCTGTGGTCAGATAGTCAAAGAAATTACTTCTATTTACAAACTTTTCAAGTTAGTAAATATTACCTTAAATAATTATACTATGTGTGTAAACAGCGCAATTGACCAGAGCAGCAAGATACGAAAACTTCAACCTTTAAGCTATTAATTTAAAATGTGGAAATGCTGTTACATTATATATTAATGCATTATTTATTTATTATAAATATAATTTATTTTGTCCAGAATATATTATACATGTATATGAACTAACAGAACGTAAATAAATCTATTGTAATGACATTAATAGATTGTTTCTTGCTTGAGATTGTCATCTGCTCTAAGTCTACCAGTTGACAGCTATACAGTATTGCAACTTTTATGAACATGGCTTGTTAACTGTAGGAGGCTGTGGTCAATGTGCATGTCAGAGTCACTTTTTTGAGGTACTTAAAAAGAATATGTGTACCATTGAAACCATATCCAGCTAAAATATCACCTGCTGGTTTAAAACAGAACCTTATGTAAGATTCAATCTTGAAAGCTTGCTTCTTTCCTAAAGGCTTATGCTTCATGGTAGCCTGAAATACATCCTCCTAGTTTTTGATAATAGGTATCCCATGTTTTACTTCAAAAGGATTCTGGCAATGGCCTCTAAGTTTTTCCAAATAGAGTAGAACCAGGTTTTAACGTCCCCGCTTTTAAGGAATTCCCGTTGGTAACGAACATTTTCAAACGCCCCGGCAAAAGTTCCATAAGCACAATGTTAAATAAACCCGCTAATAACGATCCTTTCTTTAGCGAAAAGCCCGCTTTTAAGGATCATAAAGGACATTAAGGCAACAATTCTCGGCCTTCGCACAGATATATCGATTTGATAGTATGCACCGCTAAGAGCGTATCCGATGATTTAGTTCGGCAAAAGTGCGGGAATTTGCAGACGATTAGTATTGTTTGAAAGTGTGGCGTGGCTTCCTGTTCAATTTCGGCCCGGCACCTGTTTAGCGTTGCAAAAGCTACTCTTATTCAGATTTTGGTCCTGCACGTGTTTCCATTAGTGGTGTATTGTGAGTTGTGGTTTGTATTAAATTAAAGACGTATGCAGTGGTCGCTAAGCGAAAGAAGTTGATTCTTCAACAAAAGTTAACTTATTAAAGATTTGGAAACAAATCCACAAATTTCTATGTCTAACTTGGCTTAAAAGTATGTAAAAGGTCATGTCGCTTTTTAAAGCGACATGACCTTTCGTTCAAAACCGTCTGCGGTGAAAGTGCCAGTGTACTTGAAAAAAAAAAAAAAACTGTAGAGTTTTGGAAAAATGAAACCTTGCCTCGTCTTCTTGGGGGCTATGAACTTAAAAATCTTTTTAATGCTGATGAAACGGGTGTATTTTTTAATTTGCTTCATACGCGGTTCGCGGGGAAAAATGCTATGGGAGCAAAGGAAGCAAGGAACAATTTACTGCTCTATTATGCACAAACAGTGATGGCAGTGAAAAGCTTTCGCCTTTAATTATAGGGAAATTGAAAACTCCAACGTGCCTCAAGAAAATTTGTACACTGCCGTGCAAGTATGGCTTCAACAAGAGTGCCTGGATGACTTCAGAATTTTTTTTCAATATCTATAAGATCTTTAGATGCCAGAATGGGATCAATGGGAAGAAAGATACTGCTGTTCATAGACAAATGTCCTGCTCATCCTCCTGATGTATCATATCTGAGCAACATAAAAGTAGTTTTCTTTCCAGCTAACTGTACCAGCAGTTATCAGCCTCTACATGCTGGTATAAATCGCTCAACAAAGGTGAAGTTTCGAAAGGCAGTTGTGCAGAAAGCTATATATTTCCTTGAAGGAGGTGAAGAAATGAAACTGAATATATTACAGGTCATGTACATGTTTGTCACTGCATGACAATTGGTCACCCCAGTAATTATCAGAAACTGTTTTCGTCATTCGGGGTTCAGTGCTACAGTTGCTAGTGGCGAATGCTCTGAAGACGACATTGATATTGAGGAAGACTGTAGGATGATACCAAAGGAAGATGGTGCAAGTTTTGAAGAATATGCAACCTGTAATGATGCCATCTTAACCTCAGCACCATAGATGGATATTGCAGAGCTGTGTAACAAGAGAGAAAGCACTGAGATCATGGAACAAGAAGGGGAGAAGCCAATATAGCCAACTTTTTTTGCTGCTGCAGTGTTGGATGCGGTCAGAGGGTACTTCACATCTTTCAATGTGGATGAGAACTCAATTAACAGACTTAACCAGATTGAGCAAAAACTACTTTAAGTGAGACATTTGGAAAAGAAGAAACAAACTACTATCGTAGAATATTTCAGAGAATAAAATTTGAATATGATTAAGTGTGCCGATAAATTAGTTTAAAATGAATATGCATACAGCGTTATGATCTGCACTAAACAAGAAGGAATATGAGGGAATCCAAAACAAGTGCCTTTGCCTTGCAGATGAAAGACATTTCAGAGCATTTATACAGTTGAGAGATAGATATAAACATGATCCTGATTCATATGTTGATCTATTCCTTCTATTTTATTGTTGATAATCTCTTTATTTTTTCTTATATATACCACCAATTTCTCATGAACCCCCTTCTAAGGGCAACCCCTATTTAAGGAACAAATATGAAATCCCTTTCAAAATCGTCAAAAAGGGGTTCTATTGTATTTACAATCAGTGTGAATTGTTCCTTCTTTTTGTAGTTTTAGATTGCTCAAACCAAATTTCTGGTGAAATTGATTAAACAAGTGTCCTCTAAAAGGAAATCTGTATGTCATTATAATATTGAGTTTCATTGGCAGCCAAGACCAAAATGCTATCATAAGTTTTTGTTCTGTCCTCCAGCAGCCTGTCCTCCTTCCTCTGAAAGCAGAATAATTTCCTGAAACTCATGATTTTCTGTTTTATGTTAAATAAAATTCTATACAAAGAAACACAGCATATTAAAATCTTTCTTGTTCTGTTTTTAAGAATATAGTGCAGAATACTACTATTGTCATTGTGACAAATGAACGTTGAAAATTATACCCAAAAGAACTGTTTATCAAATGTGAAATTCATTTGTTTTGGACAGTAGCACATTTTGCTAATAGACAAATTCTAGGACTAAAGTTGTACTCTCCTTCCCTTTGCAGCTCAGCCTTTATGCTTGTTATGTGCTTTAACTTTCCTCCCATGTATCACAAAAAGTATTTTGCTGCGATTACTTGGATTGTATTACAGTTTTATGTAGCACTCAGAACAGTAATCACTACATCAGAGCAAGGTGCGTGAAAACCATTATTTGTACTATGTTTAAAGAAATTGTGATAAATTTTGTGGCTTATTTTCTATGTAATATTACTTTTCTCTGGTCGTCTCCTTAGCGCGGTGGTAGCGCAGCTGCTTACCAAGCGGGAGACCTGGGTTCGATCCCCAGTACCGGCGTGGGGATTTTTCCCCCACTGGGAGACCTGGCCCGGGGTGCACTCAGCCTCGTAAGGTCCCTGGGGGGCCAATTGAGGAGCTACTTGATGGAGATGTAGCGGCTCCAGGTCATGAAGACCGCATTAACCGGCCAGGAGGGACTCGAGGCGCTGACCACGTCTCACCCTCCAATACTGCACCCCATCCATGACGTCTGTAGTGGACCGAGATGGGGGACGCAGCGGCCGGGCGGTAGGCCAAGGTTCCCCGTGAGCTGTCGTGCCATGGAGTAATTACTTTTCTCTTTGAAATGCTTTTGAAAAAGTGAAAACATCTCCTTAGTTGTTAGGGTTTCCAATGTAA
Source organism: Hymenopus coronatus (assembly GCA_030762935.1). Classification (NCBI taxonomy): domain Eukaryota; kingdom Metazoa; phylum Arthropoda; class Insecta; order Mantodea; family Hymenopodidae; genus Hymenopus; species Hymenopus coronatus. The sequence goes on from CM060900.1 coordinate 297,122,267, forward strand.
ATCTTAGATTTATTACTATTGTAATGGGACTCGCTGTGTCATCAGTTCTAAATGTTGTTTGGCTAGCTTTCAAACATTGTGGGGCCTGTTACTGTGCCCTCCTCTTATGTCAGATAATAATGCACTTTGTAATATTTTCTTCTATACTAAAAATTTCCTTCACGGATATCTGATGCAAGTTTATTATAAACAATCAGCATACGGATATAGTTGTTCAATTCATTTTAACACCATATGACCAATCACTATCCCTTTTACCATATATTGCATTTATCTTATGTGTTGAAGCATATCTGCTTTGCAATAAGCTTGACAAATGAGCTTCTTTTTTTGTTACTGTACATTTTTCAAAACATTTATTTTTACAGCGTTGTGTAACCACAAGAAACTGTTAACTAGTAATAGTTTCACCAGTAACAGATATACAGCGTTCGTCAGAATTCCTACTTAGCTTCTTTGCAGTACAATCTCTTTCTTCTTGACTGTCCCTTGCATTTCTTAGTGGTATCATCAACACAAAGTTCTCAGACATCCCCATTTTCTGGACTGTCCCTGCATATTCCTTTTATCCCATATAAAAATTGTCCCTGAAATGTCCCCATATTTAATCATTTATCCCCTGAATTACCCTGATTACGTTAACTGAACATTCCATGAATTTTTCATTGTTCAATTTGATTGTTTCTCTTCACTGTGCTCCCTAGTTGCAATCTCTATGCTCGGCAGTCTACTCCTTGTGAAAACTATTCTGCTTGGGGAAAAACGAAAGCCATTTCCACACAAATACCTTGGAATTATATTACCTAGACATGCTGCTGGCGCTAGTGTTGCTGTCGCTAATTGAAACCTCTCGCGCAGTTGCCTCTGAAGGGCAAGAACGTGCTTTTTGCCATATGCTCAATATGCTTAAGGCTTTAAAAAGCTAGATGTTTTAAATGCTAATTAGGGTTTAATAGAGAACATGGTACATATCTATGCTGCATCATTGTACCAACCACCGGAAAAATGATTCAGAGATCACTTTCCATTGGTAAGAACAAATTTATTGTGTGACATGTGTTCAAAATTCATTCTGATTTACTCTCGTGAATTTCCTCAGTCACTAAATGAATGATAATTTATTTTATGTTTCCAATACATAAACCAAAATTGCTGAGTAAGTGGGTAGTTGCTCTGATATGTGACAAAATTTTGTAACGTCGAAATACCACAGCCTATATTCAATGCAATTTGCGAAAAATTGTTTTCACAAGAATACAAGCAAGATGATGCTAATTTCATTTTTAAAACCATTTTGTATGTGTTCATTAGCATTAGAAGTCAGTACTAAAACATTATATTCAATATTACAATTTGTCCGAAATTAAGGAAAAAGTACCTGAAATCTCGGTTAACTTAGTTTTTCAAGCCTGCAATTTTAGACTGAAGCACAACCCCGCAGGGTGCTGAAAAGGAATTTTGCAAGAGAGTACGAAAATAAAGAACAGCAAGCAACGATAGACTCTAATTTTAGATTTCTTTATGAACTATTTCAGAAAGCACAGATCATACTTTCTTGTGGTGCACATCATATTAATATCCCATCTTATCTAACAGAAATATACCGCAAATACTGATCGAAAATGTTTACTTAACATCTTGAATATAGTTTACTGGAGAGAAATACAGGTACCTAATTTCACATTTATTTTATTTTGATAGTATTCAAACCGTCTCTGAAATAGTCTCGCATACATGTCTTTTGTGCTAAATTTGTTTATTGATTTATTTGTTTTTATTTACATACCGCCTAGTAATATCGTCGAATTACCACTTTGACCTTATATAAGGGCTTAAATTGTTGAAGTGTACATTAAAACTGTACTTCTCAATGAACTTGACACAGATTCAGTATCATATTCATATTTCCAGGCTTTGAGGGTGGGGAATAATGATAATGAAATAAGAATTGTTTCATCAGCCTAGAATCGAACCAAGCATATTTTGCATTTTTAATTCAGCATTTTGACCACTTTACTGCAGACACATTGTTAACAAGCCCTCCTTATAATTCTTGTTGACAGCTTTGTGCTTTAAATTAAAAAAGCAGAAAGTATACATCGAATCACGGAGAAGAAACTACGAAAAACAGAATTAAAGTTGATTTGCGTACTCTGTAATGCTTACGTTCCATTTGTAAAACACTTTAAATGTAAGTATGCAATAGTCAAGTTCAATGATAATATTTACATTTGTTTGTTCAGTTGGATGAATTTCTGTCTAATCAATGGAGTGATTTTATTCTACTCCCAACAGGATATCCAAGGTCTAATCCCTGTGCATAGATGCTGACGATCATAAAGGACATGCCGTCACAATTATTTCAACTCGGGTATCCTTATGACATAATTATAACTGTTTTAAATTGTACTGTTTTCCATTACAACCAATGTATTTGCACGCAACCTTGTATGTCTTTCGCCCTCCACTCGAGTTCTTCAATTCTGGACACTTCCATTGGTCTACGCAGCCAGGCATGTAGGAGCTTGTTTCCACAACACATTTGTAACGTTCGCTTAGTTCTCCTGTAATGCGATTGTAGCGAAGGTTGGTAGTGATGAAGATTATTTGATATTGGTTAGTGCATATAAAGTGTGAATGCTAAAAGCACATGGTGATTGATACATTTTAGAAACCTTTTGTGGCTTCCTTATTCAACTCGAAAATGTTTAAAAAAACAAAAGTGTTCAGTAAGCGATCCTATGTTGAAGGAATTTCATTGCCTTAGTTAAGGTAAAAATGAATCTGCTGCTAAACAGCATTCAGTGTCAGGAACGGCGGGAAAATTTCTGTTACAGAACACGGAACAAAAAAGCATAACACAAAAGTGTCTGATTTTTTCAAGAGTGTTTAAACTAATAAATGTGACTTGGACATTGCATTATAGGAAAAGTGTTTGTATTTCATTCTGGAGAACATTACAAAGTTATAAATCCTTGTATTGCACTACTGGTTTAATAAGGAACTTCATTAACCTAAATTCAAGTGTGCTAGAACAAATTTGGAGGCTATTCCGAAGTTTGTTTTAGCATATTGGGCTTTTGATATGGCGATAGGGGAAATTCAAGCTGCTGGTTTTGTAACCATACTTTTAGATGCTTCTAACCATGGCAGTTTGAAAACATTGCCTATCCCTGTTAGATATGTTAACATAGACAAAGTAAAGACTATTAAACTTCAAACTAAACATATTGACTTTGTTGAGATAGCAGGAGAAACAGCAAAAATCATGTTAGAAGCTTCACTTGAAACAGTAAAGACATTAGGTCTTGAAAATAAAATTGCAGCCGTTTCAGGGAGAATACAATCATAACCTTTGGCTTTGCTAATGGACAACTCATCAGAATTGATTATTATACTCCCAATTCCAAAACATCAAACCTCGTAACCAGCTTTAGAATTATAAATAAGAAAACATAGAGTGCTTTAAATCCAAATTCCGAGGAATTGTTGGAAGAAATGTATAAACTAAATAATGTAAATGACAAGTTTAACTCCTTCTTAAACACCTTTGAAACAATCCATAGGTCCAGTTTTCCACTCCACATAAAGAAAATTAATAGTAATTTTAAAAATGACTGGCTAACACAAGGTATAAAAATATCATATAGACATAAGAGAGAATTTTATTTAGCAGCTAGAGAAAGTAAGTGTGGTAGACATAAACAACACATTAAAATATACTGCAGAATTCTAAAATGGATTATAAATGCAGCTAAAAACTTCATTATGAAAAACAAATACAGTCCTCTCACAATAAGCATAGCATTATATGGAACACTATTAAAAAGAGACTGGTAAATGTCACTCAAAAAATGATACAAAGGAAATTAAAGTAAACCAAGTGACCACAAATGATCCCCAGCAGATACCAAATGCATTTAATGAATATTTCATTCAGGTGGCAGAAAATTTACTGACAAAGAAACTGCCTGAGAGATCCAATTTCTTACCTTCCGGAATCCTGTATGGAAAATTTTACATCCATAGAGATATCTTAACAGGGACATTCCCAGACATTAAAATATTCAGTCGTTAATCCATTGTATAAGAAAGGGCAAATCTCAGAATAAAAGAATATATCACCATCTACATAAGTATAATATTTTAGCAAAGGAGCAGTTTGGATTCAGGAAGAACACATCAACTAGTGATGTAATTTTCAAGTTAACTAATGAAGTACTCAAGTCATTGGATGGCAAACTTAATACGCTAGGAATATTCTGTAGTCTATTAAAGACATTTAACTGTTTTAGTCATGAAATACTTCTATCAGGGGTATTAAACTCTGGTATTAGAGCAACGGATATCAATGGATTACACCTTACTTATCGAAAAGAAAGCAAATGGTTATAACAAATACTTCAAGTACTAGCAATGCATATTCTGAATGGTCTGAAACAAAGCATTGTGCCCCACCAGGTTCTATTCTGGGTCCCTTATTATTTTTAGTGTATATAAATGATTTTCCTGCAGTAATAAACAACAGTGCTTATCCAGTTATTTTGCGGATGGCATAAGTATTATAATGAAAGAGCACAATGTCAGTCAGCTCCCAGATTCATCTAATAAAATCTTCAACACACTAAATTATTGGTTTGAAAGTAACAAAATTCGCATGAACTTTGACAAAACTAACTACAGTAATTTTTGCACAAAGCATAAAAACATGGCAGACCTAAGAATAGAATATGAAAATAATCAGATTGCAAAAGTCTGTAATACAAAATTCCTAGGTCTTATGATCGATTGTAACATTAATTGGAAACACCATATTGATTATGAAACATGAAAATAACTTTTCTTTGGCTATCAGCCAGGTGAATTCTGAAATGATTTCCAAGCTTTCAAGAGCTAACGCCACTCTCATCTTGAGGGAATGATGTGGAGACTTGTTTTCGAGTGGAGGGGAAAAATGCATTAATGAATTCAACCCCCCAGCCGGGATAGGCTGGGAGGATATGTGGGGCTCTCCGCACAAGAGCGGCATAACCACTAAAAACCCCTCTACCGGTATTGGAAGGAGAAAGGTTAGGCAATACCGCATGATTGCAACCGCTAATTCAAAGGAGAAAATTACTGGGCCGGGAATAGCGGCCAGGGGAGTAGGGAATGAGGGCCGGAGGACAGACTTTACCGAAGCCCAGAGTGCCCCCACAGGGAATTCAGGGCGAGGATTGAGGAATTAAAGGTATGGCTGTGAGTGAGTGATTGACAGTAGTGGCGTGGGCGGCTTCTCTGGGTTGAGTGTGACCACCCCAGTGAAATTGCTGGTTCCTCAGGCGTCCACAGGTGGGCTCTCACCTCCTCCCTGAAGATTTCTTGGAGTATTGTGTTGTTCATTTGGACTCTGGCGGCGATGAAAGTACTGCTTGGGAGTTGTTCTAGTAGTCCTTGGAGATTTTGTAGAGATGAGCCTGATACATCCTGTTAATCTTACCTTTTCTCCAGGGCTGTCAGCTTGGCCGTCAGGGTCAGCAACTCCGAATGGATATCCTGGATGGTCTCCTTTAGGCCCTGGATTTCTTGCAGCAAGATGTCTGTGCTTGTAGATGTAGGTGATGACAGCGCTTGCTGTGGAGGTGGTTGCTGCTGTGTTGGTTGCCTGCTCTTGGTGTAGTTAGGGTACTGGGCTTTCCCGGTGAAGTGTCCTGGCGACGGTGGCGGAGGTCGTCTTCAGTGAACGCTGAAGTTTAGACGTTGGTGCACGTTGGGGCCAGCAGACAGGAGTGACATAGGCCCTGTCATCGCTGTTGTGCTTATGGCACAGCCAAGAAGCCCTCTTCGCCGCCGAGATGCCACTACTATGGCAACACTGACGCCAAGGCAGCATCCAGGTTTGATCGGTTCTGCAGCTCCACTCTAACCAGTGGTGCTGGGCGCCGGTCGCAGATTATCCTAGTGGCCCTCAGACAAAAAGGCCACCGGGACTGCGCAGCAGCAAGGAGGTGCCGGGTGGAGAGATCCCGAGGGACCCCCGCGGCGGCGTGGAGCTCTGCGGTGGCGGCGACGGTGATCGCGATGACAAAGTGGAGGCCTCCCTACCGGTAGATGCCGGGGGAGAGCTGGCAGCATAAGAGGCAGCGGGTCTGCAGTGATGTTTGCTCCTCGACAACTCGAACAGAAGTCGCAGAAAATCTTCTTTTTTTTCGAGTGGAGGGGGAAAATCCACCTTATGGACTGATCCGGACAAGCCCGAAGTGTCTTAAAAAAAACCCTCCACCAGTAATTAGAAGGAAATAAGGAGGACGGCACCACATGACTGCACCCGCGGGTTCATGCTGATAATTGTCTGAACCACTAAAAGCGGCCAGGGGAGTAGGAATGAGAGCCGGGGGACAGCCTTGACTGCCAAGGCTGTCCCTGCGGTGGATTCAGGTTGAGGAATGTAGGATTAAGGGTATTGGTTTAAAGGAATCACTGGAGGTGATGTGGGTGGCCTCTCTGACTTTAGGATGGTCACCCCGGCGTCTTTAGGAGATTTCCCACTACCTCCTCGAAGATCTGCCGTATCCAAGTGTTGTTCTGCCGTATGAACCCTTTAATGAATATGTTGTTGGGGAGCTGTGAGTGAAGTTCTTGGAGACCTTGTATAGCTTATCCTATTGCATCCTGGGGTTCCTGCTGCCGTTCCTCCAGGGCTGTTAACTTGGCCCTCAGATTCAGCAACTCTGAATGGAGGTCCCTTAGGCCTTGGATTTCCTGCAGCAAGGTGTCTGTGCTTCGTGATGAAGTCGGTGGTGACTGCGCTGGCCGTGGAAGTGGTGATGCCCGGGATGCTGTTGGTTGCCTGCTCTTGGGGTAGTTGGGGCACTGTGCTTGCCCGGCGAAGTGTCCCATGTCACCACAGGTGGCGCAGATCTAGCGACGGCGGCATAGGTCGTGCCCAGTGCACTCAGATGTGAAGGCGTTTGTGCCACAGTAGAGGCATTTCGGCGGCGAAGAGCAGCATTCCTGACTATGCCCCTAGCCACAGCAGCGACGGCAGGGTCAGTGTCGCTCCTGTCTCCTAGCCTATATGTGCAAAAGTCGCCCTAATAAGAAAAACCCTGACGCCAAGGCAGCGTCCAGATCTGCGCGGTCCTGTACCTCCAATCTTACGAGAGGTGTTGGGACCCGGTCGCAGTTAATCCTAGTGGCCCTCAGCCAGAAGGCCACCGAGATCTCGAGGGACCCACCGAACCACGGCACTGTACCGGGGTGGCGGCGTGCAGCTCTGTGTTGTCAGCGAATGCAGCTGCATCCGCGGCGAACAAGTTCCGCCCGTTGCCGGTGAAGCAGCGGGTGCTGGCGGCGAGCGCAGCGAAGATGCGCTCTCTGCCGGTGAAGCGGCAGGCGGTGTAGATTCTAGAGAGCGTTCCCTACCAGCGGATGCCGGTTGAGCGGCAGCTGCTGAAGATGCGGCTGGTCTGAGCTGATACTTCCTCTTCGGCATTTCAAACATAAGTCCGAGAAATTTTTTTTTCGAGTGGAGGGTTAAAATCCACCTTATGAACTGACCAGGGCGAGCACGGAGTGTCTCCAATGTCGGCATACCGATTAAAAAGCCCCTCCACCGGTATTAGAAGGAAATAAGGACAGGCGATACCTCATGATTGCACCCGCGGATTCAAGGCGATGATTATCTGACTGCAGACTGTGGCAAGAGGATTGAATGAAGGCCGGGAGCACAGACTGGCACCGCGGCGGATTCAGGGTGAGTAGTGAAGGAATTTGGGGTGAAGGATGGAGTTAGTTCTGGTAAAGTGCTGCTACCCAGGCGTTTATCTCAGGTCTGCGTACTGAAAGTCGGCAGGCCTAATGTCCGAACGCTTAGAGTCTGGATGCAAAAATGAAGTGGCTCGTGACTCCAGGAGGGCTCTCACCTCCTCCTTGAAGATGAGCCGGATGTCATTGTGGCTTTCTAGGTTTTACTGCTGCTACCTCTATTGCCTGGTGGAAATTCTCTGTGAGTTGATGCCTTTGAAGTGAAGTGTTGTCAGTCTGGTCTTGAAGCCCGTCCTCCAAGGCCGTCAGCTAGTCCGTAAACATCAGAACCTCCGCGTGGAAGTCCTGAATGACCTCACTTAGCCCCTGGATTTCCTACAGCAGGTTGATTAGTGGTGATGGTACCGATGATGTCTGCGCTGGCTGTGGAGGTGGTGCTGTCCGGGCTGGCTGCGGTGGTGTATGCCTGCTCTTAGGATAGAGGGGGTATTGGGCTGGCCCGGTGTAATGCCCTGTGCCTCCGCAGGAAGTGGCACCGCGGTGGTGAGCAGACCTCCTGACCGTGTCCGTACCCACAGCAATGACGTTCAGTTCGACTAATCTTAACGACAAGGCGCCGCCCTAACAAGGGCAACCCCGACGCTAAGGCAGCTTCCAGGTCTGCCCGGCCCGTTAGCTCCAGTCTTACAAGTGGCGTAGTTCCCTGGTCGCTGTTGATGCGGGTGGCCCTCACACATGAAGGCCACTGAGAAGTAACGGCTTCCGTGATATGTGGGGCCGAAATGTCCCGAGGGAACCCCGAACCACGACACTGAACAGGGTCGGCGACGTGGAGCTATGTGGTGGCGGCGAATGCAGCTACATCTGCCGTGAGTATGTTGCGCTTGCTGCCGGTGAAGCAGAGGCGATACGATGCGTTGGTGACGATCGCAGCGAAGTAGCAGCGCTCCTTACCGGTGAAGAGCAGGCGACGAAGATTTTGGAGAGCGCTCCCTCCCGACGGATACCGGAGGAGCGGTGGCTGCTGAAGAAACTGCTGGTCTGCGGTGTTGGTTCCTCTTCGGCATCTCGAATAGAAGTCCTCCCTCAGAGACTAACTACTGGGGATTTTAGGGCATTTCTGCCCAAGGGTATATCTCACACTGGGCTTACGTCACCCTATGGCTGTATCAGGGGTGTGCCCTCTTCAGCCACGGATTTTCCTTTAATTATTTGGGGGAGGGGGATAGGCATATACTTTTTTTTTTATTTCTTTCTTTTTTATTTTTCTATTTTTTAATTTTAGTTTTTTTATTTCTTTTAATATAAGTTTTCTCTCATATAAAAATGTTTGATGTAATTACATAATTTATGCATTGTTGTTTATAAATTAGTCATGATCATGGGGTATGTACACAGAGTTATGTACATAGAAAATAGTCACAATTTTATTATTTTGTCGTCTTAATCTTACGTAATACATCTTGGTTTAGATTTCAAATGATTACTTTGTTTACAGTTTTATAATAATTACTCTGCAGTGCTGATTAATTGTGTTTTCTGGTGTTGGATTCGTCTGGTTTGTTGAGTATTATAGTGCCTCTACGTTCCTAGAAGCGCTTGGATAAGTGAGACGATCGTGGGGGGGGGGGAGCTGGTGTCGCTACTTGCTTGAATGTTGCTGCGTTCTGGATAAGTTCTTGCCTGTGTGGTCTCTGTGCTGCGTTGGTTATGAATTTCAGCATCTGTCGTTTGATGTGGTCGTCGATGTGTGTGTTTTTTTTTTTTTTTTGTGTCATATAATTCTGCTGTTTTATACCATTGTAGATGTTTGTTGGCTATTATCAGACATTTTCACTCTACTTGTTTTTTTGTAGTGTTTAGCGCCCGCTTTTACTGCTCTGGCACCGCAGGCGATGGCACTGATGATACAAGAAAATGGAGCGCCGGTGGAATGTAATGGCGGGGGAAACCGGAGAACCCAGAGAAAACCCGCCTCTGTGCCGCTTTACTCTACTTGGTGTGTCCCTTTTACCATAGATGGGGAGGTGCTGCATTTGTGAAGTATGGTCGGATGATGGTCTTGTACAACTGATTTAGGATGTCTGTTGACAGACCGACTTTTCCAATCTTAGACAGATACCACGGCATGGAAATGGCTACTTTTGCGTCCTTAATTTTCTTTTTGGCGTGAGCTGTCATACACAGGTTGGGTCTCTATGTTATCCCAAGGTAGGTTACGGTGGTTGTCATTCAGATTTCTTTTTTGTTATAACGAATTATTGCATCTTGGTGTTTTGGTTTCAGTGATTTTCTGAACACTAATATTGGCGTTTTCTCAGTGTTCACCACCAGTCACAATTTAGCGGCCCATCGGTGGAAATTATTTTGTTGTCGGTTTAATCTTGTTTTAGCGTACTTTACTTTGGGCGCACTGCAGAGGTACGCAATATCGTCCGCATACTGAGCTAGGGCGATGCTTGGTTGGATTGGCTGAGGAGTGTCGGACGTGAACCAGATATATAGTAGTCCTGAGATAGCGCTTGCCTGCGGTGTTCCTGCTTGTAGAGTCAGTGGTGCCAAGAGTGTCATTAAGCTTGATTCTAGCAGCTATGCTGTGGAGGAAGATGGTCACCCATATGCAGATCCGTTGAGGGATGTCCATTCTTGTGAGTTTATAGAGCAGTCCATCCGTCCAGCAGCGGTCGAATGCGGCCTGTATGTCTAGCAATGCTCCGACGGTTTTACAACCCTTTGTTTAATTCGTTTTGAATTAGTACCCGTATCTGTTGATCTTGGGTGGTGACTGCCCTCCGGAAGCCAGATTGGGTGTTTGGTATGAGCCTCTTTTCTTCGATGTGTGATTGCAGTCGCTTTACTATTATCTTTTCGAGCACTTTGGAGAGTATTGCCGTTAAGAATATTGGCCTGTGTTTTTCGTGTTTTGTGTTGTCTTTTCCCGGTTTCTCCAGCAGTATCATATGTGCCTCTTTCCAGATCTTCGGATGGTGACCGTGTATAAGATTATATATTTGTATTATCTTCGTCACCATCTGCCGCGGAACTTATATGTTTTGGTGTCCGGGCCTGGTGCTGAGTGTCCCAGGTATCTACTATTTCAATAAAGCCATTGTGGAGTATTAGCTCTTCTAGGTTACTTCCTTTGTCGAGCTGGTAGAGGTCTGTGTGGTTTTTTATATATGTCTTCTCACGGTTTGGAGGTGAGCTTTGTTGAATTTCGAGTCATACGGCGTTTGAAACACTTTCGCATAGTGGTCGTGGAATAATTTAGTTTGTCCTCGGTTAAGTTGACTGTTTTATTGTTGAACCAGATGGGGTAGGAGAACTGTCTTTTCCGTCAAATGGCTTTGATGAACAGCCAAAATTTTTAGGTTCTTCTGATCTTGCCTCTGTGATGACTGTTATAGTGTTTTCCCACATTGTTGTGTTATGTTCTTGAATTTTCTTCTTTATTTCGTTTCGCAGGTGGTGTAAAATTTACTTGTCTATCTCATAGTGTGACTTCATATATCTCTGATGTGCGTGCCGGTTTTGCTTGATCAGTTGAATGCTATGCTTTGGCAGTGGTTGGCTCTGATTGTTGAAGTTCCTGACTTTCTTGGTGATTGTGACGTCTCTGGCTGGGTGATTTCAGCTGTTATTTCCTTCGTGAGGTTGTCTAGTTCTTTTAGATTTGAAATCTGAAGCGGTTTCATGTGTTGTATAAGGTCGGTGTATAGATTCCAGTCTGGGTGGGTATAATAGTATACTTCTGTTTTGTTTACTATCTCAGTGCTCTATTTGTTGGTAGCGATTTTAATGGAGATGGGAAGATGGTCTGAGCCGACTGGATCGTCTATTTCAGCGTGCATTATCTTGTTTACCAGGGCTTGGGCTACCAGAACTTTGTCGGATGACATAGTTTGCTCTCTGTCTTTTCAGCCTAGTCGTGTTGGTCCAGGTAGGAAGATATTCCTCAGTGCTGTTTCGTTCAGTAAGGCTCGCAGCAGCTTCCCATTTACGTTGGTCACTTCGTCTAGTAGCCCGGTGTGGTTCGCGTTCAGGTCCCCGGCAATTATTATGTGTTTATATTTTCGGTACATATCCGTAAGGAGGTTTGTATATAGTTCTCCGCTGGAATAAATGGTGGCGACATGCATGGCGAATTTTTGGATGGTTATCTTCACCACTAGTGCCTCTTCGTGTTGATACATTAGCGGTAGGGCAATGAGTTCCGGGTTCAGCTCTGGGTGCACTAAAATGGCCACTCCTCCGGGTGTTTACGGGCGGTCCTTCCGGTAGCATATGAAAGGTCAAAGCTCAAACTTTCTGTATGGCTTTAATTTTCTCATTTAATGTTAGTATGTCTGGCTGAAGATTGTTAGTCAAGTTTTGCAGTTCCTCTCGTTTGTTTCCGATGCCGCATACGTTTAGTTGAACCATCTTAACGCTGTGATGTGGGATGCACGTAACACCTGCTATCATTTTTGCTATCTAGCGTCTCGATTTCTGTCCGTGTGTGTTACTTCCTCCATTTTGTTATCGGCAATGATTTTGGCTGTCCAACTATTCTATAAGTTGATGCTTCCTTGTAATGTCTGTTAGGTGGTGCTGGCGAGTTGCTTTAGCTCTTTTTGGTGGTATCGTGGGGCGCTAACCTCGTATACTGACATGTTATTGTTTTGAGTATTTGTTCACTGAGGTTATCCACCAGCGTTTCGATATAACTATAAATGCCTGTCTGCATTTTACCGACTTTCTGCTTGATCTCCTTTAGGTTTTCCTCTGTGTTTATTTTTGTTTGTGATGCTCTCAGTTTTCGTGTCGTTTCATCCAAGTAAAGCTTTTTGTAGAGGTGACCAGCTTTTTTTCGGACACTTTAACTGGTGTGGGTGACTTGTCATGCGGGTAGATTTTCGTTGGCGCTAACTGATGGATTTGTGATGGTGCTTCCTTTGGGTAATTTGTGCACCTTACTTGCCAAGTATAGTAGCCTGTTGTGTCACATGTAGTGCGGTAGGCTTCGTTGCGGGGAAGTTTTCTGTGGTCGCGTTGCCATGTAAGTTTCCTGTCTCCGCAGCGGAGTTCGTCGTTGTAGTCGTCTAGGCTGTGGCTAAATCTGGCACTTTTTGCATGGGGTGTGATTCTCGGTGTGGCGTAAGGGTTCGATGTAATAGTACTGTTTTATTGTGTCCGCTTCTTGTGTGAATATTCTTACCAGCGTTGTGGTCCTCCTGTTGCTGATGATTCTGGAAACTTGGTGATTTCGGGATATGTTTTATTGATGCTGGATAGCAACTGCTGGTCTTCAATGTGTGTCGGAATTCCTTTGACAACAGCAGTTAAGGTTTGCCGAGCTCTCAATCCGGTGTTTCTTGTGTATGTGGGTTGTGGCATTGTAAAATTTGCTCTTGGTCCAAACTTCCCTTGGCTTGAGTAAACATTACTTTATTTTGTGCGTTGTTGAACAGTAGTTTGAAGATATGTGGCGGGTTGTTGATCCTGCTCTTTAGAAGAATCGTATTTGGGTCTTGCTGGTGTGCTTCCATGAGCTTCGTGACGTAGAAAGCGTCCCAGTATTGCTCTTCGCAGTTTACGACCTAAACCGCATAACTGCCGTGTGGGTCACACTTCTTTTGACGCTGTGTGCGCGGGTCGCGTTGTGTGCGAAGGTCTGTGTTTGCTTGTAGTAGGTTCGGGTCAATTTCTTGGCCGTGTCGGTGATAAACGAGTCTGAGCTTGTGCTTTGGCCGTCGTCCTCGTCATCGCTGCTGTCGCGGCGGGGGAGCTCTGTTGGTGTTCCTCTTGAAGTGGTTGCAATTTGGGAACCACTGGATTCGTACTTAGGCACTTAAGGATTGGCTTGTTTCAGGAAAGAGTAACTGCGCAAAGGCACGGTTGGCGTTGTGTCACAACCGAAGCCGCCTAAGTGTGTTTCCACGGAAACACAGGACAAAGTCCTTTAGCAAGATGTAAACACCCAGTGACGCACCAATCTGGTTACGAGATAGGCAATGTGAAGGAAGTAGGAGTAGTTGGTAAATGGTAGGCAATAGGTAGAGGAATGTAAAATATTAACTACTGAGATGCTGATGTATGTTGCCGATAGCCGATGCTACCGTTTCTGTTTTACCAGCGGTTGCGGCGAAAATCGCCGGTGTCCTGGGAGGGCAGTGGATTCCGTCAATTCCACGCTGTTGGTAATGGCTGCCAACAGTTTCTTCTTCCTTCCAGTCGCCCGTTATTCTCCTTTGTTGCCTCCCGTTGCCTCCTTTCTTCTTCTGAAGACTTCATCGCCACTTGAAGACCGGACGCGAAGTATACCCGGAGAGACTCCTGGTCCGCCTATCTTTATAGTCAGTCCGATAGGGGGATCGGCCTGATGCCACACTGTGATTGGCCCGGGTCTGGCATGGGAGGCGTTGACTGGGACCAATGACGTCCTTTGCAGAGACGGACCTCTCTGATTGGCGCTCTGCCAGATGTGAGCCTTTACCAAAACCAGGGCTAGTCTTCGGCAGTTCCTGCGTGTTTGCTGATCACGAACCCCAAATGCCATTCACCTGCAAGCCGCTCTTCCTGTTGATGTTATTTTCTTCGGCAGCCGCCGAGGAAGCAGCACCTCCGTCATCACCGGGCGGGGCAAGCTTCACTTCGTCACCGGCCGCCATCGCAGCCTCGCCGGTACTGCAACCGCAGTTGCCGCCGTCTCCAGCGCCGCCACCGATGAGCTCCACACCACCGCCCCGGATCAGTGCCGTGGTACGGGGGGTCCCTCGGGACCTTTCCACTCGGCACCTCCTCGCCGCAGCGAAATCCAAGTGGCCTTCTTGTTTGAGGGCCACAAGGATAATTTGCAACTGGGCTCCAACACCACTTGTGAGCCTGGAGCTCCAGGACCAATCGGACCTCGGCGCTGCCTTGGCGTCAGGGTTGCCCTTAGGGCGACTCCTGGTCGTCGAGGCCAGCAAGTTGGAGCGTCACCGGCCCTGCCGCCGCTGTTGTGCCTTTGGGCATACTGCCGACTCCTGCTCTTCGCCACAGCGGTGCCACTAATGTGGCTCCGACACCACCATCGGTGAGTGCACTGAGTATGATCTACGCCGTCGCTGCCGGTTCTGTGCCACCTCTTGTGGCACAGGATATTTTACCGGGTAAGCTCAGTGCCGTATTTACCAGAAGAGCAGGACCTCAGCACCACCAGCCCGGACTACAACACAGCCGACCACCATCAGCGACACCAGAAACTGCACCCTTGATAGACGCAGTGACACGGGACGCCATTCAGGACCTCCACGCGGAGAACCTGAACGTCGGCGCTCGTTCAGCTGCTCTTGAAGAGCTGTGCGGTGGCTTCACCGAGAAACTGCAAGACCTTCATGCTGCCTCAACCGCCGCCATCTCCACACTACAGTCCACCAGCACTGAGCTGTCCAATCGGATAGCGAGTGTCGAATCGCAGCTTCTACAGGATCTCCAGTCACATAAGTTCCACTCCGCCGAGCGGTCCCTCTCAAGGGGCCAATCACACAACGGGACTGCTCCAAGAGCCAACAATGAGTTTTGGCCTCAACGCGCAAGACAGATACGACTGGAGGAGAACAGTTAACCAACACTAACTCCATTCTTCGCCTCCAAATTCCTCTATTTCTCTCCCAGAATCCTCCGCGGTGACAGACTGGGCCTCGGTCAAGTCTGTCTCCCGGCCCTCATTTCACTCCCCTGACTGCACTCTGCAGTCAGATATCTATCACCTTTAATCCGCGGGTGCAATCGTGCGGTACCGCCTCTCCTTACTTCTAATACCGTCGGAGGGGTTTTTAGTCGATATACCCACATGGGAGACCCCGACCCTCCGGGCTTACCTGGGTCAGTCCATAAGGTGGATTTTCCCCCTCCACTCGAAAAAAGAACCGTCTGTCCGATGTAGGCTCTGCCATATCCATATGGGATGCGGTATACCCTGGGTGTCTTGAGGTCGAGGTAATCTTTAACTTGTCTTAACATATTTCGTATTTTATTGGACGGCTTGTGTACTCTCTTGATGTCGTATTTTCCTATAATTCTACTTAGTTTACCGGACAAATGAGCTGTAAATAGGAGGTAATGTATGTAATTGTTTATTCTATTCACCTCTGTATTTTGACTACTGGAGATAATCTTGCAACTGTTAAAAGAAAAAGCACTCATTGCACTTACTACAACATTCATTACCTCATTGCGTACAATGTAGAGAACTGACCAAACTGAACCATAAAAATGGAGCCGTAGTAATGTTGTCAAGTAAACAACATTAGAGGAATACATTGTAGCGGCGGCACATTAGCTCAAGATTAAGGCATCGATAAAGCTTGAAAACAGCTGATGTTACTTTTTAGAGTAGAGCGCCTGCCGGCGTGTTAACAGAGTTCTGACATAGAGCTGCAGTTGGTAGTTGGCCACATAACCCAAAATAACTTAAAGAAAACTTACTCGTTTCTGGAATCTTAGATTAACCTTAAAAATTAAATGCATAATATACTTCACAAATACAACATTGTGGCACAGGACCGATTGTTAAACTTGAGTAAGATATGGCTTAAGCTCTTAGGTTTCAAAACATGATTGGAAAATGTAACTGTGTTATATTATGAAAATGCAGACGGGACATGGTCCAGCACACCTGCCGTGTCTCAGCTTTTACGTTTGGCAACACCAGATAAACAAGTGGATTAATTTTTCCACGCTGGAACGACCTGGATTTATCAATGGTGCACCTCTTTTCAAATCAAGAAAAACCGTGGACTATTACGAGGAAATGGACAATATAACATTTTTTTCGCTTGGTTCGAGGAACAGTTTCTGCCAAACATTGCCGAAAAGTGCACCATCGTGATGGATAATGTTCCTTACTACCGTGTAGAAATATAATGTTCCTCAAGAAAAGGGGAGATGTTGGAATGGCTTATGAGACATGATGTACTTGCTTGTGTAGCCATTCCTAAAAAAGTGGAGCTTAATTTCAAAGGATCTTTGCTTTCCATAACCAATGACATCAAACTCAGTATTCCAAAATATTACATTGATGAACTGGCAAACAAAACAGCATGCACACAGAATAGTACGACTTCCTCCATACACTGCCAGTTCATCCAATCGAATTTGGACTCAGGTAAAGAGTTAAGTTGCTGCTAAAAACAAGACTTTTGCCATAACAGACTAGTACTGGAGGGAATTAAAAAAGCAAGTGCTGAAAATTGGAGGCAAGCGGTGTGCCACGTTGAGGAGTTGTCCAGAAAGCCATTCAAACTGAAGGAGTACTAAACAGTACAATGGAAAGTTTAATTATAAGTTTGGAAAATCGTTAGGATTCCAGTAGTGACTATGATAGTGAAGCAGACCTGGAAGGAATACAGCCGCTTCGAGCTAATTATGATTGAAGCCGTCTACTTTGATTGGTGAGTACAAGATAATTCATGATCATGTATGTTAAATATTCATTGCTCAGCTCCTATTATAATGGTAAACTACTTGTTTCCTTCATGCGTGCAGTATTCAGCATACAGGGCGCTCGTGTGCAGTTGTGGCACTGCGTGCCTTTCCTCTATATGGTTGTGTTCCCAACATACTATGAAATTCATAAAGTGGTGGGATTAAATAATTTTCTCGTGTGCGAAATTATTAATTTTTCCACCACTAGCCTTTAAAATGCGTTGTCACTAAAGGGATAATTTTTCAAAGTTGAAGGTAAAATGTTCTCTGCATTATAAATCTTTGGCGCTATCACTCTTATTTTCGTAAGCACATTAAAAATGGCGGCGTTTAGCAGCCGTAGGAGCTGAAATTTATATACGCATGATTGATTTGTTTTCTGTATACTTAACTTACACATTATTTTGATTACCTATCATTTAATATTAGCTTAAGCTAAGACGATGACCTATGGCTATTTTGTTCTTTATCTGAACATTCTTGGCACTTTAAAGTCCATACAAGACCGGCTCCAGTAACAAATTTCTTCCTTTTAATTGCTTCCTTATTTTGCTTTCTGCTGCATTCCATTAAGCAATTGCTCTTGAGTATCCATTGTGTTCCTTCATGTATTAAGCATTATACGTGTGTGCGGTTTCTGTGAGAATTGCTTCATAGTTATCCCAACCTGCTGTATGCACATGTCAATTTTATTGAGCACGTGGTGGTGCTCAGTTTGACAACATAGATTGTGTTGTAGTTTGGCCACTAACATGTCAGACCCCAACCGAAAAAAGCACTGTAGGTGCTTCCTACAGGTTCCGGGTCACCGGCCGGCAGAGCAGACTCGTAACGTTAGCGCCCCCTGCCGGTTTACTAACTTACTTGTTCACCATAGGACCAGAGACCGTAGGAAAACCGTTTTGTGTCAGGCGAAACAACATGTTTTAACTACCATTGCAAAAATCAAAAAAAGTATAAATTCGAAACAATACGGAACACGAAATCTGGCAAAAACAACAACAAACTACTGGATCTCCCGGTGAATAGGTATAGTTAGCAATCCTTATTGTGATACGGTCAGTAATTTTCCATGTCATATTTATCCTCATTCCTAAAGAAATACTCTACTTTAGTATTTTCAATTAATGAGGAAAAATTCCTGATTTCGTTGATACATTGTAATTAACATTTACTATTTGATTCTTTATATTTTTATGCACTGTTGATTATCCAATCTAGAATATCATCATAACTAGCGATTGTTTAATGTAATTTGGGGATCTACTACTTTCCCTTCTGTACAATTTATTTCTTTTATTAACTTTTTTATAAACTTTTTTTCTTGCTTTCTTTGGTAACCGTTTGATTCTCTAACTTGATTCTTTTTCCGCACCATTATTCTTTTATTTTCCACCATCTTTACCTGTCTATATACGTTTGTATTGACTCATGTATTCCTGATTAACGTAATTTTTTTGGAGACATTTTAATTATCTTGTTTTTGTGCTGGATGTAATTATTCCTTGGATTATCAAGATTTTTATGTCATTGTTCAACACTCTTATTTTTCAGTGAAAAAGCTACACTAAGCCAATACAATAAACCACTTGTGTGAGGTAAAGTTAGTATCAACATTAATTCCATAATACACATCTTTCCATTTCTCATTGTTTAATAAATGCATAAAACGTTTCATAAATGTTTTCTCCATAAATTCTCCCTTTTGAAATAAAGCCGTTGGTCCCGTGTCGTAGAGATACGGCACGTAAAAGAACCTCAAGCCTGATAGAGAGGCCTCTGAGCAAAATTAAGCGGCCTTTCACGCCATATTTAGAATGGAGCGCTGAGAACCACAATAGTTAAAGAGCGTCCATAACTGACACGCCATTTAAAATTTCCCTTTTGAAGTTTCTAATTTATATCTGTTTTAGTATGTTAAGCTTTACTACGAGCAAAACCACTCATATTTGTAAAGAATGAGCCGAAAACCTGTATTAATAACTTTTGATAGATCCATTCTCTAGCTTTTATGATTAACATCTAATAAAATGATAATTTTTGTAGTTGCTCTGGTGGCTGTGTTTAATGCATTTGTAAACCCAAATAATATTAATATATTTTGTAATCTTACTAAAGTTTCTAATTTACCAACAAAACAACATTTCAGTCACACATAATACAGGCTACATCTTTTTTATTGCATAAAACTCCATTACCATCTCAAAGTTCCCCCAAAACAAATTAAAATGTCCATTTGGTGTTCTATAAATGGATAGAAATTGCAGTTATCTTCTTTACTCTATGTTCCAGTTAGTGACAACTCGAAGTTAAATGTTCACATAACGAGTAAAATGAATTGTTCACACTTTTGATTGTGTATAAGATGGTACAGATATACTTGACCCCACACTGGTATCTTGCCCACCGAATCTACCCATTCTTATGTAGGCCAAAATTTGAGATACTGACCACACGAAAATATGATCTTATAACCATAAAACTCATTTCCGCCTATTCGCAAGAGTTAAAAAGCTCATCAACGGTGCATTGGAACGACACATTAATTATCGAGTTTTGCTACATGTGCGTATATGAATGTTTTCGGTACTTTACCGGTTACTTTTAACCTCTTTAATGTCTCCTGAGTGATTCAGCTCGTTTTCGATGATACACAAAGTTTGAGATTTTGTAACGTTGAAGTTCTTTTCTTTTAATGTAATTTTACCTTACTTACGTTTATATTGTTGGGTGTGGGTGTGATGTTGAGGGCATTGACATCATGCTCGTTGTTGACAAAGGCTTGCCGGCCAGCTGTATCCTTCGTGTTGCTTGACAGACCTGCTAAATGTCTTCCAGCAGGGGGCATATGCTTCGCTGACTGGTCTTCCTCTTAAATGCTGGCGCTAGAGGCTCACCATAAACGTCTCTCTGTGGCAACGCCCAAAGACTTTTTCAGGAGGCGGCAAAATACGTAGGTGCATTGTAAAGGACCAAAATAGCTTTCATTGGTACTTTTTGTCTATTTAAATAATTCTTCACCTTTAGTACAAACTCAGTGATGTACTACTCTTTGAGAAGATATGGGTCTACTCATGCAACCTTCTGTGCTCTGTAATATATTAGAAAAGTTTCCAAATTTAAGTGTTAGAAAGGTCATTCCAGATTTTGCTATGACAAAAGCAGAAGCCTGTGAGTTTCTGCTGCCTTTGCACAACTGCCTCACTCTTTGTTTATCGAAAACCCAGGTGTTGATATTACATGAGTTGGGGATGAATGTTTCTTCTGGGAAACAAAGTGTGCCGACAAACCGTATATTAAACGGTCAATTATTTCTATTATACATCCCCCTCCTTTGTGTGGAAAACCACAAAGAAACCGCACGTATCGCAGGTCGCTACGATGGAGGGGAATTCTCCACAAAGAAACCAAACAAGGTTGTTAAGATACAAAAGAAGCAGCACCTGAAAAGAGATACACCATGCCGCCCCCAACCCCCTGCCACCACCTGCTTCCATAGCACCCACCACATTTGTCTGTACAATGGAGTTAACATAAAGAAACACAACAAAGGCGATAAGTTAGCCGTGAACCGTCTCTAAAGGAAGCCAATATACTCTGCTTACAAGCCAATATACTCATACCCCCGGCCACCCGCACCCCCTCCTACCTGCCTTCATATTACCCATATTCAGGTGTACGATGAAACTAACATAAAGAAACCCAAAAAATGGTGTTAAGATACAAATGAACCAGCTGAAAAGGAATAATTGATGTTTGAAATTGATACTCAGCCTCCCTGCCACCCCACTCCTGTCACCCCCAACCCCCTCCCTTCCCTTCCACCATAGAGCCCACCATATTCAGCTGTACTAAGGGCTAACACAAAGAAACCCAACAATGGTGTTAAGAAAAGGAATCCGTCTGAAAAGGAATAATAGACGTTTACAAGCAAATACTCACATCCCCTGCCACCTCATGCCTCCATACCACCCACAACTTCCTCTGTACGCCAGCCATCTCTTTAATGATGTAATGTATTGTTATACACTGTTTTAGGACACAACTGAAAAAAGCGATAAACGACGTCTACTATTAATACTGACGCCTCTCTCCACCCTCCCTTTCTTCCTAAACTATGTATGAACTCTTTTTAATTGTATGACAATTGGAGCATGCCACTTAGAGATATCGAAACCCACACAACGGATATACCTTAACGTTTATCACAAGCAAGCACAATTACGTTTTTTCACGATACTAAAATGAATTAAAATAAACATTAACACACATTCAATATAGTCTTACTCTGTTACCAATTCTGTAACTATTCAGAAAAAAATGTATCCACTTAAATTAATGCGCCAAAGATGCGCCCCGGAAAAGAATTTATACTATTACGCCGCGCTGCATATGCATTCTGCGAAACAGGAGCGGCAGAGAAGATGCCGAACCAGCAGGCGAGTTGTGTAAAAAAGGATTTTATACCGAATAGAACACTTATAATAACGCTAAATATTCAAACGGAAAATTCTCACACTCTAACTGAGAGAGAGAAAATAAGCTTAAATGCAAAAAAGCATGCGTGAATCACAATCACATGGCATAAGTCACTGTGTTTTTAATGAAACATATGCACAGAAATTATACATTATCAGCGCTTTCAAACCGTAGTATTGGTTTCGAATATAAAGATCTTACATTCCTATACTTGTCACTAATAAGCCTAACTACATCATGCTAATAGAGACAAACATCAGAAACAGACATATTATTTATGACCTTACAAGTAGAAGGGAACTAAAGGGAATACACAAGGCTAAACCGGCAGTCAGATGACCTAAAACAGGATGACACGCGGATGAAATCTGTTTCTCGGTGTTGATAAGAGCTGACAAGATTCCCGTAAGAGAAAAGTTTAAGTATTTCTAAAACTGAAACCTATAACAAAGAATATTTCGAAAAACGGACAACTAGACCAAAAAATGTATATGACATAATTGGGTGTCTTAATGTGACCTGCTATTTTTGTTTAACAGGCCTTTATCTAACTATCACGGTATACCAGTCATGCAAAAATTCACCAAAAATTTCAATCTGAATAAAGTGACCTTCTGAGGCTATTCACAAAAAATTCAAACTGTACATTTTATTTGACATGTAAATATCTTTAATATATTTGAATCAAAATAATTTGAACTGTTGTTCGAGAAAAAAGATCGAAAAAGGAAAACGGTCAATGGAAAGATTAGCTATGAGATGTAAGAATTTAAGTATAATATATAAGCAACGTTTAATTTTTGTGAACTATGCTGCCCGCATCCACCGCACAAAATCCCCACATGAACCTTTTCTAAAACATAATGTGAAATTCAGGGACCACGATCATTTGTCAGGTGCCTTCCTGGGAGGAGCACATAATGCCTGCAATTTAAATAGATACCAAATTTTCTACCGATCGCTTTTTATCGTGTGAGCAATATGATAATCAATTCCTCATAGAGCACCACGCATTCGATGGTAGACCTATATAATGTATCACAAACACTTCAGAGCGGTATATAGCGTTCTCAAAGCGTTACACGAGTATTGAGTTGCGCTTTCCAGATAACTTCAAGTTCCTGGACGACATACTATCTGGTCTAGCTAGCATGCTTGAAAGTGATGAATTCTGATAACGAACGCTGAATATCAGAATCCTGAACACCAAGAGCTTATAAGAGCTAAGGGAATATTCCCATACTCATGTGTCGACTCTATAGAAAAACTTGCAACACTCATCTTCAGATAATGTAATATAAACATGCCTAGAAAGAGTGGGACATATTCGGAATTCAAAATATCAGCCAATACAGCGTTCTATACCTCAAAACCGATACGCTCTTATTAGGTGATGCCTTAGAGAAGTTTAGGGACCTCTCTCTGGAAGTTTACAATTTAGACGTGCTAGTATTATATCTTGTCAGGACTTGCCTTCGATGCTATGCTGGAGCTGACGATGCTCGACCTCGTCTCAGATCAGAAAATGCTGGAATTTTTCGAGGAAACTATCAAAGGTGGAATGTGTACTTTCCAGTTTACGATTGCAAGCAGAAGGATGTCTACACTACATACAACGATTTAAATAACTTGTACAGTTTTCAATGCAACCATATCTTCCTAAGGGTAGTCTACGATTGCTGACAGAAGAAGTAATTAGCTAGATTGATTTCACCTCTCTAGTTTCAGATTCAGTCGTTGAATATGTGCTAGAAGTTGATTTAGTGTACCCTAGCCATATTCATGACTACCACGAGCTTCCTCTCTGTCCTAAAAGAGAAATGCCACCACAGGGACAATGCAGGAAACTCCTGGTAATTGTGGACAATAAAGAAAACTACGCCTTGCGCAATAGAAATATACAGTACTGCATTGATTTAGGCCTGAAATTGAGAAGGATACACAGAGGGGCGGCATATGATCATTAGGATTCATCTTTGAGGCTTCGTCAGTTATCTACGGGTTTATGGGGACTTGGACTACCGGATCCCGCTCGATTTCTAAGTTTCCCCACTCCTCAAACGACACATAGACGGCTGGCTCGGCCGTGCGCATGTAAAAGAACTTAGAAATCGTGCGGGACCCAATAGTCCAAGTCCTACCAAACAATTTAATTCCCTTAAGCCTCCCTGTAGCAGAACAACCTCAAAAGGCAATATTCTTAATTCAGAAGACTTTGTGCATTTTACACTTGTTGTTGAGGCGTGTTTATAGACGCGACTGCCAGCCAGAGCGGATAGCTACAGCGTCTCTAATAAGAAGTGGAAATGAAAAGGATGAAAACAAGTACGATGACCGGAAGTGAAGTTGGAGAGGATTCAAAATTTCATGCGTGTACGTGTAATAAAACGAAATAAAGCCTTACAAATGGGCGGAGAGAAAGGAACCAGAAGCGAGGGGAGCTGAAACGGGCCAGTTGGAAATATTTTTAGTAACTGAGAGAGAAACTGGTGTGATGCTGCAGCGTGTAAAGAGCACGCAAAGAAAAAGGTGGTTAATGTCAGCTACTTGCCCGCAGGCACACCTGTCAGAATCACATAAACGGATTAGATATAAGTAAGCCGGGGTCAGAGCCACATGTAATAAAGCGCGAAAATAATAAGAAAAAGCGATTTTCGGTAAGCGCGGAGTGTGTGATAGGAAGGGTACCAATTGTATAGAGGGAAGTTCCGGTCGGCGTCCGGAAGCTTCCCGGGATAACCGTAACAAGTCCGAGGAAATATCACACGGAGGTGTTAAAAGATCGGGTGTAATATCCCCAGTCGAAGTCGCCGTCCTAGCTGCGGCATCTACAATATCATTACCCTTGATGCCGACATGGCTAGGTATCCAAACGAACGTGAGCTCTGTGGAACGCGATAAACGGTGAATGAGGTTAAGTATAAGAATTTCATAAATTTGTCGAAGGATCCTCCGAAAGGGACAGGTAAGGGCTAGAAGGAGGCTAAGACAATCTGTAAAAATAAGGGCCCAATGTGGAGGTGAGGACTGGAGCGTCACAAGGGCCTGATATAGGGCAATAGCTTCAGCAGAATACATAGAGGTACACGAGTGTAATCTCAAGTGCGAGGGGTTGGTGTAACTGACTCCATCCGGCGTTTTGGAGCCATCTGTAAAGAGTATCCGCAACGAAACGGACGGGGTGGTTGCAAGGTAAGGTGATATAAATTCCCACCAGGTCCTGTCAGCGTCAGTGAGTGAGCCCTGAAAAGATGTAGTGTCAATGGTTATTGTGGGGGGGGGGAATTCCACGGCCAATCCAGTAGATATACCGGGCGGACCGGTGTCCGGTAAATGTGATCATAGGAAAGAAACGATGCCAGACACCGGACCAGCGGTAGCGGGATTTCCGCGTCAATCGGATGAGAATCACGGAGAATCGCTAACAGCCGGGTCAGTTTAGGTAAGAGAATGTTACGCGAAGATGTTAATAAATCGGCAATCAGGCGGCAGCCAAGAGTAAACTGACGATGCAGAGCATCGTAAGTAGGAAAATAACGTTGGGTGAGGATTAAGGCGGGACGGCCAGGGATATTAAAAATAATATTGTAAAGCTGATAAAAAAGGACGAAAATTTCGCCTGCAGGCCCTTCGTAGGCAAGGGTGCCAAGAGAAGTCCGTACTCAATGCGAGAAAAGATCAACGGGGGGAAAAGGCGGAGCAAGACCAAGGGGGCGACGCCCAAATGGCGCACCGCCATCGCCTTAAACAAAGATTTTAAAGATTGCAACGTCGAGAGAAGAGATTTGTAATGTGTGGTAAAACGGAGGTCTTGTTGGAGCAACACACCGAGGAATTTAGTAGTTGTGACCGCATGCAGGTCGAGATTATTGAGGTGGAGGGAGACCCTCGGAGGGCGCATCGTACGCTGAAACTTAAGAAAGCGGGGTTTTGTGAGGTTAACGGATAGACCCAGGGTAGCGAGGAAGTCAAGGACGCGTTGACAATCGGATTCAAACGTGCGCAACATCGCGTGGGAACGCGGCGAGATCACGTGGTATAATATGATGTCATCTGCATATTGGAGAACCCGTAAAGAGACCGGCACCTCCGAAACAATATCACCCACATAGAGTGTATAAAGTAAAGGACTAAGGGCGGAACCCTGAATGAGCCCTTGGGAGGTGAAACGTGCGTGGGTGTGTGGGAGGCGGGGAGATAGCGTACATCGTCGGTTAACATGTAACGCGGCCATGACGCGACAAATCGGAGGAGGAAGTCCGATGGGCCGTAAACGTTGCAGTAACAGAGGAAGGGAAACATGGTCGTACGCAGAGGAAACGTCAACAAAGAGCGCTAAGACGTGTTTGCCGGTACCGAACGCGATGTGGACATCGGTGAGGAAAGTATATAGAGGGAAAGTAGTGCCGTAGCCCTTACGAAAGCCATATTGTGTGCGCGGCCATAAGTGATAGCGCTCCAGGAAGAAGCTGAGACGATCCTGTAGAATTTTCTCAAAAAGTTTACGTAGAGTTTGAAGTAGACAGATCGGACGGTAGTCTATCGGGGAATGACCAGAGCGACCCGGTTTTAAAATAGGAAGAATAATGACTTCCTGCCAGGACGATGGGACCGAGCCAAAGTGTAACACCAGAGTAAAAACCCGTGCCAAAAGTGTGTACCAAGATTCCGGTATTAGCTTCAGAAAAGTATAGGTGAGCCTGTCTGCCCCCGGGGCAGACTTATCAGATTTATTTTGTAATGCTAAACGCTTTTCCGATGGTGTGATAGGCAGTAGTAACGGATCCTCGTGATCTATAGCCGACACGGCAGCCTGCGAATCCGCCGATACGTAATCCGGAGTAATCATTCTAAGAAATTGTTCTTGGAGGGCCGGATTCCCCTCTAAAGGCGATAGCCGTCGGGAGAGATGGGAATGTTTGTACCAAGCAAGTTGACGCCATAGTTGAGGTACCGGGGTGGACGAAGTAATGGAATTGCAGTAGTTCGCCCAGGCTGCTCGTTTAATGCGTCTAATTTGTCTATCAGTTCGGGCCTCGGTGCGTTTAGCCAAAAAGTATGCCTCCGCGGTACGAAGATGACGATATCTGGTGTATGCCAAACGTTATTCTGCGACCAGACGAGAACATTCCGCTGACCACCAGGGCGGTTTCTGTACTTTAGGCAAAGAGGTTTCAACTAGAGGATGAAAAGTATCGCGGTACTCATATAACGCAGACTCCAGCAGGTTGTAAGTAACGGCGGAGTCAGGGATATCGTCCGTAATGTTCCGCATAGAACGCCGAAAATGTTCTGGATCCACTGCCACCCACCGGCAGCGCCAGAAGAGGGCTGGACCCCGGCGTCGGGTAGCTGTATATTGAATGACAAAAGGAAAGTGGTCACTCCCCAGCGTGTCCGTATGGCGAGTCACAGTCGTATGTGGGGCGATGTTCGGGGTAGCGAAAAACAAGTCAGGAGATGTGTCCGTCTGTCCCGGAGCACCTAGGCGAGTCGTCATGTGGGAATTCAGCAGAGTCCACTGGGAAGTCGTCGCGATCTGTAGCAAGGGGTGTCGATGACGTTGCAATGGTGATATCTGATGGAAGTTAGCGATATTGAAATCCCCGCATATGATCTGATGATGGGACTGAGAAGCCAGGTATGCCTCCCATTCCGGTACAGTGAAGCGTCGACCCGTCGTGTACACCCAGGACCACCCGGACAGCTTCTAAATGTGGGGGACAGCGAATATCTGTATCCGAACTATAGACGGAGAGATTAGTAGCTACACCAATAGCCACGCCCCCACCCGGGGTAGCAAGATCATTGCGATACCACTGGTATCCAAGAATATTTAAAGAATGATGCAAATCCAACCAAGTTTCGGTAATGATAATAACATGTGGTCTGGCCCACGGTAAAAGGCAAAATAAATCTGGGATTTTACGGTAGAGACTACGTGCATTCCAGTAAAGGAGCCTAAGAACGTGCATGTCGTTAAATCTGTACTATCTTATAGATGCAATTGAGTTTTTAGCGTTAACAGAGTGTGTAAGAGTGAATCTGGAGCCTCCTCAAAGAGTTCATTGAACAGGATGCGGAGATCCCGGAAATCCTTATCCCGGGACGTAGAGGGCCTTTGTGGGCTCATAGGTGTGGCACAAACCTCCGCCCGCGCGGAGTGATAGCAACAGGCACCCCTGAAGGGTGGTCTTTCCCCGTCATCATATCTGGTGTAGTGTCGCTATTGGGTCCCTTGGGGGCCGAAGGCCATCGGCCATATGGAGCCCAGCGGGCTAAAACCCAATCATTGGGTATAGGTGACTGCGTCTCCATGCATTTACGCTTGTTCGACACAGGAGGAGTCATATAAGAAACTCGTGACATCGGGGGTGAAGTCCCCCGTGTCCCGACTGAGGGGCCTGAGACAGCAGGGAAAGCCTCCCCCCCCCCCGCGACCAGCAACCTGGCGGTCGGTGTATGTGCGCATCACTCCCGCATAGGACGTGCGACCTAGTACCATTTCTCTAGCTTCGTAGCGCGATACTGGTAGTTCGGCTATTTTATTCGTAATCTGAGATTCCAGCTTGTAGGCGGGACATTTATCTAACTGGTCTGCGGCATGGGCCTGTTTACAATTAATACAGTGTAGCTGGTCTGATAAGCAGGCCAGCTGCGTATCCAAATGATCCTGTCCGCGTTTCAGACATAGTTTTGTGTTTCGGCAAAATTTTGCCCTATGGTGGAATTTGCCGCAATTTGTGCACACCCTCACCCTTTCGGTGTACGTGTTCACAGGAAATCTTTGAAAGTATCCCTCTCATTGCACTTTAGCTTCACAGCAAACGCAGAAAATGCCCATGCAGATAATATGGGCACAGTTGCTTGGAATATGGGGGGTAGGATTTAATTGACAAATTAAAAACACTTCCTGTCGTTGTATTAACAGTTTATTGTCAGAAAAGTTTTAGGAACTGTATACTTATTATCCACTAAAAGCGGCAACTAAACACTGATAAGTAAATCAAATTTTATCAAAGTAAACCTGGAAGCCTATATGTAAGAAGCAATCTTTTGCTCAATGGAACAGTGAAAATTAGATAAACTGCATTAGATTTGAGTTATTCATAGTTCTAACACAGCAAAAACTATTTTGAGAAATAGGACTTTCAAAAGTTTCGCACTCGTTACAATAGAAGAAATCGCCGATAAACTGAGTGTATTCCTCGTGGAACTACAAGGAATAGGATCCAGAACGCTACATCCACTTCTGACCCTGATTTTCATCATAATAATTGCCGTTACAAACGGAACAAATGTAAGAAAATTCACAATTTCCTACGCTTCTTTTGGTTTTTCGTTTTGCTCCTAAACCTCTCCTACCCCAAGTTTAAATATTTTTGTTTGCTGAATCCATAGCTCCTGTGTTTCTCAATTCCCTTGCGATGTTCTTTCTACCACAATAATAATTGTATATCGGCCCTTTTATTGCTGATGGTGGATTTCACTTTGGGAGCTGGCCTAATTCCCCTAAAAGTGGTGTTGCTGACTTCGAAGATACAGAAGTAGAAAACGAATCATATGCTGTCTATTGCATTGTCATTTATTAAAATAGATTCATTGAAGGGAGGTGTGCTGGAAGATGATTCAGGGAGGCCGGAAGTTAATCTAGAATGCAAAAATGACCCGGGATTGGAATTTGAAAATGGACCAGTTGCAGAACGTGAGGAATCTGCAATCTCGCACGCCGTCACGCGGGAAATGCTTCTACACTAACCTAAGAATGAAGCCATCAAAAGATTTCTTTAAAAATAAGCTGATTGAACATATGGTGTCTTAAG
This sequence comes from Hymenopus coronatus, assembly GCA_030762935.1. NCBI lineage: Eukaryota > Metazoa > Arthropoda > Insecta > Mantodea > Hymenopodidae > Hymenopus > Hymenopus coronatus. The sequence continues at coordinate 297,151,765 of CM060900.1, forward strand.
AAAGTAAACTGAAAAATAATAACAGCCCTAATATTGCAGAGCAGGCAATCGTACTTCCCTGAAACTTATTAGTCAGGACTTTTTATCAGCACATTAAACCGCATCTAACATATATAGTCACCATAACACTTCAACAGGACCAACATTGCACAACGAATGTTCCAAATCGATAACATTTCTTTAAAAATGGCAAGTTGCTTAAATTTGCTCATAAATGCCAAGTTTATCCTATTGTATGTGATGACATACTTGATGACACCACGGAGAACTTTGTATCAGAAGTATATGAATATAACTTAGTATCAGACCTAGAGAAATTAACTATGCTATGTCTTGCAGAGTATATAGTTCTTACCTATTGCAAAATTGAACAGCTTCGGCATTACTAGCAAACTTAAATTATAAAACATTTTTCAGAAATAGCGTTAAAGGTTAATACCATTAAGTCAACTTTCATTAATATCAACAAACAGAAAATTGAAGCAATTGAACTATATATTATCGACAACTTTACACTGCGAACAACAACTAATGAAGTTTGTTACCTCGGAGCTTCTTACAGCTTCTTTAATCCTACACCTGTTATACATAAATTAAATAATAAACTAGGAAAACTAATGTTACCATTATTACATTGCGACCAAAAGAGTAGAATCTTAAATTCATATGTTTGTAATGGGCACGCACGCACACACACACAATACACACAGTGGCCGCGTCGTGTCCGAGTGGTTAGAATACTCGCCTCTCACCTAGGCGGCCCGGGCTCGATTCCAAGCAACTGCATGTGGGATTTGTGGTGAACAAAGCGGCGCAGGGGCGGGTTTTCTCCGGGTTCTCTGGTTTCCCGTGCCATCACATCCCACTGGTGTCATTTCCTGCGGTGCCACAGTAGTAAAAGCAAACACTATCCAAATCACACTCTTTTGCAGATTCCCACACCGGAAGACATTCCAATAGCATTTCTTCAAGACATGGGAAAACTTAAATAAGCAGGGCCGGCTCACGATTCAGGAAATCGGTGAAGTGCTAAGATAAGTTTTGGAAACTGTGTAAAGTTAATCTTCCTAAGTTTGAAGGTTTATGTCGTCTGTAGATGGGCAAATATATGAGTTATGTAAGAAAATGTCCTGTGGTATCGTATTAACTAGAAAATGATTGTAAGATGATATAAAACGGAAAATATTAATGCATGACTACGAAAAAAAAAAAACGTAAACGAAACGTCTGACTTCGAAAAAAAAATCGAGTGTCACACTTCGGTAAATCCTGATAAAAGAAAAAGAAGATATTTCAATTTTACCTTATTTTTTGTATACCAGATCTATTCTCCTGTCCTCTAAAGCTGCAAATCTGTCAATGATATCATCTAAAAGTTAGGCTATTCTTGCAGCTTGCAGAGAAGATCTCTATGGGTAGAAAAGTTGGCCGGGAATGACAACCGTTGTTGTGAAATTGTGTCTCTTAAGTAAGTTTTTATCGTTTTTTAGGCATGAGAAAGTTATTTCCACAGACACTCTAGTGAATGGCAGAGATACTACAAACAAACACAATTTGTAAACTTCCTGGTGTACATCTTGAACACCATTTTGCCGCATGATTTCTAAAGGCTTTAAAACACTAATATCACGTTAATCAGTATCTGTATAAAACAGTTGTAGCTAATTTTCTTGAATATAGCTGGGTAACTCTGAATCAAACTGTTTAGGGGAGATGTAGGAAAGTCAGGCGAATACTCCTTAATTTACTACTGTCTACCAGAGTTAAAAATGTTAGTATTTGCAAATGTTGAAATGTAGTATTTATTTCCGATATATGGTCAATTATTTCATAAAACAGATACTTGTATTTCAGAAGAAAAAAAAGACAAAAAAACAAACATACAAACTCGTCGGATAATTTGGCATTCTGTATTTTATGGTGCGAATTACTCTTCACTTTTGAATCACGAAATATGTTAGTACAGTACTCATATTTTTCAGGTTATCAAATAACAAGTTTTTTTTTTTACTTTAGTTGCACAATAATTTATGTCCAAGCACTTCTTTTGTAGCACACTACAGAACTTCGGTTAAAATGAATATATCATAAAAAACAAGAGCCAAAAAATGAAATTCAAAATCATTAATTTCGCTAAAGAAACCTGTACATTCACAGATAGATGTGCTATCGGGTGCAGGATTGCTTCTATTTCCTCAAAAACCTCTTTTAAACTCTTCCAATATTCTGTAACTGTTCTGACAATTTTAAAGTTTGATGTCCATTGGTTTCCTCAGCTCTAGGAATTCGCCTTCCTTTTATCGATTTGAGAACATAGTTACGTTTACCTGAATTGATCATCTAATAGTTCAAACAATGCTTGTGCCGTATGTTCGGCACTCCTGTCATAAAAGCGTAAAAATTACTCCACTAATTTCGCATTTGAAGCTACAGACCTCACAACAATAGGACACTGACTGTTTTGAGAGATGTTGTTTGCATGGTCAACTTGTACAGGGAAAAATCAGTTTCATTTAGATTTTTCCGCATTTTTTCATATATGTGAACTGATATACATTCAGTTATTTCATACTGAATTCTTTGAGTCACCACTGAACACCAATTTGATTCTGTCATAATAATTCTTAATTTCATCAGAACATACAGACAGCAGCGTGTTAAGTTACTCTTTGAAATTGCTGCGAATTTTTGATGAGATATTTATCAGTCCTCGAAATGGTAACTGTTTTCCTAAAAATAGCGTAGCCTTAATAATAAGTGTCAAAAAGATCCTATTTAAACGCATATTTGCATTAAATATTTTATGCATGTGCATGTTTAGGAAAAGCTCGTGTGAGTTCACAAAATCTCCAAATTCTGTAATACTCCAAAAGTTTTTCTTTACTCCTAGTAAAAGACAGGCCCAGCAATAAAGTTTTTGTAGAAAAATACCACCGCATAATCACGTGTATTCACCATAACACGTATTTTTTAAATGTAGCTGATGTTTTAAACAGAAACTGATAAATGGGGAGTGGGTCGATTAAATGTTATCAGATCATTTTTATCTTATGCCCACCATCGCGGGAATAGTGTTTCTAACACACAGCAAATCAAGTCGTTTTCTGAATTAATTAATATTCCTAAAAACCACCGAACACTTTGAATTGAAATTAATGTAACTAAATATTAGGAATGACCCTAATTATCGTCTTTCTCAGGCAAAAAAAAATCTTATCGACATTTAATTCACTTCACACAACTAAACGCTCAGTATAACGGTATACCTTATTCTCACAAAGGTAGAGCTAAAACTGAGTTCTTAAAATCTGAAAGAAAGGTGCGGTAGCATAGAAGATATAAAAATAGCAACTTTGAGTGATCTCCCAACAGGAAATGAAAACAGATCGTTACTATGGCAACCAGGAGCAATAACCGTATACAAATGCGTTTGAAACAGGGTGGAAATACGAGTATTTTAGCAAGAGATGTATGCTCTTCTTCCTTGACTGAGGGAGTGATACAAAGAGAGGGAGAAAAGGGATAACCAGAACGATCAGCGAAAGAAGCAGTGCGCGTTACTACCTTTTACGAGAGATTTCGGACAGGGCATTGTGTGAATTAGTAGTACAAGATACAAATATGTAATTTTGTATTTCGATTAAAAATTTAGGTGAAGAGCTTAGAAGTACAAACAAAGGAATTTTGCAACTACCTTCAGATACACCGGATGCAGTGCTATACAGCAAACCCAAAGTTAAAGGTTGGGGATTTGTTCGTGCCACATGGGAGACTAGTCTTCGACACATTAACCTAAAATTGTAGCACATTACACCTAACAAACAATCCAGCTGTCAATACGAAATCTGATTGAAGAAACTGAATCTAGTTTACCAAAGATCAATGTTGATTTAAATGATAAAATCCTCGATTCTCGCACCGGCACTATTATCTTCACAGAACATCCGACAACTGCAAAAATGGAATTCAGTCGAGGAAAAGCCCCCCCCCGCGGAAGGAAGAAATACAGGGATTTATAGAGAATACACCCCAGCAGACAGTTGGTTAAAGAGTCATAAGGACCTGTCTTTGAACGAATGGCGTGAAACTTTCCAACTGGTTGCGAACATCTCTGTAGTATCATATGTGAACTGCGTGTGGGAAAAGGTGTAAGTGCCAGAAAAACTTAAAAACTTATCCTTTATTTTTTAATGGAGATCGTTATAAGTACCATTGCCAATACGCCGGTAAAGGATTTATGTTCCCAGCAACCCTCGTTGAGGTTCAAACAGTGTTCGCAATATGTCTCTTGGTATATGTGCCAGAGGAGGCTTCCAAAGGAAACTATACCAGTGCCAGCGTATACCGTCAACAGTGAAAATTGCAAGTTTGCGTACGTAGCAGCCATTGTCGTAGTTTGGAAAGTACTTAATGTTTAGACTATTAATATTATAATGGATACAGCAGGGAAGAAGTCTAAACAAATTGTTAATCGGGAGAAAAGAGTTCATGGGGAGCCTTATTCTAACGGCAAAGGACAAACCAAAGATGGAAAATCACCGCCACCAGCTATATTAAATTCTAACACGGTGCATTATCGCATTAATAATAGCTCTGTTTTATCCGACCTGTGCTGTACTATATTCCCACATTAAATTACTAGTTGAAATATGTATATAACAGACTTATTTAATTTACATTTATTTATATCTTTTTCTTGTATTTTGAAAATAACTATTGTATCTTAAGAAGAGTTTTTTTTCTCCATAGGCCACCTGCAAATGCAAATACAATTGCAAAGATTTGCTCAAAGAACAGAGAACTACTTTTTCTATAACTTCACAATTATCCAATAAAGATCAAGAGAATTATTTGATGAATCTGCCCATAGAAGAAGAAGACACGGAGCTTACTCAGATCCTGCTGATAGTAAAAGACAGGCAACAATGTGCTATTCTGTTCCAGGTGGCAAAGGTCTCGTTCAAGCTGTGCTAAAACATTCAAGGAGAGTTTTGTTTTAACAAACAGAAGACTGCAGACATTGAATATGAAGAAGAAACAAGGTTGTCTTACATATAGTAATGAACGGGGAAAATACCATCCTCACATGCACATACAGTCAAATACACTGAAGAGGATAGTTTACTCGTCCAGGAGCATATAAAATCATTTCCTACAGAAGAGAGCTACTATGGGAGGAAAGGAAGCACAAGGTTGTATCTCAGGCCTGATTTAAATATCCATCCTATGTATCAGGCATTCAAATTGAAGCACCCTGGAACTGAAATGCTATATACATTTTATCGGCGTGTTTTTAAGAAAGATTTTCAAAACAAAGCATTTCATAAGCCAACTTGCCGTGTCTGTGATAAACTTAACTCTTAGGTAAAATCTTCTGCCGCTAATAAGTCTGAAGTGACCACCATGATTTCTGTATATCAAGAAAAGCTGAAAAGGCCCTAACTCTGATGAAGAAGAGTTAAATGAGTCGCAATTGCATGGAAGTGAAACATGTTTTGTGTGTATAGATATGCAGCAAGTGCTATATACTCTTACTCTAACCCACAGCAATATGTACTATTCAAGACGGCTAGCCAATCACAATTTCTGTGTTCATGTTGGAGACACTGGTGATAGTTTTATGGGCATGTGTTATGACGGTTTGGCTGCAAGGGGAGGGAACAAAATTGCCTCGTGATTCTTGAAAATAATGCTATCAGGATTCACATGGAGGAGAAAATTAATTGTCTGGTGTGATTATTGTGCAGGACAAAAGAAAAACCGGATGATAATTTTGGCACTTAAATGTTTGGTTTCTAAAGGAATTTTTGACATAACTGACATGACTTTTTTTTATTAATGGTCACAGTTATATGCCCTGGGACAGAGATTTTGGTTGATTGAGAAGAGAAAAAAGAACTTAAAGCCACGGTGCCTGAGGAGATGCAGCCAGATACGGTCAGCCAGAATAAAGAAAGCATTTAAAGTAGCTGTCTTGGATTCTGGAGACTTGTTCATTACTGCTGAAGCTGATAAATCCATAAATACTGCAAAGTTCCAGATCTCTAAAATAGCTTGGATCAGGGTCATGTCTGCTAGTCCCAATATACTACAGGCAAAGAGTACATTAGGTGACGTTGAGGATTGGACTAATTTTCATGTGACCAGAAAAGGTTCGAAGCTTCAGAATCTTCCAAATTTGGACAAGTTTATACAGCTAAGTAAAAAACAAGGCATAACTGTAGAGAAGAAAAAGACTTACTATCTATGTTGGAATTAACGCATGTCAAATATCACAAGTATGATAATGCATTTCAAATATCTAGAAGATCTTTGCAAGTGATGTTTTGTACACATTCCAAATGTGTTCTGTTTTATATGCAAGAAGTTACAGTATGTAGATTACTATAGGCTTAGGCAAAATTAAAAAGAAATTAGTTCATTATTCATGTTATAATCCAATATTCACTTATGTTCTATGTAATGGTTTTACGTGCATTATATTCTTGTAGCTTACTAATGACTAACATTTGGTACTTATATCTATTCTGAAGAAGAACTCTATGGCACATATCTTTTTCACACTTTCAAACTTTGCTTCATGTTAAGGTTTGCTTATTAATAAAGTAACATAGTTTCACTTTACGGTGAGTAATATGACAGTGCATCGTGTGTCAGTTTGTAATGTCGCAAACAGAAAATAACGTAAGCCATCGACTCCTGCGTTTACACCTGACTAGGAACAATCTTTTTTGTTTATAGAAAGTACTGGAATTTAGTTTTCTACACTCAGAAAATTATATTTGTTGCAGCATCATTGCGCAATCCTTGCAAGTGAGTGTTACCAAGGAGAAGAACGTTTCTTTCAAATTGTGTTCGATACAGATTAATTACCAAGGTGTCTGTTCATATTCAGTGCTATAAAATTTGTACGTTCTTCAATACACATTAATTTTTATACTGTTGATGATACAACGAGATTACAATGGTAGCAATCAAGTTAAGGTGCTTGTCATTTTATTATGTTAATACTTTAATAATTGTCATTATTTCTGCAACTATTTATGTTATGACAATCAATTACCACCAAACCTATGAATATATATGTTCATATTCGAAATAGGTCGCGCCGTGGCCGAGTGGTTAGACCGCTCGCCTTTCACCTAACCTCGATCCCAAGCGACTGCATATGGGATTTGTGGTGGACCAAGCGCCGCAGGGTTTACTCCGGTTTCCCCCACTGTCGCATTCCACCTTTACTGCATCTTTTCCATGTATCACCAGTGTCATCGCCTGCGGTGCTATTGGTAGTAAAAGCGGGAGTTAAACACTAATAAAAATATCCCAAGTATAGATATTAATACAAGAAGCATAATAGAGCACTTGTTCTCCCAATCACGAACAACAATGGATGTATTAATGTATGAAAGGTGGATTAATGTTGCGCACTGGCACAGCACTGAAGCAATTATCTATTTCTCTTTCCGCGCAGTTGGTTGCGCAGTAAGCGATTCGCAAATTTGCTCTCTTTGCTTTACTCAAAGAGGAACCATTTGGTGATGCCTGCTTTAGCGCACGCTCTTAGATCTCCCCCCCCCCCGGCCTTTTTTATTTGTTTGTTTTGGTGAATTACTGAGAAACACCAGACATCACCACATCCTTGTTTGCCTATCAGACATTAGTATCATTCTGTCAGAGTGAAAATAAGTCCACTATACTTATTTCAACAATACATCATGATGAGAAAATAGATGCAATCACAGGTGATAAGAAAAAACCTGATAACATGCGATAACAAAACCAAAATTGGAGTCGACGTTGTAGTAGATTAGCTATGCAGTCACTGTATTGTAGCTAGGAACAATCGTCGATGGCCTATGGTCATTTTTTTTAATATCTGTGCAATAAATGCAACGAAAATTTATACTGATCACAATAGTGCAAAGGTTACGAGATGCAAATTTCTAGAAGAAATAAGCTGGAAATTTATTAAATCACAAGTTGAAAGACGAGCAGAACTTCAAACGGTTCCTGCTAAAATAAGGAAGAGAGCACACATTCTTCTCGGTCTGCAGCTCCCACAGAGCTATGTCGTTGAGAAGATGACAGAAACTCGTGGACAATGTTACTGTGTGGTAGAAGTAGAAACAAGATGAGTAGAAGAACCTGCAATACATGCAATAAATGGGTGTGTCCAGAACATGCCTGAGATGTTTGCATAGAATGTTTGAGAAGTAGACTGTGATTGTGTAGCTCGTTTTTCATCAAGAAAACCATATATATTTCAAGTGGACTGTTGACATTTAAATCAGTAAGCATATTTTACCGTATTTTTCTAATAGTCGATGGACAACTTAATACATTCATGATATGATCATGTACTTATTTCGTATAAGAATTTAAAGATGTTTATGTGTCAATGTCCTATATAAAATGTTGTTGTTATTATTATTATTATTATTACCATTATCATTGTTGTTATTATTATTAGTGTTGATAGAAATATCCAACAACCCTGTACATTTAACAAAACATGGTTCAACAAAGTTAATTATGCTGGATTATGCACGCAGGCACTGTTACGATAATGGGTGCGACCACTGTAGAGTTAAGTGAAATAAAATATTCTGCACTAAAGTACAGTTCACAAATATGGACTCATTTCCTGATAGCCTATTCCGAGATTCCAGCACAGTTTATCATGTTTCTGTCACAGTGTAAATAGCCACTGAGCTATACAATTACTGTATGAGAGACAGCGGCGAAAAGTAGTGTATTGCTTTTTATTGGTCAACGAGGTGTAATGGTTACCATGCTAACTTCATGTACCCAGGGTCGCGGGTTCAAAACCGGCGGAGGACAATCGATTTTTTCGGGCGTAAAAATCCTTATCGTGGCTTCCTTCGGAAGGAAAGTAAAAGCATTGGTCCCGTGTCTCAGATTTACGGCGCGTAAAAGAACCTCAAGCCTGATAAAAGAGCCATCTGAGGTAAATTAAGCGATCTTTCACGCCCAGTTTAGAATGGAACGCTGAGGACCATAGCAGTTAAAGAGCATCCATAAATACAACTCCGTTTAATTTTTTTTAACGAAGTCACATGGTATATGCCCCCCATGTTGTTGTTGTTCATATGTTCCTATATGAGGTGTTGCTTATCATAAGACTTCTCGGTTCATTTAATCTTAATAGCAATATTATATTAAAAGTACCTATGCAAATTTATTCCGCATTTAAATAGTCTGGTTGTGCTGCGCAGGCTGTAGCAATTCGGCCAAGAATGGTAATACATTCCCCAAAGGACACGTATGGAGGATGCAGTCACTTATTAAATTGAAAATGAACAAACCAGAGCCAAATGTCCATTTATGTTTAAGCGAGGTAGTATCAAAATAGATTGGAAAATGTCGATATCGTGTGGGCACACTGCAATAATACTATCTTCTAGAGCACGTTTAAATACATTTTGTTACTTGTTCTGTTCCACATTATGCTCCTTTCACTTTTCTTTCCTTCCTTCTTTTTTTTTTCTTTATGCTTTGTTTAGTTATTATTTATTTTGTTTGTAAATGAAAAAGTGTTAGTTATTCAAACAACTTAAAAAATTCAAAATGCTATTATTCTACTTCTTGTAACTAGAAATAAACTTTTCTTACTCATTTACGCAAGATGTCACAATACGGTAAAGCGACAGTAAACTTTTTAAGCATGTTTGTTATATGATGGCTTTGGACGCGTTAGTAGTAAGATCTTTGCCGATCTCTTAACCAACAATTTATGCAAAAGTTGCAGGTGACTTCACAGAATCTTCTCGGAAATATTTAGGCATGTCTTTTATTTGTCCTGCAAATATATTAATCATATGGCATTTCAATAAAAATTGTTATAGTTATTTTTGACAGAAATAACGAGAACTATTCCATCTGAAGGGTAGCTTTAATCGCAAAAATCTTTGTTCCGTGTCCTTGAAAGACGCAGAATGGAATGGTGTTCTTTCGTTTTTGAATTACACCACTCACAATCGCACATGCGCGGGTCGAACCTTTTACTTTTTCTAGCCTGCATGTACAAAATAGAAATAAAAAAACTAAAAATGGGTTTAATAACCTTGGTACTTAATTACTTAAACGAGGGCCAATATGCCAGATTTTTAATATTTATTAAACTTCACATTTATACACGCATCATCATTTAGATAAATTTAGGATAACATAATTGTAAATATATGTTATAAATATAAAACTAAAAAGATAAAAAGTAAAACATATAACTTTAACAAATAAAAATATAAATAAGCATAAAATTAAAATAAATATAAAAATAAATAAAAAACTCATATAATTTCTAATGAATAATTAATAGCAAACAAATAATAAACCAAAATATCAAACACACATTCATAATTATCTCCAACTATTATTATTATTATTATTATTATTATTATTATTATTATTATTATTATTATTATTATTATTATTATTATTATTATTATTATTATTACTGCAATTTCTAAACAACAATAACAGTAGTATAAGAAGGTATGTTCTCGCCCTCATTTGCATAATAATTAGAGCAATTAATTTGCATAATTAATTCATTTGCATATAAACATTTACATATAAAATGTTTGAATAATAATTAGAGCAATATATTTGCATATCAGGCAGCTATCAATCATTGATGCATATTAATGAGCCCGCGGACCACGCCCCTCCCGAAAAACGCCAATTATTGAGGTACATGGTACTTTGAAGGGTCATTTCCAATTGAAATTTAATGAGGATTCTAATTCTGTAATCCGATTTTACCTATCATTGCACAATAACATTGTATACAATACCCGATTTGAATATTTACTATAATTAACTTAATGGTGAATGAATTGACATTTCCAGGTATACGATCACAGATAGCATCACACTTTACCTGTTTGGACATGTTAGAGGTCACATGACAACAAAGACGTGCAAGCGCAATTTAACTATACGCCCCCTTCCTTCCTTTAGACTTTACAACTGAGGTCCAAGGAATACTAACAAAGAAATAGAAGTATAAATCATCACTCCCCTCCTGTAGCCACCATCGATAACAATCAGGGTGTAAAGAATAACAGCATTCCAATACCAACCAGCTCTTTAGAAAGCCTTTGACATTAAGAATTTAGAATAGGGGCGCATTCTTTACCTTTATAATATATCTTCGTCAATGACAAGTTCGAGCCTGCAGCCTTTACCAATCCAAGCGTGGGAATGCACCTGCCTCCTCCACACCGCTAAATCAGGATAGGACGCCATCCCCACCTTTTCGCTATTAAGGAAAAAAAAACAGGTTTAGCCATGTACCTATATAAGGAGCTCATCAGCACAACAGCCAACATTCAACCGTGTCTACTTTTAAAGCTTTCGCTAAAAGTGACGTGAAAACATTTGAGGATATGGACGAACTCTGGAGCGAGTGCGGAGAAGAAGCCCACCATTACGCCTACTTCCACACTGAATCGTGCAGTGGTCTAATGCATTAATAATAACTAATTGAAAAACAATTATTTTTTTTCAGGGAACCTCTCACACCAGAATTTTATGGAGACGACGCAGATGAAATGGATGTCTTCAGAACCATACATGACACTCAGCACCATTCTGAGTTGTGCAATGGACACACTCATGTGGTGTTATGTTCTAACCCTGCAGAACATGACAGAATAACGTCATATTGTATATGCAATCTCGACTGCAGTGTGTATCGTCGAAGACAGATGAAACAAAAGTAAGTGCAAAGGAAAATATGGCAGCAGAACAAGCAAATTCACATTTAGTATAAAACTAAATATCACTTTTTCATGCTTTCAGAATTCGGGACATAACTCCTGTGCCTCCGGAATATCTAGATCCTAAGAGGACTGATGTGGATGAAGTGGACGTCTGCGTTACAGATCCGTGGCACGATTGCATTATACATGATGATGTCAATGCAGACCAAAGCCATGATAATGAATTAGCCGAGAATACTCCAAAACACACAAGGTGCGTAGAACATTCAGAACATTAATTAAAGAAGGCAGTAATACGTTGAGAAGGGCTTTCAGTATGCTATCCCATATGAATGCATATGCATTGTTTCTAACGATAACAATTATTTTTCAGATCCACAAAGAAAACACATGGGCACAAAAAGGAGAAGAATTCATTTGCAACTCATCTCAGGAAACTGAGAGCACTTGAAGCTCGAATGCTGAATATTACGGAGCAACAGCCTAGTCCAGAGAACAATGGAGACTGCGTTAATACATCGAAACGTGTTCCAAGACGTCGCAATCTCTAAAGTGCATAGGGCGAGTGTAGGACTACATTCCAGTGCTTTTCATCATAAGTGACAATAATAAATTTCTGTATATGACTCTGCTAGAATGGGAGATAGTCTACAAAAGCCTCCCAGAATTTGACAAATTTACCAAAGGACAAAATTGCGCGTATCGCGAATACAGTGAAAACATAGTGTTCTCATATAATGTTATCGCAACTATGGAAAATGAGTGCATTAGGCTTTTCAATACAGCTCTAAATGACGGCAAGGTATTTTTAAAAAACGAAGACATAAATGGTCTAAAAAGAACCTGTTCATTTATTGAGAGGAATTTACGCAATTTGTCTAGTGTAAATAATGAACTCTATTTAGGACAAGGAAATGGAGAAGGCATGTACTGGAATCACTCAAAAAAAAAAAAAAAAAAAAAAAAAAAAAAAAAAAAGACATGAACATACACTTTCATAATTGTGTTTTTTATTTCACAAATGGAGAACCTTACAAAACTTCCACATCCAATTCCTCATAATTATACCACTAAATCAGAGATTGCATGACATGTGTTAAGGGCTTGTAGGTAAATACTTTATCCTGAATAATCAGACAATATAAAGACGTCTGAGTGGGGATATTAGCACTCGCTTGAATTTCGAGTCTAATATATACAGCTCCGTTGAATGTCTCCTCTGGTTGGTGAGATCAGTCGATAGTGAATAACGGAGCACATGCGAGAAAATCTCTTCTCTGCAATAAGGGGTAATTCTCTCTATTGTAATACGATTTCTGAAACCTAGAATACATTTCATACAAATAAGCGAATCTAGAGTTACCAATGTCCAAATTCATGTCATGACAAGGATAACATTCGCTATTCAGATAAAGTCTCTGATTAGTTACATTACAATGATCAAACTGAGAGCAGTTCTTTTTTGCATAATTTATTCTGGATGTTTGAGCTCCTACTATAACCATTCTAGGCTTCTCAGGCTTGGATGTTGTCGCCACGTTCCATGTAAATGATTTTGTTTGAGGAACATCTAGTTTCGTATGAAGATCCATTGTACGAAAAGCGACGAGTAGGGTCCTATCTGCCTTAACTATCTTGAGAAACTCCACTTTTTCACGATCAGAAAGTCGCATTACAGGCATTCTCCATTCGATTCGTGTTAGTTTAAAAAACTGCGTCTTCTGCTCCTGAAGGAGCTACAATACAGTTTCTAAAGTCCTTGCTTCGAATCAGCACCAGCTCAAACTTGCTATTCAAGATTAGTTCCTTGTGATCATCAGCGAAGCCTAGGAGCATCGATAGCGCAACTATAGCATTGAACATTCCGCTTATAGGGTGCACGATGTCAACATCATTCCCAGGGTAAGCCCATCCTGAATTTAGCAATCGTCTTGATTATATTGAGTTGAGAGCTGCATAGTTTCGCATCGTTGTTGAGATACTAGGATTTCTGGTTCTGTCTGTAGTCGAACCATTCAAATCAAGTCGAATTTCTTCAAACATGAATGCAATAGCATTATTGCTAAGTCTTGCAGCAGTTACACTGCCATCAGATTTAGCAATCGATCCCTCAATGTAGAGAAAACTCTTGCTAAGCAGTGTATATAAATCTTCAGCTTGGCAAGGGATCCTAATCTTATCATTAGCACCAAGAGCCGATGAATTATACGGTAGAAACGCATGCTCCTCTTCTTTGGTAATCTTGTCATCAAAGATAGGCGTGTCTGTCACATTGAAGATATCCATCATAATATTCTATATCCCAATGCTTCGAGGAACTTGCGATTGCTTGATGTTAACAGTCTGATGGTTGTAGGCAGAATACGTTGAGTACGATGAATTCCACGCTTATTATATATTTGATGACGGCACTTAAAATCAATTCCCATTTCGTCAGAGATGATGCCTTATGCTCATATCCTCGTTCCTAAAGTTGATGAGGTTTCCGTCTTGATCGACGTCTCGAAGAGTGACTGTATCAATAAAGTTAGAATTGATGACTGGCAGGTATATCGGATTTGATGGCTCTTAAGAAATAAGATATCCAGGTTCAACAGAAGGAAAGAACCCGTATATTGAGTGTCCGCTCCTACAATTAGCGAAGGAGCCTGTTGCAATACTGCACTCGACTCGAATGATGCTGACGTTAAATATGTTTACGAGGAAATCGGATAAACCATCTTTTCAGGAGGAATGACAGTAGTATTTGAAAAGCCTAAAAGCGAACCAATAGAATGTTTTTTTTGAGAAATCAGCTCTGTAGGGGAATTTCACTTCGGCCTTCATGGCATTATTATTCGGTCTAACAAAAAAGACACCACTTTCTAATCTCAGTTTAATCATCAGGAATGTATTGATATCAGCAATCTCATATGTTCCAGAAGGAATTTCGATTACCTTTAGCTCATCATTTAAAATGTAATGAAAACGATTATTACCATCGTCAACGTTTGGAATGGAATAGAAGGTGTCCAAGTTCAAAAGGGCAATCTTATAATATCCTTCAGGATCGAGCTGCAGAGGAGGATTTACATAAGTGGTGAGCACTGAATCGGTGCCTCTAGAAGCAATAGTATAACTCATTGCGAGAGAAATTGCAAGCATAAGTGTCCGCAGATTACTGAGCTAAGATTCTGCAATCTATTTCTATTATACATTATCTTAACTCCACTGAGGTATCTCTCTATCTCTTTTGGAGGCTTCAGATTGCCGAAACTATCAAAAGAAAATGCTGTTTTTCCAACTTTTTTTACAGCATCCCAATGAGTGCCCTCATTATGAGTTGAATCCAAATTCACAATAATCCTCTCATTGAAATGAGTGTTTGAAGGTAGATTGTCTATCATATATACACCTCTAAACAGAGGGATCTTCAGGCATCTTTAGCATACATCTCTTAATCAATATTGCTCAAGGCTTTTTCGGGTACAAGTATAACCCTCTGCCCGAGTTTTTTAACTCATTCTTGCTGATCTTGCGATTCTTTCTCTTTCCTGCCTTTAACCCGTTTCCTTTAACATCATTATTTCTTTTTAAGCTTCTTGCAATTTTAGAAGCGATAGCCAGAGGCTGCATTGTCAATAAACCTCTTCTCCTCTTTTTCTTGCGAAGACGTTTTCCTTTTGCTTCCATAGCTTCGTTATGTCTTGACATTTCTGCAATTTGACAGTCTGCAGCTTTTTTTTATTCACTGCAGATGCAATTTGGGCTGCACCTCCTGAAGCGGCTCCCAACGCGGCGATAATAGGAATAAGCTGTAAAAGTCCACCGTGCTTCTTCTTCTACTTCTTCTTCTTCTTCTTCTTCTTCTTCTTCTTCTTCTTCTTCTTCTAGCTTCTTCTAAGTGAAACTTTTCCTTTCATAATGCTAGTTACAAGTCTTGCAGCTAGCTTTTCTCCTATGCTCGAATCAGACGATTGTGCTCTGCTCCAAGCCTTCTCCGCCAATATCTTATCTGCAATATTTCTTGAAGCAGCGTCTTTGTGCTCAACGTAGGCTATATCGTGAAGCTTGCAGGCTTCATCTAAGGGATTAATGCCCGGTTCTCCTCTCTTTAGACGTTTTTCCAGTTTTGTTCCTGGACACAATATCTATAACCGGGTAAATGCGCTTTAAATGGTAGCAAATTAATGAGTTTGTTAATTATACCAGATCCTCTTTTGATCTTAGCACTTCTGACACTCATTGTATACTAATTTCATTTCCCATTGACACATCCTTTTATACACGAGGAATAATAACGGAATTCCTATCAAGGGGTAAAGAGGGGGTGGGAGAGGGGGTATATATTCATTAACTATTCAATTTGTAGTGTAGTTTATGAGATGGAGCTTATCAAACAAGAGTGCTCACTACCGATAAAAGTTCTAGATTTTGAAGGTGATCTAAGATGCGATCGTCACGGAAAGTTGTTTCCATGCAACGTTAGAGCTCTTATCTTAGGAAGTTCAAGTGCAGGAAAGACGAATGAATTACTCATTATGATTCTACACGAGAATGGTCTTCGCTTTGAAAACTTGTACATATATTCAAAGTCTTTCTATCAGCCAAAGTATCAATATCTGATTAAACTACTGGAAAACATTGAAGGCATAGAAGTGAATACCTTTGAAGAGAGAAAATTCAATTTTTATATTTGATGACGTCATAACTCAAAAACAGTGGAAGATTGCGTCATTTTACAGCATGGGTAGCCATCGAAATATAGACTCCTTATATTTAGCACAATCTTATGCCAAGATATCGAAACATTTAGTTTGAGATAATACAAACACGATCATCCTCTTCAGACAAGACAATTTAAACTTGAAGTGTGTGTGTATATATATATATGAAGATTATGTAAACACTGATATGACATTCAAAGGATTTAAAGATTTGTGCAAAAGTGTTTGGGAGAGTTCAGCAGAAGGAAGACCCTTTGTAGTCATAGTTCCAGAATTCCCCATGAACGAGGGTCGGTATAGAAACGGGTTTGATGTATATATTAAGATAGATAAGAAAGAATCCTATCATTCATAGCTCAGAATGAGTACTGACAGGTTCGGATCGCAGAAAGACGTCTCCATTAAACGCGTTCTTAATCACTTTATCATAAGCAGAGACGGAAATGGCAACTTCCAATTCAAGAAAAGGAAATTATGCAATGTTCAAGATGAGAGCGATGTGGCAACTAAACGCTACATTGATACGCTTTCGACATCTACAGAAGAACGTTTGCAAGATTTTGCTGAAAAAGCATGATATCAACGAATGAGAGAATTTGAACTTAAGCTTAGGACTCACATTCAAAAATCTCTAGAAAGTCAGTATGAAGGTCTAATGTCATACCTTGCTAAAAATGCCTTGAAGAAGGATGCTGAAAACAATATCATACTGGATACTATAAGACTGAAAGCCTTGTTACCTCCTGAAAATGATACAGACGTTCCTAACAGGTAGTTTATGTCAGACTACATCAAATCTAAAACTCCTTTAATCGATTCTAATGGCGATTTTTCATTTAAAAAGAGAAGAATAACTGAAGTAGCAGATCCTGTACACGATGGAAATGCAGCAAATAAGAAATATGTTAGACATCTCATCACAAGGAAACAAAATGAAGCACAATCAAGCTTAAACAAATCTCTAAGTGCAGCAACTAAAGATATTGCTGCAACTGTAGGCAAACCTCTGGAGACCATAGGAAATAGACAAAACTCTATGGATAAACACCTAAGCACATTAATGGACAGTATCAGCATTCTTAAAACCCAAGTCAATGTCATAAATGCTTTACTAGATCAAATGCGAGGCAAGCTAATCGTTTCACTACAAACAAAACCATACAAGGGCGGTTCACTAAGATCTGTGTTAGTGTCGGGTTTCAATTCCTATACATTTCCTTTAGATGGGGAACTGATTGAATGTAGTATTTTATCGCATCTGCCTGCTCCTCCGCAGACAATTATGATGATTGAAATAAATAATAATAGAATTGAGAGGTATCCTACAGCAACTACAGTAGGTGACGCCATAACCTTCACTGCTTATGCTACAAGTTCCAAAGACGAATCACATTCTAAATATCACCCTTAAAATTGCATATAAATTGACATGATCTAATTACACTATAAATAGGAGAGAGCTGGACAAATCATTTCACTTCAAGATGGATAGCCAAAGTATAAGGCCTAAAGAATCTGTAGCTAAACATACAAAAGCAGTCAGGGAAAAGCTGCGAGAGCTCAAGGGACAGAAATTTGAAACTCAAAGGGCTATGAGTGAAGCACTTCAACCTGTAACAGAACCGCTTCGAGATATACTAGATATTCAGAATAAGAACTCCCTACCTTCTATATCGGCTAAAGACGTGAAAGACGAGAACATTTCTAGCTACCTGAAGCAAGGTCGAAAGAAAGACAAGGATGAAATAGATACACTGTACGGAGACCGATAGGAGGATGGAATGTACATGCTAGGAAGCAAAATTATTGATTTCATAAATAATCAGATTAGAGTAGGACAAGAAAAATTCGATGCTACACCAGGATTGAACGAGCTCATCTTTAAGAAATTTCCTGAAATGCATGTCTACACTGAGGAGGATCTGGAAGCTTATAGAAGGATTCTAGAATCAACACAAGTGAACCGATAAAAGTTTGTCAGGCAAGGACGGCTGAGAGAGGGCAAAGCTTACAAGTATAAAAGCATTATACGCCCACTACTCAATAAGCACAAAGGATTGGGATTGGAATGGAAAGAACATCATCCCGAGAGAGAGCAAGATTACATCTATTGGAACGACCCAAATACACTAGTGAATCGACTGAGACTACTCATTGCATCCAGAGACGCTGGAAATAATAATCACAACCAGGAAATCAACGAAATAATTCAAGAACTAAAGTCATCTAGGATCATAGCATGACAGAGGCGAAGAAAAATATAGCAGCAGAGCTTCATGCACCTGCAAGAAGAAATTTCTTGCGTAGAAAGATTGTCAGCCAAGGCCTAGACGATCTTGTACAGATTGACCTGGCAGAAATGATCCTCCATGTTAAACTGAACATAAACTTCAAGTATATTCTTATTGCTGTCAACTTCTACTCTAAAATGGCATATCCAAGAGCTAAACTGAACATAAACTTCAAGTATATTCTTATTGCTGTCAACTTCTACTCTAAAATGGCATATCCAAGAGCATTAAAGGATAAGACGGGCATTCAAGTTTCAAAGGCTATGGAAGAGATTTTAAATAAGATGCAGAAATCACCTCGGAATATACAAAGTGATGACGGAAAACAGTTTTATAATAAACATTTTAAAATTCTGATGAAAAACAACATTAACCACTACACCACATATAGCAACGTGAACGCTGCTGCCCTGGAACGGCTAATAAGAGCATTGAAGAATGCGATATATTGGGAATTCTTAGCTCAAGGATTATACAAGTGGCTAGATCTTCTACCACGAATCATCTGAATGTACAACAATTCTCACCATACAACTATACGAATGAAGGCTAGTGAAGTGAAGGATTACAGCCTTATTCTGTCAGTATACAACTATGACCATCATCGAAGAGAGAAGAGGAGTGCAAGGAAGTTTAAACTTGGTGACTATGTGAGGATATCTAAACATAAGGGATATTTTGAGAAGGGATATGAAGCTAATTGGAGTTTTGAAATCTTCAAAGTCGACGCAGTGAAAAGAACCAGCCCTACTACATACATTCTAAAAGATACTGATGCAGAGGAGATTAAAGGAGCTTTCTATGGTCACGAACTGAAATCCACACTTTATCCTAGCACATACCTAATTGAGAAAGTCTTGCGCAGCCAAGGAAATATGATTCCTTTAAACTGGTACGGTTTCCCTAAACCTCAGTGGATTGACAGGAAAGATATATTGTAGGAAGAATTGAAATAAAGAAACATTTGGCTTTCATCTATGCTGCTTTTTTATTGGCAAAAAAAAAAAAAAAAAAAAACTATCTTTCATTTACCTTTTCCTTTTACATGTTGTTTACATAGATATAATTGCTACAAAACTTAAAACATTCATAAGTTAAAAAAATATATGAACACAAAAACAAGTTATAATAAAGTGTAGGATTTGAATATGATATAGAGATAATATATATGTATATAATTATATAGCACTTAAACAAATATACAAGAATAAATTAAGATATTAATTCAGATATAAAATTTATTAACATTTTTACAAGACAATACAGGTGTCAGAGAGAGCATTTTTTTCCATGTTAAGTGTCAGCCATTGCCAGCGAATAATGATCCCAGGCAAGAGCGTAATCTGAGCCTTCATTCAATTTCCTTTTGTCGTCTCTCCCATGGAGAGCGACTTTATTCTGCTCTATTGTATGAACTGAATGTTTGCAGCTCCAAAATGTAATTTGCTTTACCAAAATGTTTTTTATAATATCATTTAGACATTCAAAATAATTATCAAAATTTAGATTTATCATAGCAGTTTTGTTTATTCCTTTTGCCTTCTTTACTGTCTGTCCCTCATATCTATAACTATACAGTTTAGACCTGAGCGCGACATATTCATACAACGGCATAGCTCCAAGCTCATCTTTAAATAAACCTATCACTTTCTTGTTCTGTGGTATTATTCCATATGGGTTGTCTACTGCAAAATTTGATGAATCGAAAAGGTGTGGATACCGCTTCATAAATTGATAGATATATGTTGATATGAAGGAATCGGTATCCATGTAGGCCAGGACTGGATCTTTTAAATTCGGTTTCATTGTACTATGGAAAAAATCATACATTATCAATTTTGAAATGTCCTAAGTTGCTTGCCCTATGTAGATAGGCTTATTCACGTGAACTTTCTCTCTGCTCAACTATATCCCTACAAGGGTTTCGTTAAATATAATGCTCCTAATGTACGTCGGTCTGGCACTCATGGCCTGCTTCCAAGACGACACAATTGGGAAGTCGGTATATTTTCTCACATTTTCAATGAATTTACCATACACAGAAATATTCATTTTTTCCGCAGATTTTGTCCAAATTTGGACGTCTCCCTTGCACGACTTTGTTTATTAACATTAATATAAGTTTTGAGACAATCCGACTGATCATATGCCATCACACGATGTATTTTTTTTTTTTTTTTTTTTTTTTGCAATTTGAGACCTAAATTAATACACTGCTGGAGGTTTCTATAGTGCAAAGTATACCTTTCTTTATTGTCCAAAATTGCCAGCAGTTTCTTGTATTGACCATGTGGTGGTACTTGACTTGTGGACAGAGAGGGAGCTCGTTGTACTTGTCATGGATAAGGATAGGCTACTCCAAATCAACTTCGAGCACATATCCAATGGGTGAATCAGAAGGTACAGCTGCAAAATCAATCAAACTGATTTCATCTTTGGTCAGCCATCTTAGATTTCCCTTAGGAAGGTAATTAATCATTGAACTTCTGTAAGCATTATTTAAATCCCAATAGGAGGCATATACAGGCTCTTCTGCAGCCTTGTAGCCTGGTATATATTTATTTTCAGCTTTTATGTATCTCTCTGATACACCACACATTCCGCCTCTGATTGCTCCCTCAAAAAATTCCAACATTTGTTGGTCAGAAATGAGGTCAAGCTTTACCTTCCTCATCTTAAGCATGGCACCGAAGGCAAGACCTGGTAATGTATGATACCAGCACGGATCTAAATTGTATACTTCCAGACAGAGGTCCATAAACTTCTCAAAGACATCAGCTAGCAATAATGTGTCTGTTTTCAGGTATAGGTCACTGTATTGGCCTAGATTCTTAATTTTGAAAGTTTTCCAAACATTTTGGGCGTGTTGATATTCCTCTTGAGATATACCATCAAACTGTTCAATGTCAGGTAATTAAGTGTCTTCCAGTTTCTCTTCACTGTCAACATATGAGTACGGAAATCGCCATTTTGCGCTCATGAGATCTTGATGTTCAGAATCTTTATACTCTGCATTTTTTATCCGTAATTCATCCTTTTCAAGTATTTTGGCTAGGCTAGATAGCTTATCGTCTAGGAAACTGAAGCTATCTAGAAACTTGAAATCCATGGTCCTGTATCGCTTTGAAAACGATATATACCGCTCTGAAGTGTTTACGATACATGAAATCTGATTATCATCGTATGCCAGGTGCTCTATTAAAATAGCCGTCGTAATTGCTTAGGCAATGAAAAAAGATTGGTATGAAATTCGGTACCTTTCTATTTGAATTGCAGGCAGAATGAGCCGCTCCAAGGAAGGCTCCTGAAAAATGATCGTGGTCCCTAAATTTCAGATTATGTTTCTCAAACCCCTTGCTAAATATGTGGCACTGGCGAGCGCTATGAAAATCAGCCCAATCCTGAGCTGTCAATTTCATTTCTACTATGTTGCTGTATTGCGAGATGACCATGTTGGCTATCTCTTTAAGTTCGATAAAGAATTGTTTAATAGCATCAGGACCTCTTTAGAGCATAAATTTAGATAGCGTATTGTCATGACGACATACTAGCTTGAGCGATATTGACATGGCATTGTGATGCTCGATAGCTCGGGTCCAGCTCTCATTAGTCGAGGGCTCACAAGAGTGGTGGACCTTTGCTAGCGAACTCAATGTCAGCGTAGATTACAAAGCTTACAGGTGTACTCTTTGAATAGGATGAAAACCGGATGACATCTTCGTTTTTAGGCATTTTTAGAATTTGTGCCTTCGAACATCTCAGCTGGTGTTTCTTGTACATGTCTTCTATTTTAAAGTGTCTCATGCAGAGTTCGCAGATCCAGTGTTTGACACAATTCTTTGTGAATTGTGATCGTGTAAGTCTTTGTAAGTTCTTTATGAGGCAATAGCCAGAATTTTCCCGCTCTGAGATTAATAGCAAGTTAACATGGAATGCATGCTTTGTTTGTGTTTGGTATAGTGGGATTACAGATTTGTCGTCATCTAAGCCAAATACAGCGACCGACGTTCTTAGGTTTTGTTTTTCAAAGTGATTTACCTGATATAGGCTGTCAGGGAATTCGATTTCTGTATAATTGAATTCACTGTATAAAAGTTGTTTAGGGTATTTGCTTATCATTTGTACATTCTTCTTTACAGTATGTCTTGCAGCCAGCATACACCAGGCAAAGCAGTATTCATCATCATTATGAATATTTATAACAGCCATTACGTTGCTAATTTCAGCAGGAGGTTCTATGTAGCGGGACGCCTTGAGAGGTGTATAATAGCTTGCACTATTAATTAGGCAGTTTACAGACAGTAAAGATTTTGAACTGGCTTTTCCTTGGAAATTTGAAATGTTTACAAGCATTTCATTCACCATAGCGGAGCGTAAAGAATCCAAATCAGATGATTGTAGTCCCAATTTAGTATCACTATTAAAATGGATATTCTCAATATGGTCAGAATGAGGGGCTTGGATAATATATGTAATTTGCAAAGACCAAATTATCTTAAAACCCGATTGATTTCTGTCCAGTTTTGAGCTTATCTCATTTATAGCTAGAGACCTGCAGCTCTCTAAGAAAGTCTGGGGGTCTGTTATTTTAGGTGTATTTTCTATTTTGGTATTAAAAATTTGCCCTTTGAATGCCTTTTCTATTGTATTACATTGAAGATGGCTATGACTGACCTTTGTAATTTTAGGTGATGAGGGTGCGTCTTCGTCCTCATCGGAGGATGATAGTTTGTCATGGGCCCTCTTGTGCCCATTCATCGTAATTGGAATCTCAACCTAAAGTCCTGCTCCTGTGGCGATCCCTGAAGTGGTTGGCTTGTCGGTGTCCTTCCAAGCAATCCCAAAATTGAAGAGTCTCCAGGAACCACCTAGAATTGGAGATCCTGGACGCTCGGGCTGTGTCTGTAGAGGTAGATGCGCCTCACAGCATCATCATCGCATATCAATGCAGCAATTGCTGCGCTCCACATCTCGTCTCCCGAAGACTCCTCCCACTGGGCTCCCTCCGCCTGGGTGTTTTTAGTAGGAGGGAATCTAGTTGATGTCTCCTCAGCCTTTGGGATTGCCTACCCTCCTCTTCTGATACAAAGATCTAGTGCAACGGTTCCCAACCGGTGTGCCCCGGCTCCCTAGGGTGCCGTGTGATTGGCTAAGGGGTGCCGCGAGATATTGAGATTAACAAAAAAAAAATACCTTCTACTGAAGCCTTAAGTCTTGTAAGGTCTTGAAATAAAATAAGTCAAATCAATTACTCTCATGCACGGCAGATGGTGATAGTGGTCGATTCTTTTCAATAATTCAGTTATACTAATATCCCACAGATGGCATTACAGCTATAACCTGCTGAACATTCCCGAGACTACTCGCTTCCTCACGAACATTCCCGAGACTTCGACAGATGAGTATATAAAAATGTACGCCGCTTGGCGCTTTCAGTTGTCTTCCTCGCGTTGATTCACAGTGTTTAGGTATGGATAAGTTCATTGTTAAACGTAAACGCCAGGACAGTAAAAGTGAACAGTCGGCTCCTACTGCTTGCTTTAAGAAGCCAAATCTTACAGTTTCTCCCGGCCCGTCGAATTCACCACATAAGGAAGACAAACGAAAGAAAAGAACATACCAGGACAGTTACTGAGCGTATGGATTTAAGTGGAATAACAACGAGGAAAACCCTATCCCTGTGTGTTTAGTTTGTGGCGAAACACTTAGCAACTAGGCCATGGTACCTAGCAAACTGAAGCGGCATCTTACAACAAAGCATCCTATTGTGTCACAGAAAAGTGTAATGTATTTTTCATATATATTAGAAGGGGAGAAGAAAACAGCTGTGCGAATGGTAAAGAGAATTACCATAGGTGATACTGCTCTTGAAGCCTCATTTAAAGTAGCAGAACTGATAGCTAAAGAAAAGAAACCTCATACTCTTGGAGAGGAAATCATTGGCCCTGCATGTCAAGTTATAGTTTCAACAATACTTGGCGAAGGAGCAGCTAATCAAATTTCGAAAGTTCCTCTGTCCAACAACACAATCAGCCGCAGGATATCTGAAATGTCATGCAATATCAACGAACAAGTCACGGAGAAAATAAAAACTTATAGAACATTTGCTTTGCAAGTAGATGAGAGTCTCGATGTTGGTGACAAACCGCAACTCCTTGGTTTTATCAGAGATATTGATGAAAAAGGTATTAGTGAACACTTTCTGTTCTGTAGACCGCTGGAGACTACAATCACAGACCATGATATTTTCGTTTCTATTAATTCCTATCTCAATGATCATGATCTTTCATGGAAAGACTGTTGTGGTATATGTACAGATGGTGCACCATCTATGTCTGTGAAAATTAAAGGTTTTACTGCCAGAGCTCTCAATGAAAATCCATCCATTATTATAACTCACTGTTTTCTGCATAGAGAGGCATTAGTCGTGAAAGCGTGTAATGAAGCTTTTGCTGAAGTGTTTAACCAAGTTGTGAAAATGGTGAACTATATGAAGTCTCGACCTTTAAAGTGCAGAATTTTTGAATAGTTATGTCGCGCAACGGATGCAGCTCATACCTCTTTGTTACTTCACACAGAAGTAAGGTGGTTGTCGCGGGGTCTGTATTGAACCGGTTTCTCGAACTTAAAGAACAGCTAAAAACTTTTTTAAGGATGAAAATCAAGACACATTTCATGAGCTCTTACTAAGTGATTCTTGGTATTTTGAACTGTCGTATCTGGCAGATATTTTTCATAAGCTGAATGAGCTGTATGTTTCGATGCAGGGTCGACATGAAACAATAATCTCCTCAACCAATAAAATGAAAGGTTTTAAAAGAAAACTTAGTTCTTGGAAGTCTGCAGTTCAAAAAGGAGATTTGTCGAACTTTCCATCTCTTCTTAGTGTGGCAGGAGATAAAGATCTGGGTAAACTGAAAGACCGCATTTGTGATCACTTATCAAGATTGCAGGATGCAATAGATGCGTACTTTCCAATTATTTCCACTACAAATCTCGACTGGGTTGTCTCACCATTTGATTTCGTAGATAGTGCAGAGGAAATAGATTTCACTGCTTGCGAACGAGATGAATTTATTGATCTTTGCACTGATTCCACACTCAAAGGTAAGTTCACCAAGCGTGAGGCGTCGGTGGCTAGTTTTTGGCTTCAACGGAGAGAGGAGTACCCTAACCTAATGAAGAAAGCAATTAACGCACTTTTGCCCTTTTCAACATCCTATGTATGCGAGCAAGCCTTCTCTGCTATGGTGACAATAAAATGCAAAGCAAGAAATAGACTGAATAACCTTGAGGATGATTTGCGTGTTTCACTGTCAACTGTAAGACCCGACATCACATATCTGTGCTCTAAGCATCAATCACAAGTTTCATATTAATCATTAATCGAACAAAATTTATTGATGTATTTTTACTCAGTGATTGTAGATAAGTTTACTGTATTATGTTATGGTGTAAGTTGTTATTATATAATATTTCAATAAATTAACATATTAAGCTTAATTTTCTTTTAATTCAAGGAAGGGTGCCCCTGGTGTTTAATGTTATTCCCAAGGGTGCCGTGAACTTCAAAAGGTTGGGAAACACCTATCTAGTGGCTCCTGGACTTCATCAGGGGTCCTGCATGTTCCCAGATCAAGAGGGAGTGCAGGCTGGTTATGACTTGTCTTTGTCAAGTCAATCGGTCCATCATTTTCTACAATATATTCCAAAGAAATCAAGTTTTACCTAACTTCAGGGTGATGCAATATACATGGCTTATATATTTTATGAAATAAGGATTGGTAATCTTACCGGTTAAAGGAAGAAGTGCGTCATGCAGCAGGATGCTGCAGTCACAGTCAGCACAAGCATGTGCAGCTTGATTAGCCCCTACTGCTCTTTCTCGATCATCACATAGTTGCGCTCTCTTGTTCCCTGATAGATTCGTTGCTTCTGAAAGTTTAAAAATATCATAATAATCAGGTCATTGTACATTTTCGAAAGCATATTTATATATTTTTATAATTCATCAGGTGTATGCTTATTCTTACACAGTCGTATTCGAGTGTATACGTGTGTGCGCTTGTATGTGCATATGTGAATGCTTGTAAGTGGGCGCGTATGCGTGATCATCAGCTTGCGTGTGTATGCGAATATGAGCTCGTGTGTATGCGAATATGAGATCATGTGCGTGCGAATATGAGCTCGCGTGTATGCATATATGCGTGCAAGAGTATATACGTGTGCGTGCATGTGTGCATTCGCGTATGCGCGTGCGTTTATGTTTGTGCAAGTGCGTGTATATATTTGTGTGCATGAGTGAATCCGTGTGCGTGCATGTGTGTTTGGGCGTATGTGTATGTAGGCGTGTGTGCGATTGCTTGTTATGCATGTATAAATGTGAATGTGTATATGAATGTATGTGTGAAAGTGCGTATGCATGTATGTGCGTACATGCGGGTGTACGTGTACGTGCATACCCGGGTGTGCATTCGTGTGCTTGGGTGTATGCATGTGAATGCGTGCAAGTGTGTGGGATTGCTTGTTATGCATGTATGTGTGTGAGTGTGCGTATGCATGTATGGATGCAAGTGTGTGTGTGTGTGTGTGTGATTGCTTGAGCATATGTGTGTATGCGAGTATGAGCTCGCGTGTGTGGGCGTATGTGTGTATGTGTATGTGGGTGTGTGTATGAATGCTTTTTATGCATGTATAAGTGTGAATGTGTGTATGAATGTATGTGTGAATGTGCCTTGCATGTATGTGCGTGCATGCGTGTGTAAGTGTGCGTGCATTACCGGGTTTGCTTGTGTGTATGCATGTGTATGCGAGCAAGTGTGTGTGATTGTTATGCATGTATGTGTGTGAATGTGCGTATGCATGTATGGATGCAAGTGTGTGTTTGTGATTGCTTGAGGATACGTGTGTATGCGAGTATGAGTTCGCGTGGGTGGGCGTATGTGTGTATGTGGGTGTGGGTGTGATTGCTTGTTATGCATGTATAAGTGTGAATGTGTGTATGAATGTATGTGTGAATGAGCGTATGCATGTATGTGCGTGCATGCGTGTGTACGTGTGCGTGTATACCTGGGTGTGCATGCGTGTGCTTGTGTGTATGCATGTGTATGCGTGCAAGTGTGTGTGAATTTGTGTATGTATGTATGTATGTATGTATGCGCTTGCCTATGTGCAATTGTGCCTGCATTTGTGGGTTGGTGTAAGTGTAAGTATGTGCGAGCGAGTTTGTTGAAAGCCTCTTTAAGGAAAAATGATATTCTTAATAAACCGCAAATATAGTGAAATGCATTGCGTTCTATGCTACATAAATTGCGTTGCTAGTAAAAGAGCCCGTGTGCATAGCAGAAAGATGTTAATGGTCTTATATTAAGATGTGTTCCTGTGTTTGTGGGTGTGTGTGTATGTGTTTGCCCACTTGTAATTGCATTCGCGTGTATATATACATGCATGGTTTTTTGCACTTTGCATCTGTAAGCATTGATTCACAAGCTTAAAAGGCAAGCTTAAAAACAGTGAAAACATAGTTTTGTTTTATGCTAAAAGTCACCGTAAATTACATTAAATCTAAAAAAAGATGCTTTATGTTTTTAAAGTAAATATCTTACTTTGAATAAAGCTGGAATGTATAGCTCCTTGCTAAGTGAGGCAGAAGCGAATTTTCACTCTTTCGCTACTGCTTCAAACACGCATCTGGTGAAAGCACGATTTTTTTCTTCTGTATTTATACCCTGTCAAGTGGCCTGATGCTTTTTTTCTTAGTGGAACCTGTTGATTCTTGAAAAACCGTTTTGCGATTCTTTAGGAAATTTCCCACGAGTAGGTATTCATTTATTTTGTTCTGCCAGTTCAAAAATGATTTCGCTTTTAACATATTATTGTAACCCATCTCAAATAATTTATGAGGGGGTGGGTTGGAGGGGTTGTAAGGTTAAAGAAACATAGATTCGAGGTCATTCTGCTCATGAACGAATGCAGTCCATTTTTCTCTTTAGATAGTTCGCATATATTTTCTGTGAGAATTTCGTATTTTACATTCCTCTGTCGGATGGACTGAGGGTTTTTGTTAGCGTCTTTTCTTAGTGAAAACGGTTGATTCTTGAAACACCATTGTGCGATTCGTTAGGAGTTTTCTCACGAGTAGGTATTCATTTATTTTGTTCTGTCAGTTCACAAATGGTTTCAATTTTAACATATATCGTAAGCCATCTCAAATAATTTATGTGCGTGTGTGGTCGGGGAGGGGGTTGGATAGGACCATTTTATTTTGTTCTTGCATAGGTAAAAGGAGAATAGATTCTAAGATATTTTTCTCAAGAACGTATGCGTCTCTCCCCCCCCCCCTCTTAAAGGCAGCTGGTGTTAGGTTTTTGGAGTGTTTGTTTTAAAGTATAGTCGAAAAGCATCTCAAATGGTTTGAGCAGCAGATGCGTTTCGTCTCTTAATAGTTAACAATAGCTGTAGATTTAGCTCGCAATTCCCGCGCATACATATTTGTCCAGGGAAAAGGTTTGACAGTAAGGTTTTCTTTCATTATAACGAATGCGAGCCGAAATGCCATGGTCTGAATGTAGGGGAGACACCCTCCTTTACCTGGACATCCTGAGGGTGGTCGCGCTTCTGAACGTCCCCTTCTACTCCTAGCTGGGTGGGCTGAGGGTCGCCTCACTTGTGAACCTGTCCCTACACCTGCCTGTGCGGGGCTGAGAGTCGTCTCGCTTTAAGCGTGGGAAGAAGTTGTTTTTGCGGTATTAGTATAGATGCGACTGTTGCTGGGACAACTTGGAGTTCAGGTGCCTCTTGCTGCCTTAGTAGCATTCATATTATATAAATTCAAGGACTTTGTGCGTGCACGTATGCATGTGTATGTATGAGATTTGTGCTTTTTATGTGTGAATACTTGCAAGTGTGTGCGTGTGTGTATGTGTGTTCGTGTAAGTGTGCGTGTGTGCGTGCAAGTATGCATGTACGTTCTGATGCCCAGGGTTCGATTACCGCTTGTGCGATGTTTGTTAATCGTAGCGCTGTTGCATTGCATTTGAATTCATGTTTTTTACTGAATATATGAATTTATGTATGTGTCTGTGTGCGTATCTGTGTATGGGTGTTCCGATGATCAGGGTTCGATTCCCGCTGGTACTTTGTTTGCTCATCTTAGCGCTACTGCATTTCATTTGAATTTTGTCATACTGATGACTCATAGAAATTTCATTCTCAAAGTATTGGATGAATGCACACGCCCCCAAAACAAGTCCATTTTCCGAGCTTATACTCAGCTCTACAATGGAATAAATAAAATTAAATAAATATTTCCTGTTTTCCTTTCTCCCTGAGTCATGTACTTCTTTTTTAGTTATAAGTTGCATTAATTCACTGAAGGGTTATACATATGAACATCTGTTCTGCTTATATTTCTCATCATATTGTGATTTCGTCGATTTTTAACGGGATTTCGCTAAATAAAACGCTGAAACTTGGTTTTTGTATTACTAGGTGTTGATATTAAATATTTCTAAACATTTTCAAGTCTAAACAGGTAAAGTATGATTTCATGTGGTGATCATATACATGGAAATGCCAATTCATTCACTATTAAATTAATTATGGTTAATATTCAAATCTGGTAATGCATAAATTTTTATAATGCGGTGATAGGTGAAATAGGAATGTATTATTAGAATCCACATTAAATTTCAATTGGAATTGACCCCTCAAAGTTCCATGTACCTCACTAATTGGCGATTTTTCGAGAGGGGGCGTGGTGCACGGGGGCGTGCACCGCGGACTCATTAATATGCATCAATGATTTTAATCTGTCAGATATATGCAAATAAATTGGTCTAATTATTATTCAAATTTTTATATTGAAATTTTGGATATGCAAATGCTTTAACTATGCGAAAATTTAATTATGCAAATTAATTGCTCTAATTATTATTCAAATGAAGGCCAGAACATACCTTCTTGTGCTACTAATAACAAATATATAAAATGAAATTATTAAATTTATTTATCTTTAAACTTCATTTTTACTGAAATGTAACAACTTATACTTAATCTGTTACCTTATATTTATCATATAATAATTATTATGAAACAAATTAATATTAAATTTTATTTATTAATTCTTAAATACTTTCTTTTACATAATTATCAATTTATTAAATTTTACTACGTAATTAGTATATATATATGCATATATTCATACGGCATTTATTATTATTATACGTCTTTAAAATTAATTTTACATATTATTATTTATATATGAACTAAGTTTATATATTTATTTATTATTTACACATATTTTATTATTATTATTATTATTATTATTATTGTTTAATTATTTATTTATAAACAATTTAATTTCACATATCTATTACTAATAATTACTAACCCCAATTTGCTGGTATCCAGTAAACTATAACCGGTAACCAGTAATTAAAATTCTAAATGCCCAGCGGCATATTATAGGTACTGGTAGCCAGTACTAATTCATTTTTTTTTCTTAAAAAAAAAGTACCGGAGTCTGGTCAGGACTCCGGCGCTGTATCACCTGTTTACATTTCCCCCCTAAATTTACTCTATGATAACTGGTTTTACTGTTCCTTTACACAAACATATACACATTGCACAAACATATAACACCCATGCTCAAGGCGGGACTCGAACCCACGAAGCACCAAAGCGAAATGCCTTAGCGAGCGTGGCCATGGGGACCGTCTACCTTAAGTTTGTAATATGAAATTCAAAATGTCCAAAACCAAAAATTTCAATAATTAACATCCCAAAATTTACTACATGAGTAATTATATACCCATGCAAATTATATATAATTTCTATTTAACAATAATGTTAAAAATTTACCACATAATCTTTTCATTTAATTCTTTAATCCTTCATGTATGTATTAATTTAATCGTAACTTTACTAAACTTTTCTTATCAATTCCTATATCTCTTATTCATTTATAACATTTCACTCGCTAAATAAAAAACGAAATTTTAATTTCAAATCTTATTTCACTATAATTTTAATCACTCCATATTCACTATAAAAACCTTATACACTAGTGCGGAAAGTTTTACTGAAACTGTAAATCACTTTTTATTTTAAACACACTTATTCACTTAACGCTATCACTCACTAATTCTTCTCCTTTGGCTGTCCTCATTGCGAAAGGTTGAAGTCTTGCAAAGCGCTATCGGCTGCCATTTTGTCCTTCCTCTGAACTGCCCTTCGTTCATTACCGTCGTCTTCTCGAAGGCATAGATTGTTACTCATTTTGTTCCTCTTCTGAGTTGGTACAGTTCTCCTCCTCCTCCTCCTCCTCCTCCTCCTCCTCCTCTCGCGTATTCAAATTTAAATTTCCTTGTTGTCTTTGAATGTTTCTGGTTTGTATTCTCTAAGATCTTCTAACTTCTATTTCACTGGATATATTTATTGCTGGTTGAGGGTTTCTTATAACTATTTCTCTAGCATGTATGCTTATTTTAATTGCAAGAGTCTCTAAATGTATGAAAAGTTCCTTATTGTGTGTTAAACTATATAGTTGATGTCCTTGTAAAATTTGTCTTTCAGTGGTGTAGGTAATATATATATATATATATATATATATATATATATATATATATATATATATTTTTTACATTCAAACAAGGTATGTTCTGGTGTGTCTTGTATGACACATGTCACATCCGTCATTATTTAACTTATTAATCTTCTTCCAATACGTCCCATGGGGTCCATGGCCATATAAAAGTGCATAACTCCTTTAGTATCGTTTAAGTGTTTCAGGGCAAGTCTTGCCTGAATATCCATAAAGAAAGAAAATGCGCGCCTTCGTTTCTTGGTATTCTCCCACTCCTCTTGCCAAATTTGTAACAGTCGATTTTTAATTTCTTGTTTATTTATGATGTTCCATAATATCCGTAACTACGTTAAATTTCCCTTTAGAGCCCATAGTAAGGTCCACGGAGTCTTAAAGTTAAATATACCGGCCAAATTCCGTTAGCTACTAAAAGTTCTAAGGTAGATGTGTTTAGAGCTCCGGTAAATCTTAAAAGAACTTTTCTTTGAGTCCTTCTTAGTAGATTTTTTGTCGCAATATTTTTCAACCTAAAAGCCCAAATAGCTGCACCATATATTATTATGGAACTAAAAATGTTTGTATGGAATATGCTAATGGTATGAAGAGGAATTTTGAAATCAAATTGGATTATACTTGAAAGTTACGTAATAGTTTTTTTCCTCCTTAACCCTTACTTGATTGGTATGGTAATTAACATTTAATTTTTCGTCCAAATGCAAACCTAAATATTTCATGTGCCTATTTCTTCTAATTATGCTGTTTTCATATTTTAGACTAGGATTACTCTCAAAATTTCCTTTTAACATCATGTTCCCAGATTTTGTAAGGGATATCTTCATCACCTGTTTTTGAACCACGTTGAAAGTATTTAAATAAAATTATTGCTATTAACTTCTGACTCCCTTCTTGAGTTGGCGTCAATAAAAATACAACATCGGCTGCATAAGCTACTATTTTTAGGCAGTTACTATCACATTGTACGTCTTCCAGCAGTATTTCTAAAATAATGTCCCAAATAGCGGGCCCTAAATAGAGTCCTGGGGACATCCTTTGGTTATTATTTTGGTAATCGTTTGATTTTTTCGAGAAAAAAAAAACAAACTTACTTTTCTGTCTTCACAGCAATTTAAAAGAATTTTGTATAGTGGGGTTGGGTTCTTTAAACTTCTAAGTCTTTTAAAAAGGAAAGGCCACCAGAAGTTATCCAATGCACCGCGCCAGAAATATCCACGAAAATTGCTGCTACATATATGCCTTTTGTACTATTCGTAGCCTTTATTACTGCATTTATATCATCTTCAGTGGACCTTCCTTTTGGAAAACCAAATTGGTTATTATTCATACCAATCACGGTTCTAAATTCCGTTATTGTTTTATTTAACAAAGATTCAAAACTTTTCCCTAAGCGGTTTAATAAGCAAATGGGTCGATAAGACTTGGAGATCAAGTGAGTCCTTATCGTTTCCTCTTTTTTTTTTTTTTTAATTGTTAATTTGGCAATTTTACTATTTTTAGGAAATTTGCCTTGCCAGAGACAGTCGTGGTATATTTTATGTAAATACGGTGTTAACGTGTCGCTGATATTAAGTAAAATCTCCTTTTTAATCTCATCTATCATAGCGGTCTTCTTTTCTTTAGGCTCGAAATTGTAGGTTTAACATCTTTACGTAAGGTACTCACAATTTCAGTGTTACTAATTTTCCCCATTGCTAATCTATATGGTACTCTCCAAAGGTTGTGATTTATGCTGTTTTCGATAAAGTGTTGCCATGATTTTCTCCTAGTTTCATTCAGAGTATTTTTGAATTTAATTTTATATTTCCAATAAAATGTAAGATTTCTTTGTCTTTCTTCACGAATGATAGTTTTTTTTTATATATTCTTCTACTTTTCCTTAATTTCCTGCGTAGGTATTGTAATTCTCTAGTCCAAATGTTAGCTGTATATTTTTAAATTTTGCATTTTGAAATAGTACTGACCATAATTTGTCTAATAATTTTTCTTAATTTGTCTACCTCGTAATGAAGATAATTTCCAGTGTAGAGTATGTTAACATTCTGAAATTGTTGCTTAAATTCTTCCCTGTTTGCTTGTTTATAATTCAGTCTAAGTTCTTTATTTACGTAGATGTTTCTTCTAGTTTCTAACATTTAACTAAAGTAAATTAGTCTATGGTCTCTTATGGTAAAGTCTAGGCCGGCTTTCCAGTTTTCAATTTTACTAGCCATTTGAAAACTTCTAAAGTTAGGTCGATATTTGCTGTTGAACCTGTGTGATTTACAAATGTTGGGGCATTGTATGGTTGATTAAGAATGTTTAAGATAAAATCCTATATAATCTTTTCAAGTTTCCCCCCCTCTTTCTTCTTTTATATTACTACACCACCATTCAGATTTAGCATTGGCATCCATTGTATGTAAAATTTCCTGATTTGGTTATGTTTGATATATGTTAAGTAAAAATTCCAAATAAGGCTAAATTTCGTGACTGTACTGAAAGTAATGATTTCATAAGATGAGAGTTTCTGTATCGTGACTAATTTGAATGCAATTGTTATGTTTGTTTATTGTTAAGTTGTGTAATTTTTGTGACCTGTAAATCGTTGTTAATTATGACGTTGGCTGTCATGGGATTTTCTCCAGTATGTATTTCTCTGGCCTCAATTGATATGTGTGCTAATCTATTCTTTATCGTGTATGATTCTTGCATACA
The DNA here is from genome assembly GCA_030762935.1 of Hymenopus coronatus. Classification (NCBI taxonomy): domain Eukaryota; kingdom Metazoa; phylum Arthropoda; class Insecta; order Mantodea; family Hymenopodidae; genus Hymenopus; species Hymenopus coronatus. The sequence goes on from CM060900.1 coordinate 297,186,806, forward strand.
TATGATGTCGACATTTAAATCTTCAATAATTTTCTTAATTTCGGGCATAACCTCTGGGCATTTATTTGTGCCAGTCAAAGTAATTTTATGGGGTATTGGTCTAAGTCTGCCATTATTTCTTCTTAGCTAGTAAGACATAACTTCTATTTGCAAAATTGTTTTTTTAACGCCCAGTTTACTATTTTCCTTCAGTAAACTCTCTTGACAGTTTATGCACACGAACTAATTGCGCTCTTCTCATTTGTGGTGCTTTAGATTGGGTTTAGGAGTAATTTTATGTTTAAGATTTTTACTGCTATTCAAAAGTTCTGTTTTTTGGTACAAAAGATTGCTATTGGTGGAAGCGTGTATGATTTCCTTGTAGTTGTTTTGTCGAATTGGATGAGATTTATGTGTAAAGATTTCTGTGTTGGTATGGTTGGTATTCTTGGGAAATATTGGGGTAGGTGTTGCATTTTGTGTTTCTATTTTAGGATAATCCATATATGACTCATCTTACGCAAGTCTCCCATAACATAAAACGAAATGTCTGTAAACCTCATCTAAGTCCAGAGTTTCATTACGTATATTGCAAACTTTTTCAACTAATTCTCGTAATTCACCAGAATCAGTTGAGATGTTATGTGGTTTTAATTCCATTCTGTCAATAGCGTCTGGGATCTGCAAAATTATTTTATATCCATTTTTGTGTGGGGTACGTACAAGCCCCTACATGCCTAGCTGCGCAGACCAGATAAAGAGTCGTAATATGAAGAAGTCTAGTGGAGGGTAAGAGACTCCCTCGGTCGTGCGCAATACATTGTTTGTAATGGGAAAACAGTGAAATTTAAAACAGCTATAATTACGTCATAAGGTTACCTCAGTGGGAAATAATTGCAACAACTTGTTCTATATGATCGTCAGCATCTATGCACCTTGAATGTCCTGTTGAGTGTTGAATAAAGCTACTTCATTATCTGGACGGAATTTCATCCCACAACTGAACAAAACAGAAGTAAATATTATCATTGAACTTGAATATCGCATACTTGCATTTAAAGTATTTTACGAACAGGATGTAGGCTTTACAGAGAACTTAATTCAGCTTTGATTCCGTTTTCTCAGCTTCTTCTTAGTGATTCCATGTATACTTTCTCCTTTTTATTTTAATGCTTCAACAAGAATTATAAAGAGTGTTTATTAAGAGTGTCTCAGCAGTAAAGTGGTAAAAATGCTGAATTAAAAATGAAAATTATGCTGGGTTCGATTCTAGTCTGATGAAGCTATTCTTATTCCCCACCCTCAAGGGCCAGGAAATATGAATGCGATTCTGAATGTGTGTTAAGTTAATTGAGAAGTACAGTTTTAATGTGCACCTCAACAATTTAAGCAGTCATTATAGAAGGTCAAAGTGGTAATACGACGATATTACCAAAGGCGGTATGTAAATAAATAAAAACAAACAAATAAATACAATAATTTAGCAGAAAAAAGAAACATAAGCATACTGGATTTTCAGAGATGGTATGTACAGTATAAAAATAAAATAAACGCGAAATTGGGTACCTGTAATCCTCTTCAGTAAACTATATTCAAGACGTTAAGTAAACATTTTCTATCAGTATTTGTGGTAAATTTGAGTTCGATAGATAAGAAAGGTATATTAATATGTGCACAACAGGGGAGTATGGTCTGTGCTTCCTGAAATAATTTATAAACAAATCTAAAATTAGAATCGATTATTACTTAACATTCTTTATGTTCTAACACTTTTGCAAAATTCCTTTTTGACTCTGTGAGGTTGTGTTTCAGTCTGAAATTACGGATTTGAAAAGTTAACTAAATCGAGATTTTTTTTTATTGAGGACAAATTATAATACTGAATCTAATATTTTAGCACTGCCTTCTAATGCTAATAAAACATATACAAAATAGTTATAAGAAGGAAAAATTAGCGTTCTCGTTACCGTTGTCAGATAACAAGGGAAACTAAATACTGAAGGAACTGAGTCAGAGTTTAGTATCATCTTGCCTTTATTCTCATGGAAACAATTTCTCGCAAATTACACTGAGTATATCCCATGATATTTCGATGGCAAGAATGTGTTAAGTCTCGGAGCAGCTGACGACTTACTCGATAGTTCTAGTTTATGTATTAGGAACCTAAAATAAATTGTCATTCGCTTAGTGACCGAGGAAACCCACGAGATTACATCGGAATGAATTTTGAACACAAATGTTGCAATTTATTCTTACCGATGGAAAGTGATCTCGGAATCATTTTTCCAATGGTTGGTACAGTTATGCAGCATAGAAGTTGCAACTGCTATGGGTGTTACTTTGTCCTGAATATTATTTAAATGGTAATGACAAAGTAGCGTCGGCGTTATTGTGTGGGTCAGTTGGTCCGGTTAGGGTGGAACCTAATGATATCTCCCTACCTTTAGATGTCTTTGCTGCTCCGGTGTTAGCTCAGGTTTTTCTTCTTCATCGGCGAGCAAGAATTCCTCAGTACAGGGCGTGGTACAGAAGGAAATACAAGAGGTAGTAAGAAAATAACAATAATCACTGGTTCGTAAATATTATTGAGGAAAATTGCATGGTATAATATTACACTGTATAAACCCTAACCGTTGACAACCAAGTGACACCTGCAAACATGTGGGTGATGATTATAAATCTGGGGAACGCAAAACCATGACTTCTTGGTTTCAACCGCGGTGAGCAATGTGGCGCGATTTTGCACCAGCGACCGACATAGTGTCGCCCTTGGAATCTGGCGTAGAACTGTCCAAAACGGTTGTGAATTTTAAACTTAAACATCCCCCTGTATGAATAGCGTCCCTTCTTGCTATTGGTTGCATGTACTTATGCCTCTATTCCCTAAAGTCACTCAACAAATGACATGAGCAATAAACTTTTTCGAATGTTTCCTTTTGAAAGCTTCACTAATACTTCAAGGTTTTGCTAACGGAAATCTGTTCATTTACAGTTAAAACCACGTTTCAAACCTTGTCGTCTTAGCGTGTAAAATACTAACAAAATACAAATATTGACAAATAAAATAATGGTAAAAGCAAAACTTATTAACCCTTACTATGATTAATAAGACATTACTATGTACAAATGCTATCTATTTAATTAAGTATAATGATCACTATCGGTTCGTTGCACAATACGGTTTATTTTTACATATTATTGTTAGTTACATAATTTCGATGGCTTAAGCGAATATAAAGAGTTACTGTCTCAAAGTGCACAATGTTAATTATTAAATCCTAATACCATTAAACCACCTCACTTTTAAAGCCTTTTAAGCGTACTGAACATACAGCAAAAAGCTCGTTTGCCCTTCACATACCTATGCGCGAGAGGTTTTCATTAGCGACAGCACACCAGCGCCAGCGGCGAGTATAAATAATCTAATTGCAAGGTCTTTGGGTGCGTATATGCCTTAATGCTGCTGCAAGATTACCCCATGATTACCCCTTTCCTCGAGGCGACTCATCTGAAGGTTTTCGTCAAACGTGACGTATACACTGCTGATGCAGCGTTTGTTAACCTTGAGCTCTCACCTTGCACGTGTTCGGTTTCCTGAGCAGCTTCGCCACTTTTAACTGGATCTTGTGTTAAAGTTAAAACTGTATCTTCCTCATTTTGCACTTCGAACATATCTTCGTTTCCTTTAAAGTCCAGATGTATTTGTTTTAAGTGCCCTAATCGATAGTTCCATAAATGAGATATAACATTTTTGCTGTAGAAATTTTGTAGTGTATTTGTCATTGGAATTGTATTTTTGCATATTCTGGCTATTTGCTTCTCTTCCTTTCTTCTTCTTCTTCTTCTTCTTCTTCTTCTTCTTCTTCTTCTTCTTCTTCTCCTGCGCTTAAAATAGCACCGTAGTCTACCTTTATACGTTTCTTAACTGGATTTTTCATTTGCATCTGATCGTTAATACTTCCCTGTACGATGTTACAATTGTCTGGTTTTCGTAAAACGTTTTCATTTTCGTCATTTTTACTGTTAACATTTTGTGTTAGAATTTTGGGTTCAGTGTGTGTCAGGTCGGTTTTTGTGTTGGTATTTGTCATGATTTGGGCTTTATTTTGACAAGTTCATGTCTGATTACTCTCAATAAGTTTCTTCGTATTCTACTTGGTGTGTTACGCCGGGGTTTCCTATTAGGTTTTTGCACGGGTTGGGCGAGAAACTCACTCATAGTTTATTCAGGAAGCAGTTTATTCGTTCCCAGTACGTTCTATAAGTGGGGCAATCATCTTCACCCCCGCATTTCTTTTTTCTCTTATGACATGGTACGCAGCTCGGATTTTCTTTATTGGCACAATCTTTTTGTACATCTGTATCTTCTCCACAAGAACCACAAACTGATTTTGGTACTTTACAGAATTTGGTAATGTGTCCATAATCGCAGTACTTTAGGCACTTTGCTACTGAAACATAGTCCTTAATTGTGCATACTTGAAAACCTAAAAATATTCTTCTTGAATTACGAAAAAAATTTCTAGTTGTTGGAGAAACTTCAGCAACTTGATGTACTGTAGTTTTTCCCTAGGTCCGACTTTCAATCTTAACACAAACTCTTATCAAATGCTTCTTTTAGAACAAGACCTTCCAAATTCTGTAGATAAATATCCTCTTTCAACTCCTTTTCTTTTGTTCCTGACAGTACGTCATAAATAATAATCACTAATAGATTTCTTTTTCTGGATGGCTCAATGGTTAGGTCTTTTTCTTTTAGATTAGCCTCTATGTACAATGTACATAGTGTATGGAGAAGGTATTGTAGTCCACCAACAATTCGATGTCGAGATTTCACTGGAAAGATATGTTTTGAGGTCTCCTGAATCCGAAAAAAGTATTTTTAGAAAAAGGTCCGTGTATGTCTGTGGACAGCATAGTTCAAAAACCAAAAGCCCATTAAATACCAAACGTGGTGTTTATCTTTAGTATCCTCCAATAATGCGACACGAAGATTTTCAACTAAGTACCCTCACTAGGAGCCCTTTATATGGAAATATTTTTGAATTTTTTTTTTTTTAAAAAATGGATCCAACAATTTTGATTCAAATACTGTGTATTAAATATTTCCATCACAAATAAAAGATATATTTTGTATTTTTTAGGAATAGCATCTAAAGACCTGTTTATTCTGGATGAGTTTTGCAAAATTTTGCATAGCGGTTAAACCGTAAGAGATAGACAAAAACTCGCTACACAAAACAGTACAACATAATTTATGTCATATACGTGTTTTATATGGAGCTGACCATTTCTGAAATATCCCTTGTTATTGGTTTCAGTTTTAAACTACTTAAACTTTTCTCAAACTGAAAGTGACATTTCGTTTCGTTCCCCTTATTTTACTGCAGGTCCTGCCAATGAACCAAACTTCAATTTTTTCACATAGAGATAAAAGATTTTACTATTGATTTAGCCTAGTGTATTCCCTTTGTCCTTTCTTACTACTTACAAGGGCGCAAGTAATAAGACAATTTCTTCCAATGTTTATCTTGATTAGCATGTCATATATAAAAGGATAATCTTTTTTAAGGAAGCTAGAAAAAGTCATGTGAATGGAACTCATCAGATTTTGTATAAAAATTACCTTTCTTTTATTCAGGAAGCCTCAAAGCGTATAGCTTTGCTTAAATGTATCGATTTGTTGGGTACAATTCAGTACTATTTATGCTAAAGTTATCTATGTCCTACAGAAAATAAAAAACTGCAGTTTTCGGGGTATTTTTATAATTAAACATAAGTTCAAAGCTATACTTTCTCCTGCGGTTGCTCTTTTATGCGCTAACGAAAATGCTGTATATGTACATTCTCATATTCTTACTCATTCTATCAGCACTTTGCAAATGAGACAGCTTGTCAGAAGTAGGTATTACTACAAATGGTTGCCATATAACTAATATTCTCAATAAAATTAGGAATTGCGAAATAGTTCGATTCCTATATTTTGAGCCCAAATGCCTCTCTTGAAAATAATAATTAATATTCCGTATAGCCCATTCTGAAAGTGCGACACAAGATCATTTGAAAGCCAAGTTTTATAAAAATCGGTTCGACCATTCTTACATGAAAAGGCAATATACGCTTAAAAAAACAAAAGATCCTTTATTGATTCAGCTTAGCAGGTTGTTAAGTTCATCATTAATAATTATGCACTAAAATCGAAAATTGCGGAAAAAATAAAGAGCTCAGTTTTATTGCATGCATATATCTTTGTATAAATAGATTCTGACAGCTTCACAACAGCCAACATCTATTGTCAAGAGTGAAGGACGTTAAATAGAAGAGAAAAATCGAACAAAAAATAAATTTTGTACGCCAAGCCCACGAGCCATGGATAATTATAAACAACATAAAGCACGAGGAATTTGCTTCGTATATTTAAATTATACTTGCGGATATTGTCTCTAAAGTATGGTTTAATTTGTTTTCAACTCATTCACGGACGCTCGATCTTCTGTCTAATATGAGAACATATAGTAATGATATATTATTTGTATTTATACTATGATAATCGCCATGATTTCCTTTTCTGATCTTCATTCATAATATTTACGATCTTGATATTTGTACGTAAAGAAGGATCAAACAAGCAAAGAATGGAAGAAAGGAAGTGCGACAGGGAGCGAGGCAGGTAGGAAGGAAGGACAAAATACTTAATTATTCATTGATGATCTCCCATATTTTGCGTTGTAGAGCAATTATTTTAGTTCTAGAAGGATTTTAAGCTATGAAGAAGTCTGTAAATGTAATGTATAGTTACAAATTGATTCCGAATTCCTCTGAGTTAAAAGCTAAGCCTTGTTTTGTACGTTTTAGTAGATTAGCACCTTTGTTTGCTTTAGCAATACCATGGATGATCATGCTTTACTGCTGCTTGACTGTGGTACATTCACTGAATTGATTAAACCCCCTTGATAAAATGGACCACTGATATGTGTTCAGTATCAAAGTCATTAACACGACGGAACGCGGCCCGAGTTCGATGCCTGGCGACCGCATGTGGGACTTGTGGTGGACAAAGCGGTGCAGGGGCGGGCTTTTTCCGGGCTCTGCAGTTTTCCCTGCCATCGCATTCCACCGGTGCTCCATCTTCATTCCTTATCATCAGTGTCATTGCCTGCGGTGCCATAGTAGTAAAATCGGGCGTTAAACATTATCAAATGATGACGGAACTTTTTACTTGTAGACAGGGTATGCTGCAATAAATTAGAGATACTCCTCATCCAAAATGGACACTGTACATTCAAAACACAAATACTATTAAATAAATGTTTACTTAAATTTCGGCAAAATCTACCCGAACGTTAGGATTTATTCATAGCTTGCACCTATGAGTAGGTCAGAAATAACGATAGAGAAGGGCAGGGGAGGGCTAATTGTCACACCTCGCCATTTGCATTAGTAATTTAAACACTTTAAGATTATTGGCCGTTATCTATCTATACAGGCCTTACTGTTCATGTAAATATATAACTGTATACATACAAATAAAGCTGACATTCCATTCTTTAAGTCCTATTCCAAGTATTTTGGCGTTTTTCAGAAACGACACATTTTACAAAGTATAAATGGTAAATACAAATAGGATTTTAATTTCGGCAAATATTTCATTAACCCTTATTGATAGCAACAAATGGAGCTTATCTTTTTTGTACAATATATTATCAGCAGTACGAAAAAGAATGTTTGAAGATCTATGATGCGCGGTGATAGAGATATAAGTGATCCCGTAAATGCTTGCAACGAGGGACTTATGGGGAGGTAGTGGGATAAGCACCTAGGGGAATTTAATTTCACTTTTTGTATTTTATCCTTTTGATCAATAAAAATACATCGGACTTATGGAAATATATATATACACACACACACACACACAAATGTGCATTTGAATTGTATCACTCGATACAATTTTTTGTGCAACACATTGCATACCAACTCATTTATGGAATGAAATGTATGCAGTATGTATGAAGGATTTTAATTGGTTTTTAAAATGACGAAACCTCATTACTTTCTTTCATATTCTCGGGCAACACGTTTTATAATTGCATTTCCACGTTCTTCACATTCCTTATAACTGGATTGATTCTAAACTAAAATCCGTGACGAAACAGTTCAAAGTTGGACCACAGTCTACCGCCCGACCGCTGCATCTCCCACCTTTGCCCATTATAGGCCTTATGAGTGGGGTGAGTTACTGGTAAGTGGGACGTGGTTAATGATGTGAGTCTCTCTCGGCAAGTTAGTGCAGTCTACGCTACCTGTAGCCGCTACTTTTCCCTCAAGTAGATTCTCAATGGTTCCCGCGATCTCACGAGGTTGAATACTGGCTCTACAGAACTAAATAAGCAGATATTTCCCTTGTCGAATGTTATACTGATGGAGATTTTTATTTCTCTCAAGTGCATAGTGCATTTATTAAAATGCATTTTTGTCTCAAATAAATACACATGCAAGAGGCAGTTTTTTTCTGCTTAAAGGGTATTCTACAGTTTGACTGTCCGCCCTTGTCCTATTTTTGTAATTTAAATATTTTTTCACTTTCACAGCATATCCCCTACAATAATTATACCAGTAATGCATAAGAATGTGTAAAACTGTATAATAAACGTTTCTTTCCATTTCAAAGCTCATTCCATTGTGACTGAATCTTTCGATATGCTTCCTCCAGTTTAGGATCTCGTTTAGGCTAATTCCTAAAAGTGTTGTGTTTTATGGTATTTTATTTTAAGGCTATTATACTGAATTTGAGGCACAGGATGTGTTTTATCTTAATTATTGTGATAGGGCACAGCTTTAGCTTTACATTCATTTAGTACCAACTTGTTAGCTTAAAACCAAGAATACATCTCAGTCATTACTTGATTTATTTTTAGCTGTGAAATCTGTTCATAATTTGTCGTTATCAAGACATTTGTAACGTCAGAAAAAAGAGTCATGCCTAATTTCTTAATGGATGGCGATTTATCATTTATACGCACAGAAAATAATAACAGACCAAGAATTGACTCTTGTAGCACCCTTTTATTAATTTCCCTATATTTTGATGCATATGTGCGTATTTCACTACTCTTATGAAAATCTAATTCTTACTTTTCTGTTCATTAAACATGAGATTATGCAGTCATTGATTTTCTTACGAAATTCATAGCTCTCTAACTTGTTTAGTCGTATAGTATGGTACAAAATATCATAAGCTTTGGGTAAGTAAAACAGTAAAGATACTTAAAAGTTTTCTGTCACTTTCATTTTTTATTTGTCTAAAAGCACTATACAGGCATTGACATAGTCTGTTGAAAGCAGTACAATAACCTTGTCATAATAAATTACAAAACAAGATCACAAAATTTATCATTAAAATATTCATGTATAGAATAAAAAGGATGTTTGACTAACCATGTATATATTCTGGACTTAAAATTCTGCATGTTTAAACATTTAACACTATCAGGCAAGTTATTATACAGCTTAATACCTAAGTACTGATAACTATTCTGAGATTTTGTTAGTCGATAATATGGAATGTTTACATTGGATCTATATCTAGTACTATAGCTATGAATATGCATCCTCAAAATATGTCTATGACAAGAAGCATGTATATATACTAAAGTATCTAAAATATAAAGATTATAAATAGTTAAAATGCCTAACTCAATAAATAGGGGTCTACATGAGGTTATATAGGAACTTTTTTTAACTATCCTAATAATTTTCTTTTGGAGACAAAAAATGTCATTTACTTTGTTAGCACCACCCCAAAGAATTAGACCATATCTGATTACAGATTCAAAGAAAGCAAAATACATACTTCTCACGTATTCAATTGGGATAGAATCTCTCAAATTACGAATTAAAAATATAATGCTAGACAGTCTCTTTTTTAAATATTCAATATGGGTGGTCCACGATAATTGGTTATCAATATATACACCTAAGAATTTAGTACTTGTCTGATACTGTAATGCTAAGTTGTCTGTTATCCTTTTTAAAGTGAATAAAACAGAGATAGTCTTGGATTTATTTAAAAATAAACTATTAGCTTCAAACCATTCCGAAGCTTTAGACATTATGGCTTTATAGTGATTATTCAATTCATTCGGGTCATTTCCATTTGATATAAAAGTAGTATCGTCTGCAAACATTATGGTATCTGTAGGTATATTACTTGGTAAGTCATTAACTGCAATTAAAAATAGCAATGGGCCCAAAACAGAACCCTGCGGGACACCACTTGCTATGTGGGACATAGATGAACATTGACTATTTACATAAACCAATTGTTTTCTACCAAATAAATAAGATTTAATGAGATTCAATTGAGTATTTTGTATGCCATAATAAGAAAGCTTTTCTAATAAGATATTATGATCAATGGAATCAAAAGCCTTACTCAAGTCACAAAAATTAGCTAATACATATTCACCACTTTCAAATGAGGAATGTATTATATCGACCAAACTTTGTATTGCTGCAGTAGTATTTCTACCTTTAGAAAAGCCATATTGATTTTTGTTAAACAAGTCAAAGTTTTTGAAAAAAGTATTTATTTGCTCAAACATAATGTGCTCAAAAATTTTTCCAATTACAGGAATGAGAGATATTGGCCTATAATTTGCAGCTTCATATGCACTTCCTTTTTTATACACAGGAATTATTTTAGCAATTTTCAGGCAATCAGGAAAAATTCCTTCTTGCAAACAAAGATTAACGCAATGTGTAAGTGGGTAAAGAATTACGTCAATAATCCTCTTTAAAAAATTGTTTGACATATCATAAATATCAGTACTTCTAGAACTTTTTAAATTAGATACAATTTCTAATATTTGATTGGCAGTAATGACTTTCCAGAAAAAGACAGCATTTGTAGTTGCACAATTTTTTAAAAGTACATCATGTGTCGTCCTACATACATTAATTTTTGATTTAGTAGTTTCCACAGAATTTATAAAATGTTGGTTAAATGTCTCAGCAGATACTGGAATGACAGGTCTACTATTTCCACAATTTCTTGATTTATTAATTAGGTACCAAGCAGTTTTACTTTTATTTCTTGAATTCTGTATCAAACTAATATTTTTCATCATTTTATTCTCTTCTAGTTTTTGTTTATAGAATTTCCTGTTTAGATAATATCTTTGCTTAGCCACTTCAGAACCTGATTGTTTAAACATATCATAATAAATCCTAAGCCTGATTTTAAGCTGTTTTAATTCATCAGATAACTGAATCTTTTTTCCAGAGTAAACTTTTTTGTTCATTGTACACTTTTTATAAAAACCCAAATTAAAAATGTCATAGATTATTTTAAAAAAGGCATTAAAAATATTTTCTGCGGTATAGTGCATACTACTAAAATATATATCCCAGTCGATTTGTCCAACAATATTAATAAATTTATCATAATTACTAGAAGAAAAATTTCTGTAACTTAACATTTGTTTATTACTTTTTAATATGTCATTAAAATCGCTTTTAAAGCAATGAAACCATAAAGCTAAATGGTCAGAAAAATAAAAATTCTGAAGTTCAACTGTACAGTCAAGCATAGAAAAATTGCTTAGTACATTGTCCAGGCAAGCTTTGTTTCTTGTGGGTTTGTCATTATGATAATTTAGCCCAAACTGGCACAATAGGTTCTTAAAGTTAACTACGGTATTTCTGTCAGCTGTAATATCAAAATCAGAGTTAAAATCACCTCCAATAATAGCTTTATAACCTGACCATTTAGTTAAATATACTAAAAGCTCATTTAATTTGGTTAAAAATATAGTCGTATCACCATTAGGTGTACGATATATATTAACAACAATAGTTTTAACACTATCTGCTATCAAAACACAAACTTCAAAATGCCTATCACAGCAAAAGTCTGACATGTCCAGGCTCCTACAGGCAATATTGCATACTGCAAAAATTACAGTTCCCCCATGTGTTTGGTGAGATCTTGTATAAGAACAAACTCTATTGTAACCAGCAATATTAATTAACTGAATTGAGGCATCATTCAGCCAGTGTTCACAAATACAAATAAAATGGCATGTTTTATTTACCAGAAAGTCCATAAGAATATTTATTTTACCATTTAAGCCTTGAATATTCAAAAACAGCAAAGTCAAAAAAGTATTACGCTTCGATAATTGCATACTGGTTTCTTCTGAGCTTAAGTTTGAGGCGGAGATTCCTGTGTCCGCCTTCCGTATAAAAAACGACGTACACATGCACCATTTGGCCAGAATTTTGGATCAAATGCAGTATCAAGATGGTGTTCATAGATATCAACCTTAAACGATGCATATAAATCAGGATACCTTGAATTCAGCTTTTCACATTTAACTTCTGGAAAGCTTGGTTTCAAATAATTTAATAACTGCTCAGAGCACGTTTCAGGCGAGAGCCTGCATACGTGCAAGGATATACTCTTAAGTACACCTTTCAAACTCAACTCGCTATTTTCATTTGTATTACTACCTACTATCACTGGGCGTTTGGATTTTCTTCCAATAACTCTTGACCATACCTCTTTATTGCTAGAATTAATCGAGCTATCCATTTTACCAGCATTATTTGACACTTTAGATTGGCCTTTATTCGGCAACCCATTAGAATCTGACCCCATTTCACCACTTTGTAGTTCACTGGCAATAACACATGAACCATTGTCACCACTTTCAGTAATATTTTTTAATCCACCATTATCATTAGTATCACTGTTAAACTGGCATTCCTTTAACCCAGGAATCATCTTTAGCACAGACACATGATCACTTAAAATTTTTATTTTTTCTCGCAATTCCAAAATAATTTGGTCTTTCTGATTTATTATGTACTGAACAATTTTAATGTCCACCTTATTATCATTAGTAGCAATATCACTAAGAGCATCAGTTAGCTCTACGTCTTCCACAACTTTAATTTTCTTATCATTTTCACTGATAATGTCACAGCACTTATAAGTAGATTCATTTACAACATCAATGTTGCTCGTTAATTTTGCACAGCTTACATGAAATATATTAGCACAGCTTATGCACTTTATCCCATTCACTACTTTCGCTTTACAGCGTTTGCACACAAGACCCGTGGCCGTGGTTGAGTTTTCCACTAAGTCTAATAATTGATACATCCATGTTTCGTTTGACCTGTTTTGTCTGAAGCCAAACTATGTATCTGAGACTATATTATGTTTTCACCTATTAACCTGTCAAAAATCTTAGAGTAGTTAATATAGGGGAGAGCTGGCGCATCGGCAAGTGAGCATATACAGAAAAGACAAAGAATACAAAAACGGTGTATACCCTGCCGTGAGCATACATGGTAAAGATAGGGAATTCAAGGAGGAGGGGAGGACCTAACCTATGCTCAGAGCATTAAGGGTATTTGCCAGTCCTTGAGGGTGCTTTTCCAAGGCCGTATGCATTACTTTTCAGTTCTTTTTATGTTTTTTCTAAGAATTGTAACATGTTTTATCGATCGATTGTACTGTGGGAATGCTGTCTGATGACTTCTTTTATTACTTTGCAGCGTTTCGCTCTACTTCTTGAATGTGTGCGGAACATTTCTAAGTCCTTTCCAGGTTTTGAGCACCAGCATAGCAGTTTCGAATGTTTTTTAATGACATGTCATGATGTTTGAAATGATGTTTAGGACTCTAGAACGGCTAGTTTCAGGTACTCATCAGACATTTTTTTTTCTCTTTTCAACTGCTTTCATGCCATTTATTGGGTATTTAGCGCCCTAAAGGTAATATTTTAGGCTTTTTCAGACCTTTTCGCTAATATTTTCAATGTTTTCTATTGGTTTTTGACTTTTTATAAGCATTGTAGTATGTTTCAGGACCATTTTTCAGCCATTATGATGCTTTCTCGTGCATTTTTGACGCGTTTATACCCATTTTAGTACTATTTTTCAGTTTTTGTGGCGCTTTCTCATGCATTTTAGGGATTACTCAGATGAATTTAGTGTTGCCGCAGTTGTTTGGATACTTTTTAATGACATTTCATGTCATTTGGAGGATATTTAGAGCCCTAGTAAAGTGAGTATCAGGGCACTCAGCAGACATTTTTTTAGCTCTTTGCAACTGATTTTACGACATTTTGCGGATATTTAGATCTCTAGAAAACAGGTGTTTAGGATTTTCGGTCGTTTCTTCTCATATTTTGACTTATTTTGCAGTGTTTTCTAATGCCTTTTTTTTTTTTTTTTTTTAACATTTTTACAGTTTTTTTTTACCCTTTAGACTATTTTTAGTGATTGTAGTTATTTCTCATACATTTTTTAGGATTTTAATGGTGATTTTAGGTTGTCAGGGTTATTTAGCATATTTTTTAATGTCATGACATGCCATTTTGGGAGAGTGTTTAGGATTGACACTGTAAATGATTAGACGTATTAGATCTTGTCCATACATCTTGAAAAGTTTTACTGGTATAAAGGACTCCAAAACAACAGTTTTTTCCCATTTTCTAGCGTTTCTAATATTTTACAGTATTTTACGGTGTTTGCTAATGCTTTAGCACTTTTACAGGCATTTTGAAACATTTCGCAGCAGTTGTCTGTGTTTTGTAGTGCTTTATGCTTCCTTACAGATCATTTCCGACTTTTAAGGTATTCATAAGTATAGAGTAGTGTAAAATCCTCAAGCAATAACTATTTCAACCCGCTTTGAATGTATTTTTGGAAACTCTTTAAGAACTTTATGCCAGCGACGAAGGTGCTCGGACGATATTTTTGTATACGTTTATACGTTTGTTGCTTTTAATGCTAGTTTATATCGTTTCTACAACAATTTTATGCATTTTTTTTTCAGTAATTGATGTCATCGTTTCAGAGTTGCTGACATTTTTTCGCACTATTTGTTACGTTTTATGGCATTTTCCTGGTCAGTTTGATCGCTTTTATAGTCTATCCAGTGTTTTTACAGTTGCGTCATACTTTTCCATAGTGGGAATCATTTATGACCATTTCTGTATTGTGTTTCAGTGTTTTGCAGTCCTTTATACCTTTTATGCAGGTGCTAACTGGTGAAGCAAGAGGATATGTTTACATAGTTACAGTCTTTCTTAGGTTGTAAATCTAACATAACTTAACTTCTCGTTCCTCCATCTCTTTATTTGTCCTTTTGTATGAAGTCTTTCTTTTAGAGGCTGACACTAGAAGAAGGGTCTAAGCCTTGGTTGTCGAGATGCTTATTGCTTTGTGAAGATCATGATTCTTCGTCTTTTGTTGTTTTGCAGCCTGTTTTCTTCAAATCAAGATGTATTTTCGGTAGAATAATGATCCTGCCCTGTTTTCTTGTTGTTGTTGTTGTTGTTGTTGTTTGTGTTGAAGCGGTAGACACATTTTCTGATTTCTGGCTAGTCTTTTCAGTTTTTATATATAGATGTCCAGCGTGTGAGCTTAGGCGTCTCTCCTCTTTTATCTTGGCTTGAAACCAGCATTAGAAATTCGTTCTAATGGCAGAGTTCCCGATACCTCTCATTCTTATTCTTCTTTCTTCGTATGCCTTTGCTAGATGCATGGGAGTGTTCGGAGTCTGAGCTTCAATTTTTGCTATCACAATACTACCGATGATGAGCAATGTATGTTGTATTCTCACATTATATGCTCACAACTTTGTAATGCCCATTAGCATAGGTTGATATTCCATCATCAGTAATTACTTTTGTATCATCATGAGCCGATAGAGCGATTTTTTGACTTTTACAGACGAAACGTTATTTTGTTGTGACATGATCAAGTTCATAGGATTTCTTATTATTTCGTTGCTTTTAAGACAATCTATATCACTGTATAATGTGATGTACTGCTTAATAGCGCTTCGTTTTATACCTTTAATCTTTTTAATCATTCCTCCATCAATATCGAGAGCTTTCATCTTAGATCTCAGTACAAAAAAACTTTGAATGATTATTCCGTTAGCTTCATCTTTAAACTTTTCCAGTACTTTTTTCTGTGTGGAGTAACACATGTGGTTTGCAGGGTAATCAGATGTATCTAAATGTTCAAGAAATTGCATTTTGTCCTGATATATGTCAGCCGTTGTGGCTCGATGAATGAAGGAGTCCGTATCCATGTACATAAGCTTCAGGTTTTCGACCCCTATGACGACAAGAATACATCATATAAGTATGAGTACATGAGGGTCTTGAGATATCCAGTATGCTCATTCCGATGCATATTGGCTTGTGTATAATCTGTCGCGATGCCATATGCACAGGTGCAAGGTTAAGTCCATATATACTTCTATCAATGAATGTCGGCTTAGCAATAATCTTTTCTAATGTTTTCTCGTTTGTGACAAGGCGTATATCCATACGATTTCGCATATTCTCCATGGTTTTTCCAAACATGGCATTGTTGAAGAGTTTGTACAGCCTGTTTCCGCAGCTGGCTATTAAACGCTATGTAAGGTTTTAACCATCACGATTGCTGAAATTTGTAGCACACGATGGATTTTTGATAGTCGTAGTCCATGTGAGAGTGCCTGTAATAGTAATAGTGAATAGTGAACATACTTGTTCCTGCTTCTAAGGTCCGCAGATAGCTTCTTTACATTTGTATTCTTTGGCTTTAGACACTCAGGCAAGAAGGGCAAATGAATATGAAGATCATGAAACTCACTAGGATAATCCACATCAACTTCGAATATATATCCAAGAATATCATATTCTTTTAATGCTTCTATATTAGTACTATCAGGAAAAACCCACTGGAATCCTCCATAAGGCGGAGGATGCTGCATAGCACATCCATATTGGTTATTCGCGTCTTCGTATGTAATAAACTGTTTTGGTTTATTAGGATCAAACTCCTCCATGTGGCTGCTGTTAAAATGGGCATACCGGTGAGAAACCTGGTATAATCCTCCCCTTATGCCAGATTCCACCACGGGAGTCTGCTCATAATTCAATAACAATTCTAGCTCATTCCCGGTAAACAAAAGCTTAGCATCCCAGGTAAGCCCCGGAACCTTACGAGTGTTCAATGTTTTCTCTCTGAAGGCTTCAACAGCATCTGCTAGTTGTAGAACATCTGAGGTTAAGTAGATATGACTGTATTCTCCCAAATTTTGAATATTAAACTGCTTCCATACATTTTTGGCATGTTTGTAGTCTTAATCATTGATTTCCTCTTCATTTTAGTATATTATAGAACACTTCCTTTGGAGGTAAGCATGTTTCTTTTAAAAAATACCAAGATGTTATGTAATCATAGGGAAATACTCCATTGCGTGTCGCAGACTTCTCTTCTCTTCTCCAAGGTATTTGCATGCATCAGGGAACGATATTAGAGTTTTGTTAGTTTATCCAAACCTGAACTGAGGAAACGGTATGAATCCACAAACCGAAGCTTAATATCTCCAACATGCTTCGAGAATGAAATATACTTTTCTTCTGAGCACGGAATCACCTCCATTCTTTCACTTGTACAACCTAACTGTTTAACGATGAAACGAGAATCAAATCCGCTTAAATTGTAATGAAGACAGGAATATATTTCGGTATTTTGCAGGCTAGATTACACTCATTATGAAGAATTCCACGATATTCACCAGGCAAATGGTCATGATCCCTAACTTTCCAGTTTTCTTCAGTGACTTTTTTATTACACAAGTAGCATTCGGTAGAAGATTCGAAATCCTCCTGTTGTAGATCCGATGGTTTCTGTGGTTTGGGAGTTTTGTATATACTGCTAATCTTATTTGCACGAGATATTACATAGTCCATAAACTTTTCCGCAGCCTCATATCCTCTGTATACATACGGGGCAGTAGGAAAATCAGTCTGTAGCTGTTCAAAAGACGACGCTGGTTTGACGTAAACAGCGAAACTCATTGGGGAATGCTTCTGATAGGGTGTTGTGTAGGAAGCTTCCTGGTTAGACTCGCATGAGTAATACGGACTAAGAATACTCTCAAAATCCGCATAGATGACATTGGGAGTTTTAGCATCCTTTCCACATTTTTAAACTGAACGATAGAGGTTCCCTATGTAGGCATAGCTATCCCAGCGACAGCATGTTTCCTGAAGATAGTAGCATGTTCCTCCAAATTTTGGACCTCACTTCGTCCATATCGGCCATAAAAATGGGTGAAGCAACGTTTACAGGTGCCCACTTGTCCGTTGTGTTTTGTTTTGTTTGTTGTATAAGCTTCTCAAAGTTCTTAATATATACATAGTGATGCGTATCATTTCCATCACTCAGAAGGAGGTGCCGGTGATTAGGTAGTTCTTCCTCTACAACCTTTATTGGTAACACTACTTACTTTTCATCAAGTCCAAACACGTTGATAGATATATTATTTTTCTTTTCAAATGTCGGGCTTTCAGACAGTTGTATAGGAAACATGATGCAAAAGAAGTCATATTTTTGCTCGAGTTTCTTGTATTTGCTAACACGTTGAGGATCCTTTTCAATGTATTGAACAAGGATAGCGTATAAAGAGCACCTCTCATCACTATTGCTCTGAGGGTTGATACACGGTTACTTTGCTTCTATAGATGCAGATAGAGGAATATAACTGCTGCCACGAAGGGGGTTGTACTTGTTAATTCGAAGGCGTAACCCCTCCACAGCAAGCAGAGTCCAATTGCTACCTTTATGTTGTGATTCCTCCATTTCAGCATCCAGTTTCTTGAATTTGGTATCCAGCATGGCATCTAAATCAGTTTCTTAAAAAAATGCATGATTCCTGATTTTGAAGGTCTTGTCAGTAGTTTCTCCAGCACTATTTACAAATTTGCATTTCACTAACAGGTTAAGCGTCACAGCTTTATGTATGGAGGGCTCTTTTTGCACAGATTGCATAATCCTCTGCTTAGCTTCCTGCAGGTAAGTCTTCATGTCCTTGCTCGGATTGCATCGGATGAAGTAAGATTTCAGACGCCCTTCATACGATGTATCATACTCTTTCATGTCACACTCACTTCCCATTGTAGTCAATAGTTGGTGTCTGGTTGCCTCGGTTTTTGTTCTCTTTAGAGGCATGCCTGCTTCGCAATGATCTTCATGACGAATTCCATCGTATCCGCAACTGAAAGTTGCAGCACAATGTTTACATTTGAAGAGTTCTCCGCAGCTCATTTCCCCTCTTGCTATAGTTCCTTTAAAAGCTTTTGCCGCATTTAATATAACTGTAGCCAGAAATAGAGTTCGCAGATACTCCGCTTAATGTAGCTTTCTCCGTGTCTCCAATCTGATAAATACTACTAAGTATGACAAAAAGGACAGACATTTTATCGCCGTAACACGCTCTTCTCGCTATTGGTAGCTAGTTTCACTAAGAGGTGCTAATATACTCGACTCGAAACAAACTGCCGCAATGAAGATCTGCTATAGACAGCCCCTCCTATTTATACCAACAGCACGGACCTGCTAGGAGGTCAAGTGACTTAAGCCATGTCATTACCCCGAGTTTTCTGCGTTTACTGCTTTAAGATTCTAGGTACTTCTTAGTCTAGAGGACCAGCTTCGATCCTCGACTCTAGTGGACCTTAATTCCAAGGTAAATAACTCTTAGAGGAATAGCAGGTCCGTGCTGTTGTATAAATAGGAGGGGCTGTCTATAGCAGACCTGAAGTTTGTGACCTTGGTGTCGATGCTCTGTCTAGGTGAGGCGGCGGCGGTAGTAGTAGGTGATGTAGGCGGTGCTGTTGTGTAAGTCAGCTGCTGTGGTCGGCGTCGGCTTGAATGGAGAGGGCACTGTGTTTGCCCATGTAATGGCCGAGGCCATTATACGTCGCGCAATATCGGCGTCGGCTTCTCAAAGCATGGGCTGTGCATTTGGCTGTCCGGTTACGATTGCCGCAGTAGTGGCAGCGCGGTGCAGTCCTGCAGATGGCGGCGGTGTGACCGAATGCACAGCAGCGGCGACATGGGGTCTGGCGACTTCCTCTGCTGGCCTCAACTGGGTGACGGCGCCCATAAAGGAGCAGTCCGACAGTCAAGGCCGCCATGTAGTCGCCAGGGTCGGCGAGTTCGAGGCGGATCAACGGCGTTAGGCCCCTCGAGCCTGAGAAGCCCTCGTCACTGAGGGCCATTGGTGTCGAGCAGCTGCGGCGATGAAGCGGTGCGGCAGGTCCCGCGGGACTCCCCGGATTACCGCGCTATGCCTCGACGAAGGCACAGATTGGTTAGGCGGTGGTGGCGGCGGCTGGTTTGCTGTAGGCTCTGTAGGTGCGGCGCTGGTTGGTGGTTGCCGGGCTGGCAACGGTGGGTCCGCTCGCGGCGTGGCTGCGGTGGCGTCAGGCTTAGAATCTGCCAATATGGTACTTCCGCCTGTTGTCGTGATTTGTGAATGCTGCGTTGACTGCGCGCACATGTTCGATGGCTGCAGGAGCTGTGGATGCTGTCGGCCGCCTAGTCGGCGTCCCATCCCGTTCAGAGGAGGCGGCTGTGGGCGATGCTGAAGATGGCGATGGGACCGGCAACTGCAGGTCCAGTTGCCGGTTTCCTGCAGCCGCGATGACCGGCGCTTGCAATGGCAGTTGCCCGGCAAGAGCGGGGGCTAAAGCAATCTGTGCAAAAAGAGCTCTCCATACATAAAGCTGTTAAGATTAACCTGTTA
This sequence comes from Hymenopus coronatus, assembly GCA_030762935.1. NCBI lineage: Eukaryota > Metazoa > Arthropoda > Insecta > Mantodea > Hymenopodidae > Hymenopus > Hymenopus coronatus. The sequence continues at coordinate 297,207,393 of CM060900.1, forward strand.
GTGAAATGCCGATTTGTAAATAGTGCTGGAGAAACTACTGACAAGACCTTCAAAACCAGGAATCATGCATTGTTTCTAGAAACTGATTTAGATCATGCTGGAGACCAAATTCAAGAAACTGGATGCTGAAATGGAGGAATCCCAACATAAAGGAAGCAATTGGGCTGCGCTCGCTATGTAGGGGTTACGCCTTCGAATTAACAAGTACAACCCCCTTCGTGGCAGCAGTTATATTCCTCTACCTTCATCTAAGAAGCAAAGAAAGCGTGTGTCAACCCTCAGAACCATGGTGATGAAAGGTGTTTTTTATACGCTATCCTTGCACAATACATTGAAAAAGATCCTCTATGTGTTAGCAAATACAAGAAACTCGAAGAAAAATATGACTTCTCATGCATCTCGTTTCATATACCATTGTCTGAAATCCCGACATTTGAAAAGAAAAATAATATATCTATCGACGAATTTGGACTTGATGAATGAAAGTAGTGTTTCCAATAAAAGTTGTAGAGGAAGAACTACCTTATCAGCTGGACCTATTTCTTCTGAGTGATGGAAATAGTACACATCACTATGTATATATCTAGAACTTTGAGAAGTTTATTCAAGAACAAAAAACAAAAACAAAGGAAACAAAAACAAAAAAAAAAAAACAGACAAGTGTACACCTTCACCCATTTTGATGGCCGATATGGACGAAGTGGAATGCAAAACATTTGAGGAACATGCTACTATCTGTAGGCAACATGCTGTTGCTAGGATAGTTATGCATACATAGGGAACCTCTATCGTTCAGTTTAAAAATGTGGAAAGGGTGCTAAAGCTCCCATATGTCATCTATGCGGATTTTGAGAGTATTCTTAGCCCGTATTACTCATGCGAGTCTAACCAGGAAACGTCCTACACAACACCCTATCAGAAGCATTCCCCAATGAGTTTCGCTGTTTACGTCAAACCAGCGGCGTCTGTTGAACAGCTACAGACTGATTTTCCTACTGCCCCGTATGTATACAGAGGATATGATGCTGCTGAAAAGTTTATGGACTATTTAATATCTCGTGCAAATAAGATTAGCAGTTTATACAAAACTCCCAAACCATAGAAACCATCGGATCTACAACAGGAGGATTTCGAGTCTTCTACCGAATGCTACTTGTGTAATAAAGAATTCACTGAAGAAAACTGGAAAGTTAGGGATCATGATCATTTGCTTGGTGAATATCCTGGAATTCTTCATAATGAGTGTAATCTAGACTGCAAAACACCGAAATATGTTCCTGCCTTCATGCACAACTTAAGCGGATATGATTCTCATTTTATCGTTAAACAGGTTGTACAAGTGAAAGAGTGGAGGTGATTCCGTGCTCAGAAGAAAAGTATATTTCATTCTCGAAGCATGTTGGAGATATTAAGCTTCGGTTTGTGGATACATTCCGTTCGCCCCCCCCCCCCCACCCAGGGGCCTACTTCGTTAGGCACAGGTTAGGCGCACCCGGGGTTCCGAGCCACCTTGGGTCCCTCAGTGGGCAACCTCTGAGTGGTGGTCAGTAGATAAAAATGCCCATCCAGGTGTAGGCCGTGTATGGAGACCCGTGTCGGTGAAAAGGAATATCCTGGTTGATTGAGGGTTTCGTATCTGAGCCTGGACTTCTGTTTTTCAGCAACTGAGGAGGGTGTGCAACCTAATACACCACTTTGGTTTCTGTCTTGCCTAAATGGGAGGCCAGTGCCTAACCGACCCCTAGTCAATCGGCCAGGACTAGGTATTTTACAGAACTCCGGGGTGAGTGGGATGGCGTGCCCGCTATACACCTGTGTAGCGCTGTCACCCCAGTGGGCTGACCCCATGTTGGGCTCCGTAGTGGGTGGGGAGCACTGGGAGATGAATTTATATATGTCTTCCTGGCACAAATACCAAAACCTCTAATTATGTTAATTTAGGAAAAGAAGTAGTCGAGTCCTGTGGTCCTCACTACTTGGTTGTTACTAGAACAGAGGAAGGCAGAAAGTTTTCTACGGTCAGCGCTTTTGCCTTTCAAAAGGGTCTTGATGCCATAGCTGGCCCTGTTAAATCTTGCATTAAAGCCCGTAACGGCACGCTGCTGGTTGAGGCATTCTCCGCCTCCCAGGCTGCCCGAATAATCAAGGCAAGTTAGCCAGTTTCCCAGTGCAGTTCGAAGTACACAAAACGTTATACTCCTCACGCGGTGTGATCACAACCTGCGCCCTTGACGGTTTAAGTACTGAGGAGATTCAAGAGAATATGGAGGACCAAGGCATAACATCAGTGTATCGGGTTCAGCGCAAAGTCAATGGTGAACTCATGCCTACTCGCACACTGTTCCTTAGTTTTGATCGTGTAGATCTCCCACAAAAGACAAGGGCAAAGTACGAAGCTATCGAGGTTAGGCCTTACATACCCAACCCGCTCAGGGGCTATAAATGTCAACGTTTTGGCCACACAAGTGATTTTTTTAACGGCAAATCCACCTGTGCGAACTGGGGTTACCTATCCCGCGATGGTGTATGAAGTAAACGCCCATCGTGCGTGAATTGCGACGGCGAACATTCATCCAGCTCCCGCGAATGTCCCCGTTTTACAGAGAAGAATGCGATCCAGGAGATCCGGGTGAAAGAGAAAGTGTCCTTCTCGGAAGCCCGGAAACTCTTACGACTCCGCCAACCCTCTGTCCCGAAGTCCGGCACTTTTAGCTCTGTTGTAGCTAAACCAGTGCCGGGTCGGGAAATCGCAACGCAAACTAGCGAGATAAACGCGACAACTATTGCAGAGAAGGTCCTTGTAGCCAGAACAGTACCCAAGATACGTCATGTTCAAAATCGGCATCAACATTTGCCAAATCTGCCGGCCTTCAGAGCCGTTCAGTACCCTTATCGCCTAAACCTTCAACCTCGGGAAATAAGTCCGGTAAACTTGTGACGTATTCTGCACCTGCAAAACAATTCAAGATCAGCTATGTCAGGCAAGACTTTTTGAAAGAGAGCTTCCAGACCGCTCCCAAACCAACTAAGGGAAAGCAGAACTCACGTCACTCTCTACGGAGATCCTCTTCTGAGGAATCTTCAAAGGGAAGTATCGATCGGCGACTACCATCTTCGCCGATCAGTACCTCGAACAGAAATTTTCTATTGGAAAGGTTTCTTCCCCTGTGGAGGAGATGGAGCAGGGTGATTCTGTCGTCAGTGCGCGACGCACAACAGGACGCGCTGCGCGACAGGATGTGCTGCTGAACAAAGTGTTGGTCCTACACCCAAAAGGAATAAGTTACACCGACCAGCACCGCCGAATATGCAGAAACGTCTTTCAATTTAGAACTTATCCCATCCCATAAACAATGGCTATCCTACAGTGGAACATTCGCGGAGTTAGATCACATCGACCAGAGCTAGAATATTTGTTGCGCGAGCATCAGGCTCTGGTCGCATGCTTACAAGAGATAAAGGTCCGTCCCCAGGACACCGTTACCATCAGGCAGTACTCCTCCGTACGCTGTGATTTACCACCGGAGGAGGGTTTCCCGGCACATGGTGGCACTATGATGCTTATCCGAGATTATATAGTCACCGAATCTGTGCCCTTACACTCTGATATCCAGTCCGTCGCGGTCAGCATTAAGCTGGCATCTGCCATTTTCACCGTTTGTAGTATCCATTTGCCTGCATCCGCTGACCTCTCGCACACGTACTTAAAAGACTTAGTTGTGCAGTTGCCTCCGCCATTTTTTTAGGTGGTTGATGTGAATGCCCATCACCCACTTAGGGGTTCACCTCGGGCATGTGCGAGAAGCAAGCTCATTGCAGACTTCCTGGACAGTGATAATTTATTTCTCTTGAACACCGGAGAACCCATCTTTCTTTATGACGCCTTTCACAGTTTTTCATATCTTGATGTAGCAATTTATTCATCCCAGTTTGCAGTTTCCTTAAGTTGGAATATCATCTCTGATTTGCATTCTAGTGACCACTTCCCATGTCTAATTAGTCTCTTGACGCATCCTGTTTTTTCCACCGGTTTACCTAGCTGGCGCTTAGATCAAGCCAACTGGGCACTGTATTCCCTCTTGGCCGAGTTTAACTACGACGAGCACGACTCTGTGAACTGTTTAGTCGAACATCTCACAGGTACCATGCTTTCCCCTGCTGATCAATCCATTCCGCGTTCGACTGGTCATACTCGTCGATTTCCGGTACCTTGGTGGACCGATGACTGCCGGAATGCTATTCGAGCTCGCAGGCGTGCTCTGCGTGTTTTCCAGCGGAACCCTACACTGGATAACCTGATTCACCTTAAGAAGATGCGCACGCATTCTAGACCGGTTATTAAGGATAGCAAAAAGATTTCATGGAATAAATTCGTAGGCACCTTTAATCGACATGCACCTTCCTCTATCGTATGGGATAAGTTAAGACGTGTGGCTGGAAAAACGACCCAAATGCCCATCGCCGGTCCCCAATCGCCTGGCGGGGCTGTTGTTAATACATTTGACGCGACGAACACTTTAGGCAGTACATTTGCTCAGGTGTCTAGCTCAGAACACTATTCCCCTGAATTTCTTACAGTTAAGGCTCAGGTGGAATCTCAAGGCCTATCCTTTCATTCTGGAAACCTTGAAGATTATAATTGCCTTTTCACCATGGCAGAGCTAGACACTGCCCTTTCATCTTCGCGACACTCTCCAACAGGACTAGATGGTATCCACGTCCAAATACTGCAACATCTCTCTCCTGATGGAAAGGCTTTCCTACTTGAAGTCTATAATCGTGTCTGGTTCGACGCCGTTTTTCCAGATACGTGGCGGGAGGCCACCATCATACCCATTCCTAAACCTGGAAAGGAGCGCCATCTTCCTTCCAGCTACCATCCTATTTCCCTCACCAGGATGCAAAGTGATGGAAAGCATGATCTATGGACGGTTAGTGGTGTGGCTGGAATCCTACAATCTTCTGAGTAACACCCAGTGTGGTTTTCGACGACGTCGTTCAGCTACTGACCAACTTGTTTTCGCTGTCAACCCAGATCATGGACTGATTTCCGAAGAACAGCCCAACAGTTGGGATATTTTTTGACCTTGAGAAGGCTTATGATACGTGTTGGCGGCCAGGGATTTTGCGCTCCCTCCACAGCTGGAATATACGTGGACGTCTACCGTTGTTCATTCAGGAATTTATGCGGGACCGCGGTTTCCGAATAAGGGTCCGCTCGGTTTTCTCTATTTTATTCAAGAGAAAGGAGGGCCGAAGAGCTCAGTACTCAGCGTGACGCTGTTTGCTTTAGCGATAAATTCCATCTCGCACTGGTTTCCCCCATGTGTCTCTTCGTGTTTATTCGTGGACGACTTTGCCATCTTCTGCACTTCTCTGCGTGGGCCGTCTTTGGAACGAAATCTCCAGCGGTGTTTGGATAATCTCTCTGATTGGGGCGCAAAAAATGGCTTTCGTTTTTCACCTGAGAAGACAACCTGCGTTAATTTCTGGTGCCGAAGGTGGCGAATGTCACCTTCTCTTCATCTCGGGCCAGATATACTTCCCTTCCCAGATGAGGTGGGATTCCTGAGGTTGATATTAGATTGGAAACTATGCTGATCACATCATGTAGCACAGCTTAAAGCGCGATGTGACCCATCTCTTAATATTTTACGGATACTAAGCGGCAAATCTTGGGGAGCAGATCGGACAGTACTGCTGCGTCTTTCGTGCACTTATCCGATCAAAGCAAGACCATGGATGTATTGTTTATTCTTCAGCACGCCCATCTGTACTGAGAAAGTTAGATACTATCCACAATCAGAGCATCCGGGTGGCTGTTGGAGTATTTCCAACTAGCCCAGCTGTGAGCCCCTACGCCGAATCTGCCGAACCCCCTCTTCGATGTCGGCGGGATGTTCTTTTATCTAACTAAGGCTGTAACCTTAAGTCCAAACCTATGCATCCATCGTTTCCTCCCTTTTTTGATTGTGGATTGACCACCGTTATAGAAACCTCTTACGTAGTCCAACACCTGAAGTATTTCGCTTCCGGGAACTACTTCGAACGCACGGGCTTGAAATGCCTGACATATTTCCAAAGGAGGAGAGAGTTCACCCACCTTGTTTACGTGCTTGCTCCCATCTAGATCTTGTGATGACGGTTTACGCGTAATCCTCTACGCCTATGTTTAATATCCGTTCTTGTTTTTTAGAATGTTTATCAAAATATAATGACCGCAGTTTTATATATATCGATGACAGTAAGTGCGCCGATGGAGTTGGATGTGCCTTCTTTGTCACTGGATCCGAACCATTTACTTTCGGTTTGCCGAGTAGCACATTAATTTATTCTACAGAGCTGTATGCTATTTACCGTGCCGTTTTATATATTCGCCGTCGAAGCTTGGGTAACTTCCTTAGTGTGAGTGATTCCCTTAGTGCACTTCAGAGCCTTCGTGAGCTGTACGTTAACCATTCTCTAGTGCAGCGCATTCAGGACATCCTCCACATTTTGCACGCTTAGGGTGCAAATGTGGAGTGCGCCTGGGTTTCTGGACACGTCGGCGTGCCGGGGAACGATCTGGTGGATCTGGCGGCAATAAAGGCATCATCTGCGCCCAGTGTTACCATTAAATTAGTCTCCGCTGAAGATTTTAGACTTGTTGTATGAAGAGCTGGCATGGAGAGTTGGCCGCTCTTCGTGGCAACAAACTCAGGGAGGTGAAGGAGCTCACTGTGCAGTGGGTGACTTCCTCACGTCTATCCCGTCGTGAGGAGGTTATTTTAGCTAGATTACGTATTGGCCACTGTATTTTTAACCATAGTCATGCTTTTAAGAGGGAACCTTCAATTGTCTACGCGCTGTGTGGCAACGTTTTTACCGTCAGACATGTCTTGATAGACTGTGCTCGTCTAGCACTGCTATGAGCCACTCTGCAACTGCCGGCCAGATTTCGTGGGTTCTGGCCGATGATCCTGGAGCGGGGGAGAAGGTTTTTAGCTTTTTATCCCAAGTGACAGTTGCTTTACGAATCTAGTTTAAATGGATTTTATTTTCTAACAGCTGACAATGGAGCGATAAGTCCAGGTTTTACCTTTAATTGTACTTTTACATTTTGTCACCGGCAGCCATGCCCAGTGGCTGAGCTTATAATTTTACTCGTAACATTTCCCTCCATTGGTTGTTTTTTGAAGCTTAAACCCAGGTTTACGTTTTTAATGGCTATTTTTCCCGGGGTTTTATCTGTCACTTGGACTATCTTATTCTTCCCTTGATCTTATTGCAGTTTTATTTTTCTCTGATTGTTACCCAGGATTTTATCAGTTTTACTGTCATGCTGTTTTCTATTTCTTGTTTTAGTATAGCTTTTCATTCTCTGAGGACGCTAATGACCTTGGCAGTTGAGCGCCCTTAAACACCAATCATCATCATCATCATCATCACATACCGTTTCCTCAGTTCAAGTTTGGATAAACTAATAAAAACACTAATATTGTTTCCTGAAACAGGCAAATACTTTGGAGAAGTGAAGATTAGTTTGGTGACACACAAACGAGTATTTGCCTATGATTACAAAAGATCATGGTATATTTTAAAATAAACATGATTACCTCCAAAGAAGCGTTCTATAATAGACTAAATAAAGAGGAAATCCATCATCAAGACTACGAACATACCAAAAGTGTATGGGAGCAGTTTAATATCTGAAATTTGGGAGAATACAGTAATCTCTACTTAACCTCAAATGTTCTGCTACTCGCAGGTAATTTTGAAACCTTCAGAGAGCAAACATTGCATACTCATTAAGTTGATCTTGCTCATTATTTTACATCTCCGGGGCTTACCTGGGATGCTATGCTTTTGTATATCGGGATTGAGCTAGAATTGTTATTGGGTTATGAGCTGCATCTCATGGTGGAATCTGGCATACGGGGAGAATTATGACAAGTGTCTTACCGGTATGCCCATGATAGCAACAGCCACATGAAGGGGTTTGATCCTAATAAACCAACTCAATTTATTACATACGAAGACGCGAATAACCAATATGGATGTGCTATGCAGCATCCTCTGCTTTATGGAGGACTTCAGTGGGTTTACCCTGATAATATTAATACAGAAACATTAAAAGGTGACATCTTCCTGGATATATATTCGAAGTTGATGTGGATTATTCTAGTGAGCTTCATGATCTTCATAATAATTTGCCGTTCTTGCCTGAGTGTCTAAAACCAAGAATTCAAGTGTAAAGAAGCTAACTGCGCACCTTGGAAGCAGTAGCAAGTATGTTGTCCATTACATGACGTTAAAACAGGCACTCTCACATGGACTACGACTATCAAAACTCCATCGTGTGCTACAATTTCAACAATCGTGTTGTTTAAAATTTTACATAGCGTTTAATAACCAGCTGCAGCAACAGGCTAGAAATGACTTTGAAAAGGATCTATACAAACTCTTCAACAATGCCATGTTTGGATAAACCATGGAGAATGTACGAAAACGTAGGGATATACGACATGTCACAAACGAGAAAACGTTGGAAAAGCTGATTGATAAGCCGACATTCATTGATAGAAGTATATATGGACCTAAACTTGCATCTGTGCATATGGCATTGCAACATATATTCAAAAAGCCAGTATACATCAGAATGAGCGTACTGGATATATCAAAACCCTCATGTACTCATGATGTATTCTTGCCGTCATATGGGGTCGAAAACCTGAAGCTTATGTACATGGATACGGACTCCCTCATTCATTGAGTCACAACAACTGATATATATCACGATAAAATGCAATTTCTTGAACATTTAGATACATCTGATTACCCTGCAAGCCACATGTGATACTCCACACAGGAAAAAAAGTGCTGGGAAAGTTTAAAGATGAAGCTAACGGAAAAATCAATCAACGCTTTGTTGGACTGAGACCTAAAATGTATGCTCTCCATATTAATGGAGGAATGATTAAAAATATTAAAGGTATAAAACAAAGCGCTATTAAGCAGTACATCACATTCGACAGTTATGTAGATTGTCTTAAAAGCAACGAAATAATAAGACCTCCTATGAATTTGATCATGTCACAACAGCATAACGTTTCGTCTGTAAAAGTCAACAAAATCGCTCTATCGCCTCATGATGATAAAAGAGTGTTTGCTGATGATGGAATATCCATCTATGCTTCTGGGCATTACAAAGTTATGAGCGTATAATGTGAGAATGCTACATACATTGCTCATCATTGGTAGCGGCGTGGTAGCAAAAAATTGAAGCTTAGACTCCGAACACTCGCATCCATCTAGGCAAAGACATACGAAGAGAGAAGAATAAGAAGAATAAGAATGAGAGGTGGCGGGAACTCTGCCTTTAGAACAAATTTCTAATGCTGGTCTTAAGCCCAGATAAAAGAGGAGCGACGCCTAACCTCACACGCTGGACATTTATATATAAAAACCAAAAGCTGAAAAGACTAGCCAGAAATCAGGAAATATGTCTAACACCGCAACAGAAACAGCAACAACTACAACAACAGGTAAATAGGACGAGATCATTATTCTACCGAAAACACATCTTGATTAGAAGAAAACAAGCTGTAAAACAACAGAAGACCATGAGTCATGATGTTCACAATACAATAAGCATCTCGACGACAAAGGCTTAGACCCTTCTTCTAGTGTCAGGCTCAAAAAGAAAGACATCATAGAAAAAGACAAACAAAGAGATGGAGAAACGAAAAGTTAAATTATGTTGTAAATCTAACATTACATCTTAGATTTACACCCTAAGAAAAATTGAAACCATGTAAACGTATCCCCTTGCTTCACAAGTTAGTCCCTGCATAAAGGGTATAAAGGACTACAAAATACTGAAACACAATACAGAAATGATTATAAATGATCCCAACTATGGAAAAATATGACGAAACTGTAAAAACACTGGATAAGCTATAAAAGCGATCAAACTGACCAGAAAAATGCCATAGAACGTAACAAATAGTGCAAAAAAAATCGTCAGAAACATTAAAACGATGACATCAATTACTGCAACAAAAAAAAAAAACAACATAAAATTGTTGTAGAAATTAGATAAGCTGGCATTAAATGTGACAAATTACTATGAAATGTAAGAAAAGGGACACTAAGACATCATAGCGCTTCAAATACGGTTGAAGTGCTCCTAAACGTATACAAAAATGTCATCAGAACACCTTCGTCGCTGGCAGAAAGCTCTTAAAGGGTTTCCAAAAATACATTCAAAGCGAGTTCAAACAGTTATTGCTTGAGGATTTAACACTACTCTATACTCTTGAATACTTTAAAAGTCGGAAATGATCTGTAAGGAACCACAAAGCACTACAAAACACAGCAAAACGCTGCGAAACATATTAAAAATGGCTATAAAAGTGGTAATGCATTAGAAGACACCTCAAAATTCTGTAAAATATTAGAAACGCTAGAAAATGAAAAAAAAACAAAAAAAAAAAAAACGATTGTTTGAGCCTTATATGGCAATAAAACTGTTCGGGATGTATGGAAAATACCTAAAACGTCTAATCATTTACACTGGCTTACAGTCCTAAACATTTTCCCCAAATGGCAGGGCATGACAATAAAAAAAATATGCTAAACAACCCTGACAGCCTAAAGATCACCATTAAAGTCCTGGAAAATGTATGAGAAAGGACTACAATCACTGAAAAGTAGTCTAAAAAGGTAAAAAAAAAAATCTGTAAAAGTGTTAAAAAAAAAAAGCATTAGAAAACACTGCAAAATAAGTCAAAATATGAGAAAAAACGACTGAAAATCCTAAAAACACATGTTTTCTAGAGATGCAAATACCCGCAAAATGTCGTAAAATCAGTTGAAAAGAGCTAAAAAAATGTCTGCTGAGTGCCCTGATACTCACTTTACTAGGGCTCTAAATATCCTCCAAATGACATGAAATGTCATTAAAAAGCATCCAAACAACTGCGACAGTACTAAACACATCTCACTAATCCCTAAAATGCATGAGAAAACGTCACAAAAACTGGAAAATAGTACTAAAATGGTATAAGAGCGTTAAAAATGCACGAGAAAACACCATAATGGCTGAAAAATGGTCTTAAAACATACTACAGTGCTTATAAAAGCGTCAAAAACCAATAAAAACACTGAAAATATTAGCGAAAAGATCTGAAAAAGCTTAAAATAGTAGCTTTAGAGCGCTAAATACCGAATAAATGGCATGAAAGGAGTTGAAAAGAGCAAAAATAAATAAATAAATAAAATGTCTCATGAGTATCTGAAACTGGCCGTTCTAGAATCCTGAACATCCTTCAAATGTCATGAAATGTAATTAAAAAGCATTCGAAACAGCAGTGCTGCGGCAAATAAACCTGGAAAGGACTTATAAATGTTCCGTACATATTCAAGAAACAGAGCTAAACGCTGAAAAATAATAAAAAAGAGGTCTTCAGACAGCACCCTCACAGAATAAACAGTCGATAAAACATGTTACAATTCTTAGAAAAACCATAAAAAGAAGTAAAAAACAATGCTGACGGCCTTGGAAAAGCACCCTCAGGGACTGGCAAATACCCTTAAAATTCTGAGCATAGTTTAAATCCTCTCATCCTCCTTGAAGCCCCTATCTTTACCATGTATGCTGACGCTAGGATATACACTGTCCTTGTATTTTCTATCTTTCCTGTGTATGCTCACTTGCCATTGCACCAGCTCTCTCCTATATTAACTACTCATATGGGTAGGTAACTGTCTGTATCTAACTTATGCAGTCTCTTAAACATAGTTTTTACTTTAGCAGTTTACGTATTTGAAGACATTTTCGTGATTCAATTAATAAATTCCTAATATTTATTAATGGACTCTATATATTTGATGATCCAATCCTGAATATCATCCATTCCCGACGGCTGTTTTCTTTTCATTTCTCTTAATATGTTTTATTATTTCTATTTCTGTTGTCGGTTCTGAAATGCAAAATGTCATCTATTCATTCTATATTTTCAGTTACATTTACACGATTCCTTGAACTTATGCTGGTTTGGATCAGTTATTTGCGGTTTCTGAGAACTGCAAATTAAAGGAGACTAAATTTAATTGGAGCTCTGTTACTTTCTCTTTGTACAACCTACTTCCTTAATTTTTCCAGTTCCTTTGTTAACTGTTTGTGAATCAGCTCTGACTTTATTATTTTACCTCCTATCAATACTTGATTGTCAATCAGCTTTGCCTCTTGTGTGGCCTGCCTATATATCCTTTTGTATGAGTTCACGTGTTCCTGATTAACCATACCTTGTTTCTGGCAATAAAAAAAAAGAAAAAAAAAATACAAAACGAAACAAAAACACCACACACACATAATCCAAACTTCCTTCTAGATATACTTATTCCTCGAATCATCTAACCTTTTATATTACGTCTAGTGTTTTTATTCCTTAGTGGAAAAGCTATATTAAACCAATGCAATAATGCTTTAAAATGAATTAAAACTAATATAAACACTATTCCTTTGTACAAAATTTCCATTCTGCATTTTGCAACAGGCGCATACAGTTTATCACATACTCACCTCTAAATTCTCTTTTTTAGCTTGGAAGTTCTAAATTGTGTATTCTTTTATATGTTAAGGTGTAGAATTTGTTCACATTGATCCAAAAGCCTGCATTACTAAGTTCTGCTGGGTTCTGTTCCATAGCTGTTATATTTATTACCTCTAATAAGGACGATTATTTTCTCAGTAATTCTGGTATTCTGTTACAGTTATTCTGTTATATAAGAATATATAACATTAACCGATGTTTTAATTTGACTAATTTTTCATTATTTCCCAAACAAATATATTCCAGGCGCTTCATAGTACAAGTAACTTTTTTTCATGTCATAAAACTGCATCACCATCTCATATTTCTCTATAACCTCAAAATCTCCATTTGGCAATCTATAAATATATGCAAGTCTTACATATTTACGTTACATTTAAGTTATTCGCAATAGACTTTTGTTCTCGACTCAGGACTGAGGAATGTTGATAAATTGTATCTCTAAGTGGGTACTGGCTATTGGTAATCAATTCAACTTGTGAATAATTTCTTCCGTCATTTTCTCTTCATTAACTGGGCTAAGTGCCGTCTTCTTGACAATAAGAGATTAGTAATTTATTTTTAAATTACCGGCATTAGGGCAGCTGATTTTGCACGCTATTACATTGAAACGGTTCCTGCTTCTTCTATAAATCTTTTCATCTACTGAAAGAGCTAATTTGCTGTTGTTGTTTCTAGAAAACAAACCACGCAGAAGTGAGAATAATGCCCCAGTGTGGTGATGAAATAATTATTGTTATCATAATTTTAGGGATATATTGTCCCAAACAAGTAGTAGTAGTCGCCCTCTGTGTGTAATGGTTACTATGTTAACTTCATACACCCAAGGTAGCGGGTTCAAACTCGGTTGAGGACGATGACTTTTTTACAGGCGTAACAACCCTAAGCTTGGCTTCGTTTGGAAGAGAAGTAAAGACGTTGTCCCGTGTCGTAGATTTACGGCATGTAAAAGAACTTTAAGCCTGATAGAGAGGCTTCTGAGCAAAATTAAGTGGTCCTTCACGCCCAGTATAGAATGGGACGCTGAGAACCACAGCATTTAAAGAGCGTTCATAAATAAAACTCAACTTCATTTTCATTTCACACAAGTAGTATATACAATTTTGAGGGAACATCTGACCGTTTCACTGTTTGAAAGGGCATTATTGCCAGTTTGGTGTATACAAGTGCACTGCAATCCACATTATTGTTGAAAGATACTCAATTACACAACTCAGCTTTTTTCATTGCTTTCCATAACTGATGTGGGTTAGCCTTCTGTACTATTCTTCCAGTCATGTTGTGGTCTTATTAGCAATTAAAGCACTGCGTAAGGTTTTCTTTATGTTCATCTAAATTCCATTTTCTTGATTTTCTTCCTTAGAATGTAAGACTGTCATTTATCTTCACCCTGTCTTTAGGATATGTGATTTTTTTTATCATAGAAGTACACCGTGCCATTGCGTTTTGTCACACAGCTTACAGACAAACTTTTTGGTGTAAAATCAGGCATATAATACGATGCCTTATTTTGGATTCGTTGCCGGCCGACCGCCGGGAGGTAGCTGCGCGCTTCTGAGCGGTCCGGGCTCTCGTTTTTCTCCGCCTCAGTGAGCTTACAGAATCCACAGGAGCAGTATTGCTCGACATAGAGAACGCGTTTGATCGAGTGTGGCATAGTGGACTGCTGCGGAAATTAATTAACATCCGCCTACCAGACACTATGATCAAACTGATTGCAAACTATCTCCGAGATAGGCAATTCGTTTCAACCGTGGACGACACCATGTCCAACCCACATATAATGCGAGCGGGAGTCCCCCAGGGCAGCCTACTTGGACCCGTATTGTTCAACATCTATATAAACGACATCCCTAAAACTCTCAACACTCAACTATGCCTATATGCTGACGATACCTGCATCACAGCCCAATCTGGCAAACCCAAGTTAATTCGTAGCAGACTCCAAATTGCACTGACCACACTACAGCCTTGGCTTGAAAAATGGCGTATAAAGGTAAACAACCGAAAGTCCCAAGCCATCATCTTCACAAAAAGAAACAAACACAGATATCCTACACACGCACTCCGACCGTTACACCTATTTGGTGAAGGCATCTCCTGGTTGCCTCAGGTAAAATACTAGGGCCTCACAATGAACCAAATTATAACCTGGAAAGCCCACGTAGTCGACATTCGACACAAAGCTCAGGCTCAACTATGCAAACTACACCCTCTCATTAACCTCCACAGTGCCCTCAGTCCTAAACTTGGTCTCACACTGTATAAAACTCTAATCCGACCCATACTAACCTATGCCTGCCCTGTATGGGGATACGCTGCTCCAACACATATCACATCACTAAATAAATTCCAAAATAAAATCCTACGACTAACCACCAAAGTACCAAATTTCGCACCGGCAAGAAAGCTACATGAGGAACTCAATAGGCAACTACACAACTGATGACAATAAACATCACAGACCACTCCACCTGTTTGATAGATCCCTATCAAGTAACACCTCAGCCATAGATATAGCTGTACACCTATACAGACTCATGAACCCGACAAATTAAACAAACTCTGCTTCTCTCTCTACCAGCATAGCAACCAACACAACGCATCCCGATGATCAGTCAGGAGACCAACAGCAGAATAGCCATCGCTGTCAAAGCAACAAACTCAAAGTTAACAGTGCCCAGATGACGGCAAGCAGGTATTCACACACACACACACACACACACACACACACGTCAACCAAACCTAAACCCACCCTCACCAAGGCATTCCCGTACTTCAATGCATGATCTGTATTAATGTCAAGTCCGTCCGTCTCACGTAGCCAAGAGCATATATATATATATATATATATATATATATATATATATATATATATATATATATTTCAAGTATTATTGTGTGTATGATAGCTTAAAGAATGACGTCAAGTCAGTCCGTCTGTAATTCACCAACTAACCTAATTACCATAACCACCTCAAACACACTAACAACCCAGTACTCCTGGGTGCTGCTCAGACCTAGGTATGAGCAGCACCCAAAAATTTCCCGTACTTGCTTGTGCGCGTGTGCGCCAAGCCAGGAAGTCTGTCCGTCACTAACCGGGGTGCTCAGCGGAACCCGAATACTAACAGCATTACACTAACAAGCACCCCTTGCTCTTATATGTTTCGCATGTTCTAGCCTAACAGCATGTGCATGGGGAGACGATGTAGCCTCCGAGGATGATCGTCACCGGGGGCGGCGGGTGTGGGGCCGCCCCTATAAAAAAAAAAAAATACAGAGGAAAAACTCGATGAGATAGGTCAAACGTTAGAACATATCCCAGGAAAATCTCTGAACAGATTATCACAGGAAACAAGAGTCTCACAATTCTCGGCTTGGAAAGCCACTAAACTTTTGAAATTAAAAGCTTATAAGATAACCATAGTTCAGGAACTGCAACCATGTGACACTGTGAGTACAGTAAATTTCTACATTTGGGTGTCGGGTGAAGTTAATGATGGACCCAAAGTTACTTTGTTTTTCACAGACGAGGCATGGTTTTATTTGAATGGCTGTGTATTGAAATAAGGCAATAGATATTGGAGTGCAGGAAAAACTCGATATTGTACACGAAATGCCATTGCATGGCCAGAAAATCGGTGTTTGGTTATGTGCAAATGCGTACCGATTTATAGGGCCTATATTCTTTGAGGATACAGTTAATGGACAAAAGTATAGGGATATAATAATCAAACCGTCCCTGGAATATTTGTGTGACACTGAGTACACACAGGCATATTTTCTACAAGACTCTGCTACAGCGCGTATATCTGATCTCTCGTTGAAATTAATTGAGGAACATTTTGAAGATAGGGCCATCAGTAAAGGACTATGGCCACTGCGCTCCCCAGACCTTACGGTATGCGACTTTTATTAATGCGGGAGCTTAACAAATAAAGTGTATCGGAACAACCCACATACGTTGGTAGAACTGAAAGACAACATTAGAAAAGAAATTATTGCGATTTCAGAAGAAGAATTAATGCGTGTTAACGGACATTTTTAAAAGATGTGAGAGATGCATGACAGCACAAGAACACAATTTCTAATAGCTTCTGTGATAAAGGTTTTTGGCTATTGTGTGCATGTAAATCTATGCGTTTGAATTGTCCACAGGTTATGCGCTTGAGCTCAGGGTCTGTGAATATTTAACTTTGCCAGCAGTAGCGTATGTCCTGAAGCAACTACCTCCCGCCGGCCGGCAACGAGTCAAAAATTAGGCAATATACACTTTAACGTGCAGTTGTCAAGCTCGATTGATGCAAATGGTTTTACCACTATGATTTGTCCTTTCCCTGCAACTTGAACATTCCTTTATATCTAATAAAATTTCCTCTTCTTTAGTCTTCATTTTATTGCATTCGCTATCAATCACCGTCTCGAAACCATAGTATGTGTTAATTCATTCATTGATTGACTGTGATAACCAAAAAATGAAATCTTATTTGCTTTGTACTGTTGTCATTGCTGTTATCATTCAAAAGTCTGTTCTGGTTTGTATTTTTCTCTTTATGGCAGTCCTTGAATAAACACTATCTGACCTATGATTTAGTTTCATTTACTACACACAATCTTTACTTTTGAGAAATCAGTCTTGTTCACCACTGTTAGTATTCTTGCAAATTACTCAGGACATTCTCTTATATTGTGCCTTAACGTGTCGGCGTTGTCAACATGCACAGAATTTGGCATCACTGATATGCTTTCCTTTGACTTCTGTTTTGACGGATTCTAGTGATCTTGCTTTAAATTTGAGCTTATCTTCTTCCAATGGCAGTCTTAACATAACATTTTCAGTGGCCACCTTTTGCGATGAGGACTCCTTTGCACTATTGAAGTGCTGGAAGTGTTTATACTGAATGTTCACCATTTCAATGGTAAGCATTATTTCTGAAATATTTTCACTTAATACTTTAAGATTAAACACCAGAACATGAATACTGTTTGTATAAACAGCTTTACTTATATCAGACTACGCAGGGACACCTGTCTCTTCCCCCCCCCCCATAGACTCAACAGTACAATACAGTACTTTGCAACAAATAAAATTCATGAAGAGTATTTCATCTTGAAAGTCGTTTATAGCTCCTTGGCGCATCCTACTATTACAATAAAACCTAACTTCGTGTTTTGCGCAACATTGTCTTATGCTTACATCTGAGTGTAGGACCCTTGTATCTGCGCCGCGTGCTATTTCTTCGCTTGACAGCTGGGCCTAAGAGTGGCGAAAGTTGGCGAAGTACACCTAGAATTGTGTGTAGAGAGCTTGTACCCATTTTCACACAAGATTCACTAATAGACGAAAACTGTGAACATGACAGTGGAAAAGGTTATCGTTCAATTGTATCAGCTTAATCGAAGCTACGCAGTGGCGAATATTGTCTATGTAATTCGAATTCTAAAAACTAAAATACACATAAATGATTACTCACATTGAGACTTGGAAGCGATTTAAACTATGTGGTAACTATAAGCGGATTTTAATTTCTGTTTAACCGAATTCTAAATAAACTAAATTTCTGTTGTCAATCTTGGTTAGAGTGTGTGCAACGCGAATGTTTCCTTTGTGACTGGATTTATTATTTTGTGTGTAAGTGACTATATGTGTGTATTATGCAGTGTGCCTGTTTGTGCCTTTGGTAAAGCGAAAAGTAGTAAAGCTATGAATATAAATGGTAAACAATTTGATTTCCAGGCTAGGTTAGAAGTAAAAACGTTATGATCCCAGAACTGGTCTCAACTGATAGTACACACACACACACACACACACACACACACACATATATATATATATATATATATATACACACAAAGCAGAGGAATTATAATAGAACATTCAGTCTTCTATTTACCATAAATGTAGCTGGTTTTGGGAATGTGAAGAACACAAAGCAACAATACATAATTCAATTGAAGAGGTGACGGTGGTAATACATACGGATTAGCAAGATGAATTAACGATAATCCTGCCATATGGGGGATTAGCCGCGAGTGTCACGCTAATCCGCAGATTAAGAAAACGCGGGAAATTTGAAGAAAAAACTACCGAGGCAAATATCACCGGATTAAGCGCTAATTCTGCGGATTAAGAAAAGGCGCAAAATTTGAAAGAAAAAAAAATAGTGCCGACTCAAGTATCGCTATAAGCGCTGGTATCGCAACTATTCGTGGGAAGAAAAATTGGTGGTGACTACAGATGTAGTGTAGTACAGATGTAGATAATCAAAATGAATTAATCCGTATAAAAAGAAGTCAATGAAAATGGATTAGAATTGAGGTGATATATTTTGATGAAGATGATGAGAGAACCCTGGAGAATGAGAAATTGAGGGGGGACAACGGGAATGGTAATACCTGGAGGATGAGTGGTAGATCGGTGTAGGTAGTACGCGGAGGACGAGGGAGAATGGGAACAGATGCCAAGGAGTTCCAGCACGAAGTGCACTGGGGCCAACACTGAAGAGAAAACAAACGACATAAACGAATAAGAAGGGGGATGACGTTACAGCTAAAAGTGAGTGCGATGAGCACCCGGGAGAATGAGCAACGGAAGGGGAAAAACGGGGATGGTAATGCCTGGAGAATGAATGCTACGAGGAAGGGTTAGATCGGAGAAGATAATACACGGAGAACGGGGAGAATGGTAACAGATATCTAGGAGGTCTAGCACGAAGTGCGCTAGAGCTAAGACTGAAGCAAACAAATGACATAAACGAATAAGATGGGGAATGACGTCTTAGCTAAAAGTGAGTGTGATTGGAGGAAATAAAATGAATGGCTATTGGATAAAATAAACTAAATTTGAATTGGTTGAATAGGGAATACAAAGAAAAAGCAAAATTGAGGTAGGGATGCGGCATAAAAAGGCGAAGGAGAGAAGATAAAATGAACATTATACACATAAAGATTGTAATCGCAATAGCGATACTATTTGCAGGAATAGCCTGCGCAGAGCATAGCTGCGTGAGCTTCAGTAGATGTGGGTTTGTGGTGAATGATGTGACAGGACGTTTAGAAAATGAAACTAAATGTGAAAAGAACTATGAACCGCTACCAAATTGTACTTGTATGTATAAGAAAAGCAGCGTATGTAGGTTTAACTCAGACTTTTTTAACATGGGAACATTAAGACATGTTTATAATTGTCTAAAGCCTGAATATAGATGCCAAAGAGGGCGTTGATGTGAGAATTTGTTCTGTGGCAGCCTATATATTGAAAAGCTCGAATGTCCGGAGGGACACGTAATATATCGAAGGTGTGAGTGTAAGGGGAAAAGGGAGAAAAGTGTGAGTTTTTTAAAACATCTGTTAACATGTATACAGCTGATAATAAGTCAATATTTGTTGAAATGGTTGATTGCAGCTTGCTCATGTATACTGTAGACCTGCCAGATGTACTTGAGCTAGACTGGAAACTAACGCCAGATGAGAGTGAGTTGGTAGTAACATACAGTGTTGTAGATTAAATGAATACATTCTTCTCGGATAACTGTGCGTATATATATTTGGAGAACGTGGAAAATGCGAGTTGGAGGTAAGCTTTAGAGGAGGGCAAAAGATGGTTGGTATGAATAAGCGAAATTCCAGGTGGTCAGTTGCGGGAAATCTGAAGATACAGTCTGAATGTAATGACGGAGAACGGGCAATAGATGTAGTGGGGCAAGGAAAGAGAGTTTCAATAAAAAGCACAGAAAGGACTGCTAATGAGAAATGTAAAAATAGCATTAATGTGCAAAAGCAGAAAATGAGAAAAGAATGTGAAAGCAGAATTTACGGCTAGAAACAACGAAAAGAGAGACAGGGGAAATGGAAAAAACAGGTTAGCAAAACAGTTGCTGAGTTGGCAGAAATCAAGAACAAGATGGAGGAGTGAGTCGTTGATATGGCTAGACAGGCAGATTTAGTGAACAAAATTACTGAAAGCGTTAAGCAAATAAATACAGAGTTTCAGGGGCTGAAGGACCTTGTAATTTGAGTAGGAAAACGGTGCACAAGTGGGGGTGGAGATGGCGATGCCGCAAACTAGAAGATGAGCTCGGAGAAATGGAGAAAGGGGAGGCGGGAAAGGAAACAGAAGGAAATGAAAACGATGGGGATGAATTTTTCTATCACACGTAGAAAAATACGTACCAGGAGGAGCGAGTGAACAGCACTGCTGCAGCCAGACTGGAAGACTCGTGAAGGCGCACACATTCACATGCACACATGTCTCATGATTCGAACTTCGTGCTCATACCAGATTTGGTACTTAACAGCGCGAAAATATAGTTGTCACGTGGTTGATTCTGAGAATCTCATTGTATTCTGAACGCGTGACCTCTCTTCATAGTGCAAGAGTCCCGAGCTCTGAACTTTTCGGAAAAAGAGCTGCGTATGTAGTAATGCCCTGTTACTTAGATGCACAAAATTTTATCCTCACAAAAGCACTCGCACTTCCTGAATCGTACAAAAGAAATGGCCTACCGAATACAATGCAATCTACTACCCTCGCTGTCCTGACACTGAAAACTCTGGTTTTCTGCAGCTTCTCTGCTTCTAAAGAACGTCTTTTTTCTTACTAACTTATACACGAAATAAAATATACCAACAAAATTATGAAAATCTAATAACCCCTTAACAGAATTAACAATTACAGTAATGAATAATAATGGCATGTGATTACCGAAATTATATTCATCTTTATGAGATAAAATGAACGTAAGATATGCTATTTCATAATGCTCCTGTGGAAAAATTAAAATATTTTCCACTTCTTGAAAAAATTAGTGCTTCTGTATATCTTCCTTTCTTTTTTTAAATAGTACCGGAGTCTGATCGGGACTCCGGCACTGTATACCCTACTTTTATTTACCTTTTTCTTTTTACTTTGTTTTGCCGTATTATTACTGTTTTCTTACTTTTACAACACACACATATAGCACCCATGCCCAAGGCGGCACTCGAACCCACGATCCCCAGCGCTACGAAGCCTTGGCGAGCGCGGCCATGGGGACCGGCATCCTTCAGCGGATGTGCATTGAATATTTGTTTACATTCTGTAGACTGTCAGCCGGTGCCTTGGGTTCACTGATATTAAACATAACATCCCTGTTTTCTGTCTCTTTCTATTTGCATGCTTGCTTAAAATAGGTTTCTACCTTTCTAGTCCTTCTGCCTAACGTGTTTAAATTTGAGTCGGCCGAATAGTGCCTCGTAGATTTAGTTGTTTACAGAGTATTCATATTATTTTCAATAATAAGGTAAACATAAAAAAAGAAACCAAATACCCATTTGATAATAAAAAAAAATCTAATAAAGAATATCTTCTAATTAAAAAAATAAATGATAATAGAATTAAAGCTAATCTTACTTCATAAGAAATAGTTTGTGCAGACGAACTTAAGAATAAATATATAAGTATATGCATACATAAATTATAAGTTAAGTTTACACTTGTACATTTGTATTACCATAGATTAGAGTAGGCTTTATTCCGCTTTTCCTTAAGAACAATATTTTTTTTTTCTAGCCAGGAAGTTGCATGTTTTTCAAGTTCATTTTGTTTTCCCGAATTTTTGCCTCCATCTTATATTGTTAATGAAAAAAGCTATTCCTTTCCTTCACAGTCCTTGCCCTTTTCACACAGTACATGCACGAGTACACTGTTTTCAGTATGTTATTACCAGGGCTAAGAAGTTCGCACCGTTCGCCGTCCCGTAATATAGGTTGCGACTAAGCAGCTCGCCTGATCAAAACAAATCATTGATAAGAATGCACCGTAAACAAACTGTTGTCAAGTAAACAGTACTGTGTCCAGAGAACAAAACTGACTTATGAGAGATTCGCAAAGGATCATTAATCATGCGTGACATACAAATTGTTACATATATACTTGCTGACTCCGATTTTCTCCTTTCACATATGTACATTATGAAAAGAGCCAAATAGTTATAACACGGATTTTAAAATTTACTGATCGAATGTAAAATAATATCCAAATAATAAAATTAACTTCCTAAATATCTTAAGACCCTTACTATGTAAAAACCAAACCAGGCATAAGCAGCCATATTACCGAAAACTACATGTATCTACTTCTGAAGCATTTCAAATGAAAACCTCATTCCACGTTCGGACAAACAAGATTTGCAATGCGAGAAAGTTCGTTCCACTTAGCGTGATGTTATCGGGGCACATTTGAAATATTTTATCAGTTCCGTATCAGTATCGCCAAGCAAATAGCATTTGTTGAGATCTTAAAGTGCAGCCTGTATGTGATACATCACACTGAACCCTCCATTATTTTCAATTACACTTTTTATTTTCATCTTTATTTCAGGTAGGGTGCTTGTGGATTGGCAAATGCGTTTTGACAGTTCTTCCACATGCCACACAGATTCCATCAGCGCCATACTTCTGTGCTGTAGCAGTGTGGTAGCTGTGAGTAACTGTTTGAACAAAATTTCAATCAATAATGTGTTTCTGTGCAGCTGTTTTGTTACTAGACATTTGGCAGTTTGTACACTAGAATTGCCATCGGTTTCTAAGTAAGTACCTGCATAAATAAGTACGCTGCTAAGCTTACTATGGTTGTAAGACAAATTCAGTTTGCTCACATTTGAGCAGAGCAAGATGTTATTCGAACGCTTTCCTTCCTACTGTCATGGTTCTGTGTAATGCAGTGATACCTGTTTTGGAGTAATGGGTTGCACGCTACGTTGACCTTTGCTCGCACAAGTAGCGCCGTATGGTATTGCCAAGTCTGGCCGCTCTTACTCTGCATAAGGAAATTGGTACGAACTTCCTAGCTCTGGTTATTACCTAATCTATTTGGTTTGTATACATCGTCCGCCTTATACACAAAGAACACTTGTCCTTATTAACTAAACTAAGTATTGGGTAGTATAGATATATTGTGTTCGCAACAGTAAGGCAACCAGCACGAATTCGTTATGTGGTTTAACAGTGCTTAAAATTATATTAATTACCTAACGAACAGAATACCCTAATATTGACTAAAAATTAGAAGCCATTAATTGCTAACAAAATTTTCCTTATAACCTTGTATATCTTTAAATCTTGAAATTAATAAAATTACGCAATAACCTTATCTTTCCTTGAGTTTTAATTATTCAATACATTTTTTATATAATATTTGACCGAGTAAATTTTCCTCCTAATAGATATAATGAACATTGTTATGTTTCCCAGTAATTCCTCCCTAAGCTACGGAAGACCTTAATATATGCTATTACAAAGGACATCTAATACCCAAAATAACACACATTGTCTCGGTTATGCAACCTATTGATCAACTCGCTGAAAATAAATCTGTGAACCTATAGGATCCGTTCTTTACCTTCACCTCACGTATAGTCTTGTTGATTTCACAAGATTTTCCCGCCTCGTTCTTCAATTGTTTCTCTTTGATGTACTTTCACCCGTTCAAAAATGTTCTCCTTTTTTCCCCTTCCTATCGACATTTGTCAAATACTGACGTCATCGATGTCCTTTTTAAATGTTGTAGGAGGCCCTTGTGATAGCGTCCGATAACTCTATAATTCTCTTATTACTCGGGTCAGCAAAAAAAATCTTTACAACAAATGGGCCTAAGAACTACTTTATTAGACGGAAGTTTTTTTCTTAATTTTGACAACGTTTTGTCGCGGCACAAGATTAGGTTATTGACCTTAATTTCCCATTTGACTCCTTTGTTTTCGCCGTCGTGTTTCTTCTTCTTCTTCTTTGCGGCGGCATCGTTCATTTTCTTTGTAGCTTTGGCATACACTTCCTGAACATCTATTTTGACGCTATCTAACACGGGTAAGGTTTCTGGTATATTTGAGCTGAGTGTTTTAGTCATTTTTCCTGTATGTAGTTTTTGACAGCGGGCGAGCCTCGTTTCAACCCTTCGACTGGCCTGTCTGTTACCCACACCCTGCCGCCTGTCGTCTGCTTCAAACTGTATGCGCAAGAGTCAGTGTGTTTCCTGATCTTGACGAGTGAACTTGGTTTGCACGTGCTTTATGTAGGAATACTAATTATTGTTATAGCTATTAATTATTAGTGCTGTTGCGTGTGGGTTTTCCAGTGCATTAAAACGGGAGTAGAATGGCATTCAAATGCCCTAAAGTTTATCACAGAACAATAAAGGGCCAAGCTAGAGATATAGTAGCAAATGTGCTGAAATTTATGCGACAGGAAACCGACGGAAAGAATTTTGTAATCCCCTTGAATAAGCTTAATGAGCGTGTTGCAGCCGCAACGGGCATTTCATTATCCACATTACAAAAATAAAGGAGGAGATGCTTGATGTACAAAGTGGCTCAGTTTCTTCGTTCAGTGCACCAAAACGAAACAAAAACAGGCCCAAACCTTGCACTGATCTGGATGATTTTGATTTGTGTGCAGTTCGTAGGACTATAAATGAATTCTACATTCATGAACAGAGCGTTCCTACAGTGAAAGCTGTGTTACATAAGTTAAGAGAAACGAGTTATTATAAAGACCAAGAATCAAGTTAGCTGAAAATGTTCAAGCTTCTGGGATTTCGTTGGCAAAACATGCGTCACAACAGGCGCATTCTTATTGAAAAGCATGCCATAAGAAGTGCACGTTTTCATTTCTACGTGATATTACAAAATACCGCCAGGAAGGTCGTCCTATTGTCTACAGCGACGAGACATATATTCACAGTTCGCACGCGAAAAAGAAAGCTTTGGCTGACGATAGCACACAGGCTTATTTGGCACCTACCTCCAAGGGACAAAGGTTAATTATTGTGAATACAGGAACAAAAACGGTTTCATTCCCAACGCACAACCGATCTTCAAATCAAACACCAAAAGTGGTGATTATCATAGTGAAATGAACGGCGAAAATTACATGAAATGGGCTAAGGAAAAATTAAAGCCCAATCTTCCATTAAAGTCCGTTCTTGTGATTGACAATGCTTCCTATCATAATGTGGCCAGGGACAAGTGTCCAACAATGAACAGAAGGAAGCAGGAAATGCAAGACTGGTTGCTTAAAAACAGAATTCCATTCGGAAGTGACATGCTAAACACAGAAGTTTACGACCTTATAAAGCTGCATAAGCCAAAGCATAAGCAGTATATTCTGGATGAAATTTTAGAAGAAGATGGGCACGCAGTTCTCCACTTACCACCGTACCATTCCGACCCCATTGCCATAGAAAAAAATTGGGCATATTTAAAAGAATGGGTTGCCCTTCGCAATATCAGTTTCAAGATGGAAGACGTGTGGCATTTGTACAAACAGCGATTTGGTGAAATAGGAGAAGCAGATTGGGGTCCAGTATGCCGGCAGTGGAAGAGCAGTATATAAAAACTGAAGGCCTCCTAGAAACAGAAGTGGAAAACCTGACATTCACTGTTAATGGTGACAATAGCAGCCGTAGTTGCAGCAGTGATTCGGAAAGTGATTTTTCAGCAACGTCTGAATACGAGTGCGGCAGAAGATCGGAAATAAATATGGATGTTTTCGAAGATGACACATTAGATGGCATCAAAGAGCTTCCCCAATCACCTCACGCCTAAGCCACGCCCATCAGCAGTGAGAGTCGCTCCTAAGGTAAGCATTGAAATGCGCCAGGGTTTTTACAGAAGTAATCCAACTAACAGCTAGCTGAGTTAACTGTGTTGTTGAGAAGAATCTGAATTGAGTCCACGAAATTATTCCAACGCGTAGGTTTCTGGTTGACCATAATTCCAAGCAACACACCTAATTCCTTTATAGCTCTTTCGTCAGGAGCGCACAGGTTCTACCATTATCTTCTGGTGTTCAGCTACATGTCTAGATGATCTGTTTGCCCCTTCTGGAGAATATGCCTCGCGTTCCGCGTCTGACCTGTAATTCTGTTGACCTCCGCGGTACGATCCTCTATCACCTCTGAAGTTCCTTTGATTTTGACTTCGACCTCTGAGATTGTTATAGTCCACATAACTGTTATGGTTGTTGGGGCCATTATTGTGGTTCCTATATACTCGCAGCGTTTTAACTGTTCTAGATCTATATTTCTCTGGTTTCTGTCCCCGTTTCTCCCGAATTCCGGTTGAGTGTTCCTATTTGTTGTTTGACTCCGGTGATTTTCTGAAAAATGGCCATGTGTTTTGGTGGTTTCCTATAATTTCCTGATTCCAATTTCGGCTTGACTCTATTTCTTGAGATTCTAGCGCTGACAACAAGTCCACTAATGAAATGGTATTCCGGGGATGAGCAATTAATAGATAGCTCCGTATTCTTAACGGGAAATGACTCATAACAAGTTCTATAAAGTTTTGTTCCGTGATTTGTAATCTGAGGTGTTTGATGTACTATGATGACTGCTGAAGAACATAATAGTTATGCTTACAATTTTTCTCACTAAATGTTGACCTATCATTAGCTTTGCCCAAATCTTCTATTGGCGCGAAGCATTCCAATATCTATTGATGAAGACGTGTTTGAAAAAGTCGTAAGAATCTTGCCCAGTTATAGCGAATTGCAGTCATTCTAACGTGCACGCATCTAAACATTTTCTCAGTAGCTTCATCCTAAGTTGCTTTGGGACGTTTTTAATAGCAAAGTACTCGTTAAGCTGTTTGAGGCATACTATAGGCGAGTCTTTATTCTGTTCTGTTCTGGTAGAGGTATGTCCGAAAATGTGCGATTAGGCAGAGAATGGACACTACTGTTAGAGGCGAACTCATTAACATCTTTCAAAGCCGGCGGTATGCGTATGTCGGTCTCGTTAAGTCGGCTGCCTTCCCTCCCCCCCCCATAAGTATAACCTTCATCCCGTGCTGAACCTACTTCTGCGTTCAGGATATCTGACACAAGGCCTGCATTGTTATTTACGTTACAGAAAGCTTATTGTTTTCTACCTGGAAGGAGAACCTGGCGTATTTGTTTCGAAATTCAATTTTGCCTCTATTTAATTGCTTAATTCATTGCTAAGAGTTTCTAATTCCTTGCTAGAATTTTCTATTGTTGAGTTTAACTCAAGTTTAAGATTGGCAAGCTTCTCGCTCCAATCAGAGATATTATTTTTATTACTATTTATCACTGTATCTACCTTTTCGTCTAAAAGACAAATATCTTCACTTAAGCTTGTGTGGATTAGCAACATTTAATCCTTACAGTCATTGATTCCTTCGTGTACCTGGTTTTCCTGTTTTATTAGAGCAAGGTCTATATTTCTTAACATTTTTCTTTCCTTTTCCAATATCTTGCCCTCTACTACATCAATTTTCTCTTCTACTTAGAGGGATAGTTTCTGAACTTTGAGAACTAATTCACTATTACATTACTCTAATTCCCTTTTCTGTCTTTGGAAGAAAACTTGAATTTCCCCTTGAAGTTTCTCTTGTTGCCTTTGAAAATTAGCTTACATTTCCCCTTGAATTGCCTTTTTGTTATTAATTGTGACCGCATTTCGGTTTTAAACGTATCAAAAAAGTCGGCTAAACTCTCTGCATTTTGGCTTGTTTCTCCTACAGCTGATGTGTCTGATAGGTTTTCTACCTGCCTCTGGTCATTTACCCAAAATATTTCTCCTACTTCCCCTGAAATGTGAGACCTGGTTAGCGTTGAAGAACAGTCCTTTGAACTGCTAATTACTTCTGGGTTATTATTTACCCTGGGGCTTGTTCCCATTCTAGGTTTTGTCCCTAATCTATGTTCTCTGTCACTATGCCTTGGGTGTACCCCTCCTTGATGTTGTAAGATTCCATGGGGCCTGGAATGTATACAAGAATCACCCTTTTACTCTTCAGTAGCATAGACAATGACAAAAATATAAAGTTTCCCCTCCACAATATCTATATCAAAATTGCTACAAAATGATATTCTGACCTTATTGTTGTTGCGGCTGGTTTAACTCTTCTTTTTTTCAGTGGGGTGATAATTTTATCACTTTGCACAAGGGGAGGGCTCACAACTGACGTCTGGATGTTCTCGTTCCTGATGCTAGGTTGGCTGGCGACGACATCGAGGTGCCCCTTGCTTCGAATTTTTTGGTTGCAGTCTGGAAGTTCTCTGGAATGCAAATCTCTGAAGTAACTGTTGTTGCAGGAGTGTAGCACTTACTTTAGCTCATTATTACGTTTCGTGTAATTCTTCACAGATCTTACCCCACGTTGGGGCTCCAATATGTCGTATTCTTAAATGTCGTTGATGTACCATGTGCATGTAAGTAGAGTCGTTTACCTTGGGGTAGGTCCGAATTAATGCTAGTGAAGTATTACCAATAATGCGTGTACATACGTATCGTTGATGCACCTGCTAGAGCTCATCGATCCTTGAACACATACACGGCTCACTAAGGGTAGGAAGAATGACGTGGGTATGTCACGCGGGTTTGACTGAAAAATAAACACTTCACTGTATTTTGTCTAAACTAATGCTGGTTTATTCCGGGCTAATATTGTTATCGAGGAACTAATCATTTTGAGCTACTCCGGAAATAATTATTGTAGTGTTGATTGGGGCACGCTTCTAGCTACTGCTACTGCTCTGCACACTAAGTCTCTTGTTCCATACGTACTTAAGTTATTTGTATCTTTAGAGAAACAAAATTACATCGATTATTACGTTCGCTGCTTACGCGACATAAACTTTACATATCGAAACTAACGCGATAATTGCACTTCTTCGCGTGTCTAGGATAGCTTCACATTTTTCCTTGTGGTAAATCTGGCGCGCAACCCGAACTCTAAGTTGAGTGGACCTTGCATAACCAACCAGAGTAAAACGGCACGTACAACACAGAAGAATGACCCATTTCTCGAAAGTACGCTGCTTTTATACACAAAATATTCGAACTTCTCGCTTATACCGGATTGGTTACTTAACAGCACGAAAATATAGTTGTCACGTGGTTGATTTTGAGAATCTTATTGTATTTTGAACACGTGGCTTCTCTTCAAGATGCAAGAGTCCCGAACTCCGAACCCTTCGGGAAAAGATCTGCGTATGTATTATCGGTGAGAAACTTCCTTGTAATTGACATTTGTGGGGTGTGTCGTCAACTGGCAGGGGCTCGTCGGGCACCTGACTAATCACAGTGTAAGAATGCATTACCGTTAGAGACATGATGTCATCGGCGTCGCAATGTCTGCTGGTTCAGTGGACAGTTCTACGCGCGCGTTCTCATTGTGTTGTTCTGACTGTTTGCAAACTGATTGTTTGATTTCATTCTGTGAAAAGGTCGGTTGTTATACACAGTGATTCGTGAGGTTTTATATTTATAATCATTACTATCTCGCGAACATTGCTCTTGTCCTCATCCTAGAACTATCACGTGTGATTTGAAAATGTCGTACAAGCTTCATAAACGTGTGTTAGGGAAAGGTGTAACTATAAGGAGCCAACCTAGGGAACTAATATGTGCCGTTAGAGAATATTTTGAGAAAGAAAGGGATAATGGTGGCCCTCTGATTCCCGTGTAGAAAGGGCAGACATTTTGGCGCACAGATGTAGGTTTTTAAGAAGTATAAGTGAGCGCTTAAACCGTGTTATTTGGCTTGATGAAACATGGGTACACACAGACAACTCTTGCACAAAGAGATGGACGGATGACACTGTTGCGGAGTCAATGTCGAAAAAACAAGGTAAAGGAGGCACACTTATCATCACGCATGCGCGCCGCGCCGTGGCCAAGTGGTCATACCACTCGCCTCTCACCCACATGACCCGGGTTTCCTCCCAAGCGACAGCATGTGAGATTTTTGATGGACAAAGCGGCGCAGGGGCGGGTTTTCTCCGGGTTCTCCGGTTTCACCCGCCATCACATTCCACCAGGGCTCCATCTTCATATATCATCAGTGTCATCGCCTGCGGTACCATAGCAGTAAAAGCGGTCATTAAATACAATTTAAAAAAATCACGTACGCTGGGCGTTCAGCTGGATTTGTTCCAAATGCTCTGCTGCAATTCATATACAAGAAAATAATAGACTGCCATGATGAAATGGATGGAAGTTGTATTGGAAAGTGGTTTGAAGATCAGGTGTTGGCCAACTTAACTAACACTTCTGTATGTGTTATGGATAATTCGGAAGTAATTGATAAGCCTCCTACAATGCGAACGTTGAAAGCAGACATGGTTGACTGGCTGAGAAGAATAAAAGTACAAATGTCTGCAGAAAGTGGCCGAAAGGATTTGGAGGAATTGAAAAAATGGAGCTAATGGAATTAGTTCATCTCCATAACCCTCAATTTCCAAAATATGTTGTAGATGAACTTGCTAAGAAGAACGGTCATCGCATAATTCACCTGCCTCCATACCATTGCCATTTTAACCATATGGAACTAATTTGGGCACAGATAAAGGGTTATGTTGGTCGAAATAATAAAACTTTTACGCTTAGTGAAGTACAGGACCTAATGATGAAAGAAATAGATGAGGTAACTAGTGTGAAATGGGAGGGGGGGGGGAAGAAGTTCAACGTACAAGAGGTGTAATAGAACATGCATGGAAAGGATAAGGTATTTTAGAGGAGGCAGTGGAACGTGTGATTATTAACTTGAGTAACACCAATAATTCCAGTGAAGATAGTGGAAAGTAATGCGATAGCATTATCAGCGAAGAGGGACTGGAAGAAGAGCATGCTCTGGGAGTGCAGCCGCTGCCGATGGATTGCGAGTAAATGTGGCATCAGTGTCCCAAGGTAGCCACATGTCAGCAGGCATGTCAATTACAGGGTAATTTCTCATCAATAATAGTAACGCCCAGTTACTTAGATCTTTAATGCACACAATTTTACCCTTACAAAAGCACTTGCACTTCCTGAATCGTACATAAGAAATGGCCTTGCCGAATACAATAGCAATCTGTTACACTCGCTGTCCATACACTGAAAACTCTGGTTTTCTGCAGTTTCTCTATTTCTAAGGAACGTCTTTCCTGTACTAACTTGTACACGAAGTAAAATATACCAATAAAATTGTGAATATCTAATAACCCCATAATTAATAATCCAAGTAATGGATAATCATGGTATGTGATTACCGAAATTATATTCATTTTTACGATATAAAATGAAGGTATCAAAATACTGTTGCACATAGTCA
The DNA here is from genome assembly GCA_030762935.1 of Hymenopus coronatus. Classification (NCBI taxonomy): domain Eukaryota; kingdom Metazoa; phylum Arthropoda; class Insecta; order Mantodea; family Hymenopodidae; genus Hymenopus; species Hymenopus coronatus. The sequence continues at coordinate 297,239,086 of CM060900.1, forward strand.
AGCATTAACTTTAGTATAAATAGCTAATACCGAAAAACATTTTGAAAATTCTTGTGCGCATGCATTGTATTTTGGTCTGTTGTATTTGAATTAGCGAGTATAATTGTGCCTTTCAAACATTTTAATTAAGTCACGGCGTATGCTTTTTTTCAATGTACGTTTTTAATCCACGTCACTGGAAAATGCACATTAAATCTAAAGCTATTCAAATCTTTTATCTGTTTAAAGTAAAGATCTTACCTTGTATATTGTTAGTTGCGCTCCAATTATCTCCTGGACATATAAGAGGGTATGTAGTTTCTTCCTCTTTTTCTGTTTTCAAACGCTCTTCAGATCAGCGACTGCTCCGAACACGAGATTCTCGCGCCGAACATGCCCTGAGGGTTATCTTTGTCTTTGATTTTATTTTGAATTAAATCTTGTCGTCTTTTCTGAATGAAACAGGCTGATTCTTCTCTCTTCCCATCCTAAGGGTTTGAATGAAATATACAATGTTCACAACCTTCTATATTTCGACCTTTTACCAGATGTCTCTTTTCAAAGAGATATTATATATTTTAAGCTGTCACTTTTTTTTTTTTTTTTTTTTACAAGTTTTGTTATATATAGTTCACGACTGATCTCTGGTAATGTCAGTTGTTTATCTTGCGGAATTCGTTAGGGGGCTGTTTGTAATCTTTTCAAATAATTTATCGTGCAGGTGTTGGGTAAATTTTGTTTGCAATTTGTTAAGTTTTTCTCTGGGAAAATTCCTAGATGTGTGTGTGTGCGTGTGTGTGTGTGTGTATTACCCCGAAGGCTCTGTACTTTCCCCCACGCTCTTTAGCGTCTACATGGCCGACCTACCAACATTGCAGCAAGTCAACATAGTCCAGTATGCTCATGACGTGCTGTTATTCTGTACAAACAGACACCCACGCAGAGCCTTCAACCCCATTCAGAGACACCTCCGCCTCATCCAAGAGTGGTGCGAGCGTTGGCGGTTGTCCATCAACCCGGAGAAAAGCCACGCTATTCTCTTCACCAAGCGCCGCTTTCCCGCAAACTTCCCTACATTCACATACCTCAACCGAAGGATACAATGGACGAACACCATTACCTACTTGGGGCTGAAGCTTGACAGGGGCGTCAGTTTTGGGGAGCACATCAGGGAACTGAGGTGTCGAGGTCATGGGGCTACGGTCGCCTTGTATCCGATGCTGAAGTCCACGATGCCGGTTCCCCTTAAGTTGCGCCTTTTGAGGGCTCTCATAGTCCCCTTGCTAATCTACGTCTGTGAGATCTGGGGCATGGCGGCAGACTCCAGTCTGCTGTTGCTTCAGCGGGTACAAAATAGATGTCTTCGGGCTATCTATTCTGTGCCTCGTGGCTTTCCAACGAGACTCCTGCACGAAGCCTCTGGTCTACCATACCTGGAGGACGAGATTAGGCGTCGGGCAACAACATTCAACGAAGGGTTACCATTCCACCGGAGCGCCCTCGTTAGGTCTCTTGGGGATTCAATCCCACAAACCGCCGCTTCAGGCGATACCGGCTTCCCCGCATGACTTGCGGGCATACCCGGTAACAAAGGAGCACCTCCAACAGCTGCTACGGCTAAGCTTCTTACAATCCTTCAAGAGTTGCTTGGATTCAAAATTAAAACCTCAAAACAAGCATTTTGATCAACTCACACCAGCGGTGCACAAGGGCCGTTGCACCATGATAGGCAACCGTTGAGGCGCAACACTTGCCTCCTCCCGTCACTCCACAACCCCAACACTCACCCACCATCCTGCAAAAACTCACAATCCCGTCAGAACGTGGTTAAGTTCTCTCCGAGAACAGGGACACGTCTATCACACCTCGGGCTGCCCTCAGCCTGCCAATTGCTCTGGTCTGGTGTGTGTGTGTGTGTGTGTGTGTGTGTGTGTGTGTGTGTGTGTGTGTGTGTGTGTGTGTGTATGTGTAAGATGGGAATTTTTTTTTTCTAGCGATAATAACATATTTCTTTATTTTGTCTTTCACTTTCTCTCGTCAAAGTGATTCATATAATTTATAGTGTAGATTGCTGATATTTGGCGCTAGCCTTGTTAAGTGTAGTCCTTGAAAGATTCTCAGATTTCCGTTGTTAGATTGGAATTTTTTTTTTTTTTTTTTTTTTTTTTTCCACTTTTTTGCTTCAGAAAATATCTCCAGTGTCTATTCCCTCTCCATTGTGTGCGAGAGGTTTTTTGTCCCCCACTATCTGTTTTTTTAGTTATATTTTATATTAGGTAAACTAATTCCGTTTTCAGAGGGAAGTTGGTCCTCACGAGTTTTTCCGCTCGTAAATCTGAGTCCCCTATGGAAAGGAGTGCTGTTTTTGGATTGGCGATCGCAACCTTCTCTGACGGTAGGTAAAACCTTTTTAGTGCCGGAGTTTTTTATAGCCTGTTCCGCCCATCTGTTCTGGTATACAGCATTATGCTCTGTTTTTGCGAGTGTTGGTTAATCATTTGCAGTTTGACATCTCTCGGGAGTAAGGGTTTTCAGATTTTCTCTAGTTATCACGGTACGCCTTCTATAATTCACATTCTAGGTTCAGGGTTTCTTATAATTATCGGCACATTTTCATATCAAATTGTTCCATTTTATTAATATTTTTTGATATTGTCTTAGTAGTTTGCGTGATAATTTGTGTGTGTGTTGTCTACATGTGTATATATGAGTGAGATCCTTAGGAGGCTCGTGGATTCGTTTCCTTAGGGTATCTCTCTCTCTCTCTCTCTCTCTCTCTCTTGTGCTTGATATCTGTGTCCTTGTGTGTGTATGTGTGCACTTACGTGTTCATGTGCATTCGTGGATGATTGTACGAACGAGTAAGTATGTATGAATGTGTGCATGCATGTATGTATGTATGTATGTATGTATGTATGTATGTATGTATGTATGTATGTATATATGTATGTATGTATGTATGTATGTATGTATGTATGTATGTGTGTGTGTATGTATGTATGTATGTATGTATGTATGTATGTATGTATGTATGTGCGTGCGTGCGTGCATGCATGCATGTATGTATGTATGTATTTATGTATGCTTGTTCATATGTTTGTGTGTATGCTCTTCTGAGTAAGTGTATGTTTTTGGATTTGAGTATATGAGTGCTTTCCTTAGGAGGGTCCGGGGTTCGTGTCGCGGTGATGGGTATTTGTTTTTTTCTTCTCTCTTCTGCTTGATATCTGTGTCCCTATGTATATCTGTGCGTATGTATGTGTTCCTGTACATAATATGTGGATGCTTGTATGTATAAGTATGTATGAATGTCTGTTTGAACGTAAATTGTATGAATACATATATGTTCGTGAGTATGCTTATTCATGTGTTTGTGTCTGTGTATGTGTGCATGTTCTTCTGAGTAAATGTGCGTGTGTATGTGCTTTGGGTTTGAATATATGAGTGCGTTCCTTAGAGGGTCACGGGTTCGTTTCGCGCTGGGGGTAGTTGTATTCATCGCAGTGCACATTGCCATGTATTTGGGTGTGTAATTTTTCTGTATGCCCGTTTACTCGTCTTGTATGCCCAAAGTGCTGGATGAATTCTCTAACAAATCTATCTCCCTCTGCAATGAAATAAAAGAACAAAGACTTCATGCTCCTCAATTGATCCTTTTTCCTTTATTAGTTATAAGTTGCATTAATATTCTCAAGAGCTACTCTCCCCTATTCAAATGATATATTTTTCGTTTTGGGTTATATATTTTGAAGATTCTTACCAATAATTTCTGTCATGTGTTTTAGCGGTTTTTAAGCGAATTTTGCAAAAATGCTCGCCAAAATTCTTGTTATTTTGTTTTCATATATTGTTACTGTATATTCCATCTTTTTCATGTACAAGCAGGTAAGTATGAAGCCCACCTGTGATCATACGGTCCGAAATATCTATTTATGTTCCATTAAATTAATTACAGCAAATACTCAAATCGGGAGTTTATGAAGTTTTTATTTCGCAACGCTGGGTTAAATCTGATAGCTTAATTGGAATGTCCATTAAATTTCAGTTGGAAATGATCCGCGAAGGTACATTGTAGCTCTACAATTGCAAAAGATATGCCCCTTTCGTGATTTCGCGATTTCCGCGGGAGCGTGGTCGGTGGGTGATTAATATACATCAGAGTGTCAAAATGATTGATAGCTGTGAGGCATACAAATATAATGCAAATTTATTGCTCTAATTGAGGCGTTGACATGGAAAAGGTAGTAAGATTGAAAAGCAAATTTTACAAAAGCAAAAAAACTGTTTTGACACTACAAAATGAAAGCTTTTAGAAAATGGTTACAGAGCATCAATTTTAGCTTAACAAAATATATTTGAAGCAAATTATGATAGTAATATATTATATATAATAATGGCGTGCAAAAATTACGGTAAAATGTATGATATTTAATGTCCATAAATTCCAACACCGACAGCAGATCGTTTTTCTTAGCATCACTACAGATGGGCGTTTTTTCCTAATGATGGTAGAGAATGAACTGCAGGGATGTCCTTCACAGATTTACTCTTCCTCAAGGAGCTGTGCCCCCTCCATGGCTCAATTTCACCGAAAGATTTTTTTTTATTATTATTTCTGTGATGGGCAGCTTTTCCCTGATAATTCTAATCCAAGAAGCAGAATTGGTCTTCTTTGCTGATGTACTCAACTACGTATCTCATACAGAGACAAAATCACAGAAGTCTTCTTCATCTTACAACATAGAACGACTGAGCATTCCTTGCTTCTGTAATCATTTCAGCTATTTCTTCTGGAGTCATTGGCTTTGAAACTTTTTTCTCTTCTCTATTATGCCGAAATCTTGGTCACATGGCATGTATGAATGTCATGAAACCAAAACTTTCAAATCGACATTACCAACCATGCTATTTACCACTACATAAATTAAATCCATTAAAACCATTCTATTTTTATTTTGGTCTGCGCAGCTGTCACACCACAGAGTCAAGGATCTCTTATGAGTTATATCAGATGTGAGCAACTTTAGAAGACAAGAGGTCACCCCATTTCGTCCGCGACTAGCAATACTCTCATGCCAAGCACTTCTGTGAGTGTGGGAGTAAATAACACTTGTTGCATATCCATGCTGATGGTGCATGTGATACTTGAGGGCATCCGTGAAGAAGCGTTATCAGCACTAAAAAGCTCCATAGGCTTTTCGGCCTTTCTGAGATGTATCTCTTTTTTAGAAATGAGAGGCAGTTCTTCTGGTCCCAATGCACAGTTTGTTTTAGCTTTCAGAAGGGCATATGTTGCTAAAGTGTCAGTCAGGGGTAACGGAAGGAGAGTTCGGGAAAAGATTTCCTAAAAATCGCTGGCTGATGTCTGATTTGGGGTAGGCTTTCATAAAGGCCAGATACATCGTCTGGATATTTAGATTGGGGCTTAAATATTGTTTTCCAGATTTGTGTCCCGAATAATGGCTTTCTTTAGCCATTATTTCAGAAATGATGAAATGCGAGACTTTATGAGCCCTCTGACATGTACAATGTATTTCACTTTATGGTAGTGGGATTGGGGATTCTTATCCCTCTGATCTGATAATCAACCCTCCCCTTTCTTTTTCCTTTCATTCAAAGCGCAAACACGCTTTTGTGATAATCCTAGGATATCTTTGAATGTCTTCGCGCACACTTAAACATGTCAATTTTCAAGGCAAGCAATACCTGATAGATTTTGTCTTCGGCTCAAAGCAGGATCATCGATGTTACGTAGTCTTCTTTGTTTTATCTGAACTATATTGATTACACCAAAAAGAAAATTGCCTTGATTTATCGGATTTTGGTTCCAAAAATCTGAGTGCAGCTGCCGTACTTCATTCTCCTCAAAGTGACGGGAGCTATATTTGCATTTACAAGTAATGTGAACAAAGGAATTAGATTATATTAAAAAAAAAAAAAAAGGTATTACCACTTAATACAATCAGTATATTGTATTGCAAGGGGAAAAAATATGACTCACCAGTTTGTATGGAATAGATTTTGACGGCAATCTTTTGTAAACACAATGGCTATTGATTTTAATAATGAATCAATAGTGCAAAAGCAAACACATTAATAAACAGACTGAAGGTGACCACTCAGAGGTTTGCTGACTTACTCTCTTCTCCATGCCTCATCATCTGCTGTTACTACAAGTGCTCACAATTTTGACTCATTCCTGTTTCTATGCTACTGATGACCCCACTTAGTACCTTTTCGATGAAAAATCTGAAAAAGTATTTCTTTTTATTTACTACCTTTCCCGTGTCAACGCCTCAATTATTGTGCAATTTTATATGCAAATTTATTGCTCTAATTATTGTGTAAATTAAAATCTCTAATTATTATGCAAATGAAGGGAGTGAAAGGATGTGCTGAAACGAACGTTTTACACATACAGCTCTGCTCTAACTTTTTATTCATCACGACTATATTTTTACTATTTTCCTCATTGCTTTGTTCTAACGCTTACTCACCATGATTTACATTGATATTAAACTGTGTTTTCCGAACCCCTACCCATAGTTAAAGCGGTGCTTGATTTACTATTTTTATTTACAACTGTGTGCTCTGGCCTATTTACTGTCCCCCGCAGCTGTTTCGAATACCTTTATGGCATCCCCAAACTCTGGTTCATTATCCTCGCATACTGTCCTAGTTTCCTCCATAAACTGCTCAAATTCTAAGCTATTGTCTCCCTAACAAAAACTCGTATAATCTGAACCAGCCTCCATTTGCATATCTAAATTATTACCTGTTCTCTCCATTTTACTGCTTAGTAACCTTCGCTTGTTAGCCTTACAGCTACGCAGCAATGTACACGCTTCATTCACTGATGCAATAAATGGAAAAATATTTGCATGACCTGTTTCTGTTCATAACCATAATTATATGGAGAATGTGTGACGTTATCTTGTCGGGTTGTTTTACGAAGTACTAGGTCCTGATGCAGAAGCCTGCTGATCCTCTCTCCTAGGTGGGGAGGATTGTTGAATTGCCTTCGAGAATTTTCTTGCCACCCATTGTTGGACTGCACTCTACACCGACACGCGTTTCTCACAATCTTGGCACCTGGTCATCTTCGGCTCCCTCTTCATTCCTGTAGCACTTCGTACTTTGGTTAGTTCTTCTTTGTCGCCGTCGTCTGTATCACTTGAACGTACCCTTCTCCCGGGTCTGACACTGCCGTTATTCTATACTTAATGGATGTTGTAGTTAATTAACTCCATTAATTCGTTAATAAGTTAAACAACTGCCCAATGTCCATGGGCGCCAATTATATGGTAATAACTTTCTCTGCTTAATATAAATAATTATGGTGTGCTGTACTTAAGTGTTCTCTGGGCGCCAGAATACTGATTAGTTAATATTTGTCTTGCCTCGGTTATTGAAAACTGTTAATTTTGAACTGCTCAGTCAGTCGAATATATCCCTTATCGGGGGAGGGGGGCTTGTATCTGGTAAGGTGAAATGATTACATTTATTCACAGTAAATGCATGTACTTTGGTTTCAGTCACTGTATTTGTTGCACAGCAATTCACATGCATTGCAATTCACATATTATTCAAGCAATATATGAGCGCCTTGGAACTCAGAAGCTGTCCATGGATTGCTTGTTTCACTAACGGAGGTGGTAACTATACTTTTGTGTTATGTAGGCATATACAAGCATAGTTACTCTTTATTTTCACTGAACGTAGTTTCCATATTTATGTAAATTTGCCTGCCGCGTAATTCTTACCCTTAAACTTCGCTTCGCGGTCCCTGTTATTTGATATTAACAGTGGCCTGCGTTCGTCCTTTATGTTCGCCATGGTTAAACTGTCCTAAAACTTATATCGTTACTCTCACTTTCCAACGTCCTACTCTCTGATTAGTTCGTTTCACACTGAGGTAATTCACACTACCTTCAGGAAGTTTCCACAGCATACATCTGTATGCATCGTTAAAAACAATGTCGTACCTTGTTCCTTATAAATTTCCCCCACAAGGACTCCTGATTAATTACCTAGAAAGTCGTCCCTTCATTCAGTTTTCCTACCTTGCACAGAGAGTTTTACACACACACACACACTCAAACAAAGGTGTGTCGTATGGGAAGAGTTTAAGTATTTAAAATTGAAACCAATAACAAGGGATATCTGGAAAACGGCCAACTCCACGAAAAAAAAATGTATCTATATGAAATAAATTGTGTATAATTCGACCGCACAAATTAGCAGGATTGTAGAGGGGTCCAAAATAAGGACTTTGAGATATGGAACCTATGGGCTGTGGTTTCTAAATTATTTGCTATAGCATAAAATGTATTAATGGTTGGCACGCCACTAATCAAACAGCAGGGGACCGTGACATGAGCACCTGGATTTTGGAGAGGCTTAGATATAGTGGCATTATTTAACGCTATGTGAGCGCGTGAGCATAGGGTTAAGAAGTCGAAGGTGTTGAAGATTCAAGCCTCCGTATATAAATTTACTTTTATGATGTCTCCTTTTTTGCGTTTTATACCGAGCCGTTTGTATTATGCTGCAATATGCTTTATTGGTATTGACAAATAAAATAAATATAATATATGATTATCATGTAGCTACTACGTTGCTCGTTGGTGCAACGGAAACGTTTCAGTGGCATTTGCATTTAACACCTGAAGGGCCCCACTTCTCCGTATCTCTCGAAGGAGTTATTAAAATACACTGTATCACACACTGACGTGTTATATACAATACAATTGTAGGAACAGTTTGCAATTAACAAAACAACATTATCGTTGTGTCAAATGAACGTCAAATGAAATAAAAATGAACAACTATCCCTGGAGTAAAACAAGCAGCTACATAAAACTAATTAAGAACTATATACTAATCAGGAAAGTGAATTCTGGCTCTTAATCTCCACATGAAAACCAAATAGAAAGAGACCTCGAGAAATATCTGAAGCATAAAATACAACAGCCCAGGTTCCCTTATTCCACCGCTAAAATAATAATTTAATTTCTACGTTTCAAGAACCCATTTAATAAATCTCTTCAACAAACCTAATTGTTTTATTAAGTTGATCTACGCAGGTTCCTTGGCAATTACTGCATTTAATGTTGAACGCTATGTAGATATCATTCACAGCTTTTGAAAGTAATTTGCACTGAGGGATTTATCGCTTTGGCTTCAGAAATGTAAACTAAGCGTACTTGTGCTGCTGTAATGGACAACCCTTTGAGAAAAACAAGAAAATTAAAAAATGGTAACTTCAGAGAGCAGTGCGATCTTTGTATCGTGGGATTCGATGACCAGGGCTATACCGACTCACCCACCAGTATATCTTGGTGGAGAGCTCTAGCTAGCTAAACTAAATATGATTTAAAATCAACCGAGCTGTTATCAGAGACATACACACCCTCAAAGAACTGACAATTTTGCTAAAGTTACAATTCCAAAAGTTTTAATATTGTACTGATTGTGTACCAATACTGCTTTCCTTCGATTACTGGGCATACAAATGAGGCATTCTGAATGAAAAAAGGACCCACACGTCCGCATTCTTTTAATATACGGCCATTGATGTGTGATCCAGAAAATATGTAATAAGTTTCACATATGGCAAAACAGACAATAGGTTTCCTATCTCAAACTGTTTATGTTGGAACCCTCTTCTACACTCCTGCCAGTTTGTGCGGTTGAATTCTGGGACACCTGTATATAAATCTACCATATTAAACAATTAACATTTATAGGTTACTGTTATATTAACAGCTTATTTACATTGTGATAACATATTAATGTTCACTTAATTACAATGCCTTCGTCTGAGGATGTATCCGTTACGATGTATATATGAAGGTTCATAATTATAACACCTCCTAAACATCTAAAGCGCTAGCGCTCTAAAGAACCAGAAATGTATGCTATGGCTGTAGAGGAGTCCAACTCAGTATAGGTAAAATAGAAATCTCTGAGATCGCACCAAATATATGAAATCCTCCTATGTCTCTTCTGTTACACGAGGTGGTATTAAAATTGTATTTGTGCCGATATAAACCAAACAACTATTCCTAAAATCCCGAGGAGGGTGCAAAAATCCTGAAGTATGTACTTATTGATATGATTATTTCGGCTATAGACTAACTTCTAACTTTTGTACTTCATACAAAATATTTACGAGAATCATAAAATGGAGTGTGTTTATTTGTTTACGTGAGCAACAAGTGCAGTGTTTTGCTTGAGGAAACTGGACGGTAGAAATGTCCTGAAATAATAAAGACAATAAAAGTGTTTGTATAACACAGCAAGATCAGCGCAAGAGTATCCCTCCAAGGACTGAAAGAATGCTAAGAGGGGAAGAGCTCTGAAAGTTCCTGAGAACGCCTAAAAGTGACTTAGATGCAGATTTCGTGTATAAACTAAAACGATGTGAAGAACATGAAAATTGTACAAAGTTAAAAAACATTTATTAAGGAAATGTGTGTTGCCTGGCCTAATCATATTTATATCAACCCATCATTTGAATTACAAAGGAATCCATCGGCATTAATTGGACGTATCAGTTTTCATCTCTAAATCTTGCCAAATATAAGATAGCTTGCGCCATTAGATTAGTTTGTCCTTTTGTTGGATGAAAGCGCGCTCTGTTGTAGTTCAAATGTAGGCCCGAATAAGTAAATGCACATTTTCCGCTTTTCTCTCTCTCTCTCTCTCTCAAAGTTCGTGACTATCTCCCTCTCCCTTACATGTTTATGTTTCTCTTCTCCCAGTCGCCCTCCATGGTGTAATGGTTACCATGCTAACTTCATATACCCAAGGTCGCGGGTTCAGACCCGGCGTAGGACGATGGATTTTTTCGGGCATGGCTTCCTGTGGAAGGGAAGTAAACCCGTTGGTCCCGTGTCATAGATTTACGGCACGTAAAAGAACCTCAAGCCTGAGAGAGAGGCTCTGAGCAAAATTAGGCGATCTTTCACGCCCAGTATAGAATGGGATGCTGAGAACCATAGTGATTAAAGAGCGTCCATAAACAAAACTACATCTACATCTTTTTCTCTTCTCCCACGTCATATGCTCCTCCTTTGTTCCTATTTTCCCTTTTTCCCATCTCTTCCTCTCTCGTCGCTCCCTATCTGGCTGCACCTCTTCACTGCCCATTCCTCCACCATTCTTACGTTTCTCAAGATCCCTCCTCCCTCTTCAATCATCTTAATATCCATACCTCACCCCTAACTCTCCTTTCTCTAAGGGTCACTGGTTTTCTTTTGGCGAGGCTACAGTTACCCTGAATGTGAATTATTAATTATACTAATTATTGTTGTTATTGTTATTGTTATTATTATTGTTGTTGTAATGGAAGTCTTTTATTCATTATTATTGTAGGACGAAAGTTGTCATTTAGGAACTCGAGCCAAAGCACCGTAAATACACTGGTTGTTTAATCGGAGAATGTGCGTAATATTTAGATAATGTGCCTAAGGCTATTCAGTAAAAATCTGTAGAACTCGAAAAGAAGTTCCAAGTAATCGGTATTGGAAGCCACAGGGCAAGAATTATAATTATTTATGCTCTTAATTCTCTATGGTAGATGCATCTATCTATGTAATAATGTTATGGAATTGAACCCATATACCTTCAATGCATTATTTCGCGGCAATGTATACAAAGGATAAAGAGTAATAGAGTTTTTAAAATATATGTAGGTCCAGAATTCGAGGAAATATCTTTCTGCCCACTCTCAACAGCTGTCGCATAATGTCCCTTTGCAGAGAAAGTTATTAATCCTTACTGAAGCATTGTATACACATTCAGTGAATGGCAGCTTATATTTAATGAGGTGATGAATAAAGGTTAATATATTGATTGTCATTTGTTATTATTATTTACAGTATTTGCAATAGCCACATTTTTATGATCCCGTTGAATTCTCAAAAAATGGTCGAATTGATGTAATCTTGAGAGGAAAGGGTGCCGGAATTTCGCTGAATGATCAAAGAAATCATTATTTAGTTGTAATTTTAATGTTATAAAGAATTCTGTGGTCTACATTGGATTCCTAGTACGCTTACCCTCCCCGTGTTTAGGATAGGCAGCCCCCTAGGACATAAAAACGGTGCCTGTCAGGGAGCCAGCAACAAGAAACCACAGAATGGAGAACTTGGAACGAGCAGCCAGGCACGAGCATAAGCAAGTGGATAATATAAAATACGTTGTTTTGGTTGATGAGGGGTGAATTGTATTCGTTGATGAGGGGTGAATTAAGTAAAATAAAACAAAGGCCCTTCCTCCCAAAAAAAGAATTTTAGGAAATGTGATTATGGAATAATTGGTGGAATGAATGGCGGGGGAAATAGGAGGACCTGGAGAAAACCCGCCCTTACTCCGCTTCGTACAGAACCAATCCCACACGCGGGCGCTTGAGATCTAATCCCAGCCGCCTAGGTGGGAGGCGAGCGGTTTAACCACTCGGCCGCGGCGCCGCCATCTGCATTGGATTCGCGAAGGAAAAAAGAGAGAAAGAAACAAATAAAGAAAAATAAAAGAGCCGACGACACTTTATGTGCAGCATGTAGTTACCGGTGAGATTCTAACGAAATTTAGGTTCTAATTACACTACGCTCAAAAAATTCTACTGGCTACGCAACCCTTTAGGTGCATGCTGGGGTTCTTTCTTTGTTAAAGTAATACATCGACCAATGCGTTTCCCATTCTATAATTTATGCGATTGAGGAAGGGATCGGGTCCACGCCATGGCCACGCCTCTTACCTACACACCACTCAACTCTCATCTAGACGGCCCGGGTTCGATCCCAAGCAATCGCATGTGAGATTTGTGGTGCGAAAAGCGGCGCAGAGGCGGGTTTTCTCCGGTTCTCCGGTTTCCCCCGAGTAGTTAATATAGGACAGAGCTGGCACAGGGGCAAATGAGCATACACAGGAAAGATAGGGAATTCAAGGTGGAGGACGAGCCTGGCAAGAGATCGGGGCTAGGGCAAGTGAGCATACATAGTTGAGATAGGGAATTCAACGGGGCATGCTAGGAGGAAGAGGAGGAGGAGGAGGAGGAGGAGGAGGGATCCTAATCTAGGCTCAGAGTATTACATGTATTTTTCAGCCCTTTGAGGCCCCTTTCAAGGTCATGTGCTTTGTTTATCAGTTATTTTTATGGCTTTTCTCAGAATTTTAAAATGTTTTAACGATTTTAATGCATTTCTGGTGCTGTTTGAGAACCTTTATTATTATTATTATTATTATTATTATTATTATTATTATTATTATTATTATTATTATTATTATTATTATTATTATTTTGCAGTGTTTGCCCTGTTTTTGATGCTTACAGATCATTTATATCACTTCTTGAGGGTTTTTCGAGGTGCTAAGCCAGCTGTTTCGAATGCTTTTAATAGCATTTCACACCATTTGGAGAGTATTTAGGTCTCTAGGTCAGCTAGTTTCAGGCTAGTTTTAGCTCTTTTCAACTGATTTCACGCCATTTTGCAGGTATTTAAGGATCTAAAGCTAGTATTTTAGGATTTTCAGACTTTTTGATCATATTTTACATTATTTTACAGTGTTTGATTTTGATTTTTGACGCTCTTATAAGCATTTTAGTACATTATGGGTATATTGTTCAGTATTTTAAAGGTGAATTTTAGCGTTGCCATAGCTATTTCGAATGCTTTCACTGTCATTCTAGGTAATTTGAAGGGGTGGGGAGGTGTTTAGGACTGTAGCGCAACTAGTTGTTGGGTACTGATTAGACATTTAACCTTTTTCCAGCCATATATAACCATTTTGAAGGTGTATAGGGTTCTAAAACAGATGTTTTAGCCCTTTTCAGACGTTATGCTAATATTTTACATTCTTTTGCAGCGCTGTATAATGTTTTAAGCGCTGTTATAGGTATTTTTAGTACATTTTGTGTATATTTTGCAGTGCTTTGTTGTACTTTGTGCCTCGTTACACATCATTTATGACGTTTAAGGTACTCAGATCTATAGTACGGTGTTAAGCTCTCATGCAATTTATATTTTATCCCCCTTTGAATGTATTTTTTAAACCTCTTTAAGGACTTTGTCACACTAATTGCTGTCATTATTTCGTATTCCTCGCGTTTTGCACTCTATCTGTTAGGCTGTATACTACTTTTCATTTGTTCCTAGACAGTTTGATTGCTTTAATAACCTATCCAGTATTTTACAGCTTTGTCATATTTTTCCATAGCTTGAATCCTTTATGAGCATTTCTGTATTCTGATTCAGTATTTTTGTGTAGTTTAAGAGTAATATTGTATCCCTTTTGCAAACCTCTGCATGTGTAGATGCTACTATTTGAAGCGTGGGAATATATTTGTATGGTTTCCAGTCTCTCTTAGGTTGTAAATCTAAGATAGCTCAACCTTCTGTGTCATTGTCTTTTTTTTATTTCTCATTTTTGTATGATGTATCTCTTCCTAGGCTGTCACTAGAAGAATGATCTAAACCCTTTTTGTCGAAGTTTTAACAGTTTAGTGAACTTTATGCTTCCTCGTGTTTTATTCTCTTTTGTTGTTTTTTTTCAGTCTATTTTCTTTTATTCAAGATGTTTTTTTCTCTAGAGTAATGATCTCGACATTTGTTGTTGTTGATTCTGTTGATGCGTTGGGCATATTTTATAGCTCATAGTTAGTATTTTTAGCTTTTAGTTTTTATATGTAGACAGCTAGCAGTTTATTAGGTTGAATTGGTATAGGTTTAGTTTCTTCTTGTTTAGTTATTTATTATCAAACTGTATTAGAGGTAATGTCTCTCCTCTTTTACTCGGGCTTGAGACTGACTTGGAGGCTTGCTCTAAGGCAGAGTTGCCACCTTCCATCATTCTTCGAAAACAGTTTTGGGAACTGTAGTGAAACAGAAAAACACTTTGTATACGATAACCATAGGAGGCTGATCCTGGAACAGCTTTGTGGACTGTGAGTAGAACAGGATGTTTACGAAATAGAAAGCAGGCTGGTTAGGAAAGAGAGTAACCCTGAATAGGCGCAAGGCCTTGAACACTGAGTGAAAGTGTCAATATTTGGTAAATACTTATCTCTAAAATTACTTAACAGGCTACCTGACAATCAACACCCCTTCTTACTTTTGTTGAATCGGCATTTATATACTATTTGCTGAGGGACCTCGGTTTGAT
Organism: Hymenopus coronatus; assembly: GCA_030762935.1. Lineage (NCBI taxonomy): Eukaryota > Metazoa > Arthropoda > Insecta > Mantodea > Hymenopodidae > Hymenopus > Hymenopus coronatus. The sequence goes on from CM060900.1 coordinate 297,254,233, forward strand.
TCTAGGTTGTGGTATGAAACTCTACTCTCTTATAGGGGCTATACTATTTTAGATAAGGATTCGAATAAACGTTAATCTGTATCCAGCATTACGTGCAATGATTTAAATATATACATACTTACCTGAAGGCCGGGGGTTCGATATGAAAGCTTAAACCTGATGTTCTCAGGAACTGATAGACCTACCATGATGGGATACAAACTGTATGGTAACTATTATTACGCTGCATCAGAATAAATTATAACATGTAATCTTGGATCCTTGGTTCGAATCCATAACGTTAAATGCCTTTTTAAGTTTTTGGCTAAATCCTGAACTATAAGGCCTACATTAACATAAAAAAGCGAGTATTGATGATCTTAGCATACAAAACTATGATTATATACCTACTTTTAACCTAGAGGGTTTCGGGTCGATTCTAGGTCGACGTATGAAACTTTAATCTTTCATAGGGGCTATATTAATTTAGATAAATATTTTGAATAAAATGTATCAATATATGGAGATAAGGACAATTATTTAAATAAATACCGATGTACCAGAGGGCCTCGGGTTTGAGCAAAATCCTAAAAATAATTATCTCAGGAACTATTTATTAATCGTAATAAGACAGGACAAAGCTTTCAATATGGGACAGCGTTCAGTACGCGAGAGAATAACTTTGATTGCAGGTCCTTGGTTCGAATTTATAATTTTCGAAGTCATTTTAAGATTCTGACGTATCCCTCAACTATTTAACCGAAATTAACGGGGAAAAGAGCATACTTATGCATTTAGCATATGCATTTAAGATTATAAGTACCTTTTAACCTAAGGAACCCACTTCGATCCCTGACCGGTTAGACTTTAATTCCATGGGTGAAGAGCTGTTATTGGAATTAACATAGGGAGAGCGAATAAAACGGAAAACCGCTGACTCCTGTGTTCTTAAATACTGATACAAATAAAAATAGATATCATTGGGGGCTTTGTTCGAGTCTAAGATTGGGCTCGTTTTTATGACTTATAAAAATAAGTGTTTTATATAGTTTAAATGAATATACACATTAAAGTGAAATTACTGGGATAATATTCCGGACAATAACTTTATAAAAAAAACACGGGTTTGATTCCCGTTCTTTCATGTCAGGACTGTTTAGGATTTCATATGCATTGAAACTTTTTAAAGCTGAATGACCCGTGCAACGCGTATATGATTGCATTTAGCATGCTGAATTAAGCAAATACAAGAACCTTATCCTTGAGGTCTGGGCTTCGAATACATAAAACTTGAATAAATACCTGAACCGAAAGGAGTATGCCTAAGATGCTATCCTGGGGCTTTATGCGATTAATGTAAGCGGAGACTTAAAACTAAATGAAAATAAAGGGATTACCGGATCTCGCGTTGCGGTGACAACATAAAATCTTTGGAAATTATTCACCTTGAGTATAGTAACCATGGTCATCCTCATAGCGTGAGGGAGCGAGATTTGTTATAAGTGCAAGAGGTATTGTATTCCATTCCAAAAATTCGATACAACTGAATTAAATAATGCTTAGTAGTAGTAGCAGTATTATAGTGAGTGGAGCTTCTGATTGGCTGACGGACGTCACGTGACCTGTGATGTCATCAACCTGGCGTCCAAAGCAATTCGCTTTCTACTAAAGTGAACCTCCATCTCTTTTTCGTAGGATATTTTGATATAATTTAATATGCTACTAGAAATTGGCCCGAGGTGGGCCATGGCCGCACTCCGGACAAAATTTTGAATCGGAAGATTTTTTTTTTTTTTTTTTTTTTTTTTTAGAAAAATAGCTAGGGAATAAAAATTAATGGATAAAAAACAGAGTATATACATTTCTAAATAACGCTTTAGTAATTGTACAAGATATATACTGACTAATATCTACGAAGTAGGCATTGTTAGTTCCTTCAGTCTGCTGACCTCAATAGAGTTGGCAAGCGCATTTCCTGCAGCAAATTGCCAAGTGAAAGCGAAAGCTGTGCTGGCACAGATGCACTTCGAGTATATATAAGCCAAGCGATTTTAAGCGAAATCACCTGCAACTCAGAGGTAAGAGGTAAGATCTGTTATGTATTGTAATAATGAATTCGAGCTTTTTCTTTTAAAGGACTTGATATTAGGAAAGCAGGTATTTTAAGGGAGCCAGAAGATCAGTAAATAAGCAAAGCATTGTTTTATAGTGTTTAATATCTATGAGTTGGAAATTACAAATGTTGATCTTAAAAATATATAGGTTTATATATCATACATAAAAAATAAAGGCTTATTACAAATAAAACACCACCAATTGTCTTTAGAATTATGCATTTCATTCGTAAATGTTTCATCACATTTTATTAGTTTTGTATGTTTCATGGGTATACAATTTTCTTATCTCTGACACAAAATATGACAACGTTTATTACCAATAAGCGTATATTAGTAAGCTATAAGCTTTGCAGGAAATTCGATGGGGATTGTTTGTTCTATCGACATGTCAAATTCGCGACTTTTTGTAAGAATGTGTATGTAATTGTTATAATCTGTTTCTGTGTGTAAAATTTTATATTTCGCTTTATCAAATAAAATGGTTGACGCTAAACTTGTTAATGTTGGAAGTTTTTTACACAAATTTTGCAGTTACAAGTTTCTACGTTTTTGCATTGAAACAAATGTTTGTGTTTTTGTACATTTCTGTCTTGTTTAGACCACCAACCATTTAACTTGGCTTAAGGATGACAAAGGTATTTTAAAGAAAATTATTTGTTGTGAAAAGATCCTATATTACGTGTTTCTGAAAATTATATCTAAAACTTCTGTAAAGAAAATACATAAAGTCCACCCAATTTTCCTGCAAAGTAACCCAGCGTTTAACCTGAATATGAGTTACCTTAATATTAAATTCACATGCTTTGCATTCCACTTTCCAATGATAAGATACCGTTGGTAAATTGAATACCTGACTTTGTTTTGAATGACTATATTTAAAGTTAAGTGCTAAGTTATGATCAGTTACAAACACATAGCTACTTGGAGAAAATAAGAATTCTAATATTTGTGCTTCTCTGCTTTGTTGTTTGATTGCAACATATACATTAATGTAATTAGGTTCAATGTCATATATCCCTGCAACATAGCAAGGAAATGCATTTCCTAAAATACAACAAATGTTATCGCTAGATAATGAGTACATTATCCTGTAACAGTAGGCCAATATTCAGGGTAACGTATTGGTCGAAATTCTTCAAAAAAATATTGAAACCAGTTCTTTCTTGCAGCAAATGATATCTTCTTGTCAGTGAATTGCTACAGCGAAACGTAAAAGGACCCATTATCTAGAGAGGCATAAAAAACATACAATTATTGTTTTTCAAAAATCTTCTAAAATTTACCACTACTGCCAAATCCATTGTTTCCTCTTTTAATTTGTTTTAGTTTATCGACATATTCTACCTTAGGTATATAGATCTTCTCACATATTAACTGAGCAATTTTTTTATTTTTTTAAAATATGTGGTTTTTTGTTTGAATTGTTTGACATTATTACACAGATTTCCCCTGTAAAATCTCTATCTTCACATTTTCCTCTGATTGATAAACCTAAAAGAGCTAAGCTTGATCGCTCAGATATACGTATGTATGTGCCTCTTGGAGCATGTGCATATATTCCCATTGGGATAAATATAGTTTGCTGAGGTTTTATATCATAAGCATGAGGAGAATAAATATCCAACCCAGCAGCTTCATCACTAAATCTTTTTGGTCTTATGATATTACCATTAAGAATCATAATTTGGAGTGTCATCTGAAAAAGATACAGAGATTTTTACTATACGCTTTACATTGAGAATTTTCGAAAACATTATGTGATACAATCATTAATGCTTAAATAATACAAGATGACCATTTTAATTACATCTTATAAAATACCTTTCTACCTCTTCGGACAAATACTTCTACTGTTTTTGTTATTTCTTATTTGAAGCTTCGTGATGAAAACATTTATTCATATTATATGTGTTAACATTTTTGTGCTAAATTATATGGAATAGTTACCTATATATAAAACTAGAAAATAAATGTAGTCTTTTTTCAGGCTCTAAACGTTATTACATTTTTTCAAATGATACAATATAACAATTTTTTGAATTAAGCCCTTGAAAAATAAACTTTAAAGTAAGTTTTCCGTTATTAATGTCTTTAATATCCTTTTCTTTAAAGGTGATCGTGTATTTTCTTGGTAAATACTTCTACAGGATCGTTAACACTACTCTTTTGGAGCTTAAGACAAATCGACGGTCCATACTGCGTATCGACTCTTGATGTGCCTACTACATTATATGAAGTATGAATTTCTAAATTTCTGATTTGTAGTGTTTTGGTATTTTGAATCTGTTTGAATCTCGTAAGAAAATCCATTGTGCAAAGAAGAACGTATAATAGTTTATGTCTTGCTTTTATGAGAAGTTAAACAGAAGTAAAGTTATAAATTATTCGCTTACATTGTTGCTGATTTGTGGAGACGAAGTGTGTTGCACGGTGCCTTGTTGCTATTTCTGTGCAATTGAAGGTGGCATAGGCTCTCTTTATATACACGAATGTGACCTCAAAAAGCATTTTCTAATCAACGCTCAACAAGGTATATGAACCGACAAAATGTATGAGGATAACCACAGTCAGCAACAGTAAAAGAAACTGACAAGTCTTTTCTTTGCGCACAGCACTACGCTCAACCATCTGTTTTAGAAAAATTGAGTATTTTTTGTACTTATCAAGTAATACATTCTATGTTTAGAGATGACCTTTTGTCTGTACGATATTATTTTTTTCAGTATGGATTATATTAACATTCTAAACATGATGGAAAGACAATTTCCACGATTCAGAGCTCACGGTAGACATTATGATATTCAAATGAAAGTCCTATTTTATATTTTAGAAATGCCATGCAGCAACTATTAGATACGGTATTACAAGGTGTGAAACCAAATGATATGGTGGGTTTAACCATAACTAACTTTGTCAATTTACAAGATAAACCAATAGGACTTAGTTTTCGCAGAAGAGATCAGGTATCTTTGGATGTATTATTGGCTGTGATGGAAAAAGTGTGCCAATCTAACGCCAATTTTACGCCACGGATACCTTATGTGTAAAAGTAGATCATATTGATTTGCCTTTAGGACAAGGTAGAAAGAAAACAAAAGATTTATCACTAGCCTTATTAGCTCATTTAAAAAGAGCATAGTAAAGGTTAAATCAAGGAAAAATTGTTTAGCTCATGCCCTTGTGATTGCTATTGCACATTTAACAAAACATCCTGATAATGATAGTTATAGAAGAGGTTGGTTACTCCATTCCAAGGTAAATACATTTCTAAGGGCTGCAAATGTTGATCTTACGAATGGTGGACGTATCACAGAGTTGCAAAAGTTTCAACACTATCTTTCAGAATATAGAATTATAGTTTATGAAGGATTCTATTGTGAAAATATAATCTATAATAGCAATTCAAATTCGCGAAAGCGTTTGAATCTTCTGTATGATGCTCAGGAAAAACATTTTAGCGTGATTCTGAGTCTTACAGGTGCCATGGCTAAAGATTATGTAAGTGAACGGTGCAATACAGGAATGTCTTATAACGGAGCAAAAACGCATAAATGCAAATATAAATGTTCAGGGTGCTTTTCAGTTCCACCTTGTATTTTTGAAGGAAAGTATATATTTTGCAGCACTTGTCAAAGATATTTTAGAAGTCCAACTTGTCTAAATAATCATGTACAGAATAGATTTGGTAATAAAGCTATATGTGAATGGAAGAGAAATTGTTCAATGTGCAGTAAGCAGTTAAATCCTAATCATGTGTGTTACATGTCATATTGTAAACATTGTAAAAGTAATGAGATGGCAGGTCACTTGTGCTACATGCCAGCGCTTAGAGCAAGCGTACCAACTTCTGAAAAGGTTTTATACGTATTCTATGACATAGAATGTAACCAGAGCATACGAATAGGAAACAATACGTACCTCCACGTTCCCAACCTACTCTGCTTGGAACAATTTTGTTTTATTTGCGTAAAAAACAAAAACCTGAGAGAGGAGTGTAGTCAGTGTGGAACACGAAGTCATTCATTTTGGGGTAGTGACTGCATTGACAAATTTATGGTGTATCTGCGGAGAGATAGAACATTTTGTGAGAAATTTTTGTTGTTGCACATAATGCCAGAGCCTATGATCTCATGCTTATACTAGATTATTGTGTAAAACAGGGTTGGTTACCAAATTTGGTGATGAGTGGAGCTAAAATATTGTGCATGATAGTGGAACATTTAACATTTTTGAATAGCTTGAATTTCTTACCAATGAAATTGAGAAGCTTGCCGAAGGCTTTTGGAATACAGGGCGTGACAAAAGGGCACTTTCCTCATTTTTTTAACACTCCTGCAAACATGAACTATGTAGGCAGCTATCCAGAACCTCACTATTATGGCGTTGTTCAATTAATGCCGGATGAGCGAAAAGAATTTTTTCAATGGTACGAGACAGTGAAAGATGGAATATTCGATTTCAGAAAAGAACTTGAAAGATATTGTTTAACAGATGTTGCAGTGCTACGAGAGGTGTGTTCTACATTTAGAAATACATTCTTAGAAATTGGCAGTATTGATGTGTTTCAGGAATCTATTACAATAGCTTCAGCGTACATCAAGGTATTTAGAAAAAAAAAATATTTACAACCAAAGACTATAGGGCTTATTCCTTGCGGAGGTTTTAGAAAGGGCGATAAACAAAGTATGAACAGTTTAATGTGGCTTAGACATGAAGAAATTAAAAGGAACATCTGCATTAAGCACGCCGGTAACGGGAAGGAAGTAAGACTTCCCGAATTTCCATATCTGAAAGTTGATGGCTTTTGTGAAGAAACGAGAGAGGTATTTGAATTTTTAGGCTGTTATTACCACGGTCACGAATACTAAGATAATAGAGATATTCCTATCGTAGACATCCAAGCAGAAACTCTTGCAGATAGATACGAGCATACGATGAGCCGCTTAGATAAAATTGTATCCGCAGGTTATGTGATTCATGTTATGTGGGAATGTCAATTTGTGGAAATTTTAAAACAGCATCCAGTTTTAAAAAACGACCCTGTTGTGAAAAATTCTCCCCTTATTCTTAGAGATTCGCTCTATAGAGTTAGGACGGAAGCAATTAAAACGTATTGGAAAACAATTGCAAATTCACGCATTAAATATTACGATGTGATGACTTTATATCCTTATATATGCAAATATTTCAAATTTCCCGTTGGTCATCCTAAAGTTTATGTTGGTCAAGATTGTACTAATAGTTCGGAAATGCTTAAAAAGGAGGGTGTGATAAAATGTGGAATTTTAGCAAAAAAATAGGAGCCTTTATCATCCTGTCCTACCTTTTAGATGTCTACAGAAATTAATATTTGCTCTTTGTTTCACCTGTACGGAGCAGGAAAACGGTGGCGAATTTAATCACAACGAAAACGAACGAGAACTATCTGGTACTTGGATAGTAGACGAGGTGCGAAAAGTGGTCGAAATGGATTATGAAGTGACAGAAATTTTTGAATTTTACGAAAACAAAATGGAACAGTATGACAAAAACGAAAATAAGGGGGGATTATTTGTAGAATATATTAATAGTTTTTTGAAATTAAAGGCCGAGGCAAGCGGATATCCTTCTTGGGTTAAGGGTGTAGAGGATAAAGAAAAATACGTTGGAATTTTTTTTTCAGAGTGAAGGAATTCTTTTAGATAAGACTGCCATTAGAAAAAAAATACTGGTACAAGATCGTTAGCAAAACTGTGCCTCAATTCTTTATGAGGGAAACTTGCAGCTCAGAGCAATAGATCGCATACGGAAATGATTAAGGAACCTCGAGAATTATTTCAATTTTTGTGCACACCCGGAATCGAGGTGCAAAATTTGATGTTTGCGAACGACCAAGTGGTGTGGCTATCATGGAAGTACGAAAAAGACGTCGAAGCCCATTCTTTAACATATACTAATGAAGTATTAGGCACCTATGTCACTGCAGGTGCAAGACTTAAGCTATGAACATATCTGGAGGCACTGAATAGGGATATTTTGTACACAGATACAGATTCTATAATTTTCGTGTTAAGGGAAGGAGAGCAGTGCCCAATGGAATGTGGCGATAACTTGGGTGACATGACGGATGAGCTCGCTGACTACGGGTCGGAAGCTTACATTTCAGAGTTCGTATCTGGAGGGCCAAAAAATTACGCGTACAACATTTGTTTGCCGAATGGAGATTTCAAAGCTGTTTGCAAAGTCAGAGGAATAACATTTAATTATGCCTCTTTACAGCTAGCTAACTTTGATTCTACAAAACATTTAACTCTCGGTGAACATGCAGAACAAAGCATTGTAGTTAGAACGAAAAAAAAAAGCATAAAGATCAAATGGCATGTATATTGTCTCCGAAACAGAAGACAAAATATATAGAATATGCTTTCACAAGAGACGTCGATTGCAGGGTTCATACGACTCCTTGCCCTTCGGCTATGGGTGAGTATAAATAGGAGTGACTAGGACGAATCTGCGCTCAGTATGGAACCTGAAGTGTGGAAAATAGTATTAAAATATCTCGAAAATCATAGAAAACTTCGCGTTGTAACGGATCTGGAGCTGTTACTGCTTCCCTCCGAAGTTTTAGACTGTTATCCTCCCATAGATATAGATGAAGTGTGGAAAAAATTACCAGAACTCAAATTGACAAAATATCGAAGATGCACCGATCATTGGAATAACAGTAGAACACAAATTGACGGACCACCACCCATGATGTTTAGATGCCATGTCTGTAAAGTTTCCAGTAATTAAATTCCATCATCCCTTCACTCTAATTATTAGTGGCAGCTCAGGTTCTGGCAAAACTGTATTTTGTGTAAATTTAATTAAAAACCTGAGGGACTTGTGCACTTTCAGCAAATTTAAAAGAAATATTGTGGTGTTATAGCGAAGAATCCGCTGTGCCTAAGTTAAATAATGTTACATTTCACGTAGGTGTTCCCCAATTTTAAAATCAAAAAAGAAAACCTAAACTGATAATACTTGACGATGTGCTAAACTCTGTTTATTCGAAAGAGGTATGCGATTTGTTTACAAAGGGCAGTCACCACAGAAATTTAAGCGCCATAATATTGTAGGGACATCTCATTAAATGCTAAGTATATAGTGGTTTTCAAAAACGTTAGGAATAAGAACCAAGTAGCGCAAAGTCAGACAAATATACCCCGAAAATTGGAAATCCCTGTTTGAGGCATATTTGGATGCTATGGATAAGACACACGAATATATGCTATTTGATCTATGCCAGGAGACCGACAACCGCCTGCGTTTTAGAACCAACATTTTTCCATCGGAGCTTCCCACCGTAGTATACCAGCATCAGCAAGCGGATAAAATCGAACTATCACATGCTGCAAGTGCTTAAAAGCGCCAAACCAAAGTTGAGGAAAGTCATTTGGTGAAGGCTGACAAAGAGTTAGTGTTGGCTATTGCTGAATGCGCTGTAAATGTTGTAAACGGAAACTGTAATCTAAGCTAATGTACCATACGCAATTTAAGAAGACATAAAAACAAGCTGAGGAAAGTGGCGGATAAACCTCAAAACATCAACAACAGGAGAAGGTTTACAATACAAAAGGGAGGATTTTTAATTCCTTTGTTATCTGCAGTATTGACTGGTAGTGTTTAACGCCCGCTTTAACTACTAATGGCATCGCAGGCGGTGCAGTATTGACTGGACTTTCAGCCCTAATAAATCGCTAAATGCTACAAAAATCAATTTTGGTATCTCAACAGTATATTGATACCTACTGTACTAAAAAGAAGACAAAAAAAAAAAAACGAAGGAGAAGAAAAAGAGACGCGCACGAGGAACTAGTTAAGTTAAAATCGAACGACCGCCGTCGTATGTATCTACCGCAGCCACGGCCGCAGCCCAAGCAACAGCCAGATCAAGTTTCACCCCGCATCTCTAAGGTCAAAAAGAGGCTCGTATTCTCCTCTCCGGAAACGAACTACGGGAAAGAAGAAGAAGAAGAAGAAAAGGAAGAGTTTGACGAAGAACAAGAAAGGGCTCTACTTTTACCGGCCCACGGTAAGAAAGAAATAGAGGATTTTACCAATAGAAACTTTGGGTATCTAGCAGGTCCTTACTTGGCTCCTTATTTACATATCCCCAGGGCAACAGGTACCGTATTTGGCATTTACAAGGATAGGGATAACAGCTTTAAGATTGGCAATTCCGTTATTCCTATAGAGGACAACAATTTATACGTAAAGAATATATATTTTAAGGATCTCGCGGCCTCTGGGAATTGTCAACTAAGAAAAAGGTAGATCTCTCAAAAGTCACGCCCTCCGACAAGAATAAATATAGCCAAATTCTTCTTTTAACCAATGGGCACTTGCAGAATAACGAAGCCTTTAATCAAATAAAATCAAATAGAGGTAGCAAATATAAAAAGATAATTGCCGATTTGTTTCCGTCTAAGGCTGTCGAGACGTGGACATTTTATTAATAATGAATAAGAAGTATTTCTACGATCCCGAACAACCTTCCGCCTTTTCCTCCTTATAGAATCTTGCTCATGCGGCGGGAAAGAATAGACGAAAAACAGAGGATTGGCTTCTTCAACAAGATGCGTATACTTTGCACAAGCCTGCGCGGAAAAAAAATTCAGAGGAACCAGTACACGCTAAATAACATTAATGAAGTCTGGGAGCTTGACTTGGCAGATTTTAAAAGTCTTAAAAAATATAACGACGGAGTTCAGTATCTGCTAATCTGTGTAGATTGCTTTTTCCAGATTCCCACGTGTAAAATCCTTATAATCCAAAACTAGTACTGAAGCTGCCAAGGCTTTTGAAGGTATTTTAGATTCCTGCTTTCCCCTCGTAGTGAGATCTGATAGGGGAAAAATATTTTTAGGATTTGCATTTCAAAAACTTTTAAAAGAGAAGATTATAGGGCATCAAGTTTGCAGCAACCCTGATGTAAAGTGTGCTATGGTTGAGAGATTTAATCGTACCATCAAGTCTAAAATCTATAAGTATTTCACTTACAAGAATTCATATAGATACATAGCTGATCTTGATAAATTTGTTAGTGCATATAATCGCACCGTCCACTCGTCAATAGGTGTTGCTCCAATCAAAGTAAATGAGAAAAACGTATTAAAAATATGGAAAATCTTAGAGAGAAATCGTGCTAATATTAAACCTAGACCCACCAAATTTAGTGAAGGACAAACAGTAAGGATAAGTAAAGAAAAGATGAAATTTGCCAAAGGCTACGAAAAAAAATTCTCAACAGAGATTTTCAAAATAGCAAAGGCAATACAACATTCGCCTCAACCCGTATACGAACTAAAAGATCTTAACGGAACTCCTATTGAGGGACAGTTTTACAGTTACGAACTCACTCCTGTAAACATTAACAAATCTACTTTGTATAAAATAGATAAAATATTAAAAACAAGGGTGAGGAACGGCAGAACACAACATCTCGTCCGTTAGAAAGGATACGGTCCTAACTTTGACAGCTGGATCGATGCATCATGAATTTGTTTTACATAACCGTGTTGAGCGATTCTCACACGGATTTGTACTCAGAAAATTCACACGCTAGTTTTCGCAACAACTTACCACAACCTGTTAATCTTCAGAACGATAAATGGGTGGTAGGTCTAGGAGAGCTTTGCTACTCCTACGGTTACGAAACCATTGGTGAAAATATACTTAACGAACCCGGAGAATTGACCAAAAATGTCGTTGTAACCGGAGCTGGTAGAATAGTGTTTGATAAAACTGATTTTAAGAACTTCAAAGACCTGTACACCTCTCTAAAGAATCAAGTATAAGACAAAGACCATCAGAAATTGCTTCTGTCGGAGCTTCAGGGTTATCTCCTTTCTCATCAGAGAGAAATAAAAGAATTAGAAAACGCGAAGAAAGATTGTGTTCCATCACATTCTTTGCCAAAAAAGTTACAGGAAAAAGCCAATAGCATCAATTTAGAAATAATTAGAAAGATAGGAGGTAGGTCGGAAACGATCTTTAATGGAAACATTTACTTTCCCACTATAAAATATTATGGTATAGATAATCTCGTAGACACAATAAAAAAAGTCACTTCCTAGCCTCGATGCCTTCAAAGTTGCGAATCAAAGCATGCTTTCAGATGTGACTAACGATATGAAATTTCTGTTTCTTAGATCGCACAGGAAAAGCTCTTTTCAGTTTATTTGTGGAACGGAGCCCGTTTTTTGTTTTACTGCAATCTCATCGAACCACAACTACTCGGCAACTCTTACGTTCGCTGTTTAAGAACAATTTAATTTCCTTCTTGCACTAGTCATCATAAGTTCGAAAATATATTTTACGTTCCGGTAGAACTTAATTATTTTCAAACCGTAGCAATTGAATTAGTGAACAAGTTTGGCGATTTAGCTTGGCTTAGTAGTAGTGTTACACCTACAATTGCTGTGCTGCATTTTAAGAAAGTATTGTATTTTTTGTTTCAGATGGCACAACCTGAGTTTGCTGCTTCAGTTCAAGGTTTTTATAATCCTCAAGGGGAAATGATCATAAAAGAGTTAGCCGCGGTAGAGAACGAAAGCGAGCAGATAGTGATACACCATCTGTTTCGAGATCCCGATGTTCCCCACAACGTTTAGCCTGCATAACATTGGCAAACAAATAGATGGTTGACCGATAATTTCCATGGAATTCCAAGGTGTTCTGGTTATATAGACTATGGCCTAAATACCTTCAGGATTCCTCCTAGAATATTATTTTTGAAGGGAAACATCGTTGAAAGAATGTTGCAACCAAGCAAAAATGATGACTATTCACCATGGAAGATTGAAAACTTAGGGTGCAATGTTAACATGACTTTTTAGCCATCGCTCCTTTTGCAGGTGGCATAACTTTAATACGCCTCGTTGTACCAAGTCACAGGCGCTAGGAGTAGCGCGACGGGTGAATGAAAATCGTTAGGAATTTAATATATAGTCCCAGCCATTTTTCGTCGTCCTCTGTGGTCTAGGAGTACATCCTGGTCTGTGTTTCAAACCCAAGACGATAATAGCTAGTGTAAAAAACCTTAGCAGGCTTCCCTTAGAAGGGAAGTAAAGCCGTGTGACTATTAAAAAATCTAATGCGGCATATTAAGCGCCCAGTATACAATGGAACGCTAAGATTTATTAAAGTTTCAATTTTTTTTTTTTTTTTTTTTTGCGTGGGTCCTATTATAAATTGGAATCCTAAATAGAAAACCATGCATTTTACAATGGAACCGCTTACAGCATACTATGTAAATCAGAGTGGAGGGCGTCTGGGTGATTACAGAGGACCACTGTATGTAGGAGGTCCATTCGTTCAACAAGGTAGGAGTTTTATGTAAATTTTTGGGGTGTCTATCAGAATCGTTAAGCCCATCCTCCTATCCGGTGAAAAATCGTTGGACAGGGAAGCCCTCACCACGGGTGCAAATATCATGACCGATATTGCTACAAAACAGGGAGGTACCAAAGTCAAAGGTATCGTGGCAAGACAGTCACAAAAAAATTGGCGGTTAAGTTGCAACAAGGAAACGGCAAGAGAAAGAGATCAGCTTCAAAAAGAACTTCTAAAATTAAAAAAGCTAGAGACGTTTTCGGTTAAATATCTCCTGCGCCGCGTTGTTACCAGCACATGTACTCAGGGTTATAGAGAGATAACACCATGATCGCCTGTACGAAATCCAAATTTGACATCTTTGCTAAAAAACCAATTCAGTCGGCAGTATTAGGAAATATTACTACACTAATCAAACCCATCGCCCCAGTAGATCAAACTGTATTAGAATTTGTTATTCCTGGAGATAAGGAACATTACATAGATTTAAATGTTTATTTGATGGTGAAAGGAACATTTGTGAAATCAGATGGTTCAAACTTAGCACCAACAGATAAAACGACAGGTGTTAACAATTTATTGCACTCCTTGTTCAGTCAACTGAGTGTTTCCATAAACGGAACATCTATAACTCCTTCTGAGGACCTTTATCACTATCGTAGCTATTTAGAAACCCTATTAGCATACGGACACGATGCAGCAAAGTCATCTTACTAATGCTTTTTGGTACATAGACACGGCTCTCCATGGTCTCTCCGGAGACGATGTTTGGAAAAACGGAACTTTGGAAGCCGGGGATTCTAATCGTGGATGGAAGCAACGATTTAATAAAAGTAATACGTCTAAACAAGTAACCATGTTCGGTAGATTACATGGATATATTTTCAATGTACCCACTTTGCTACTACCGGGACTTACCCTTCAAATCAAATTAACTAAAGCAAAAGACTCATTTTATATGATGAGTGAAAGCGCAGATCTATATGCAAGGTTTTAATTTCTAGATGCCACTCTTTACGTGAAAAAAGTAAAATCAGCTCCTAATCCCTTGATGTCGCATATTAAAGCTTTAGAAAAGCTAAATGTAAGATACGATATAACACGAGTCCATCTCAGATCCTTCACTTTCGCTGCAGGACAAAGTACAATCTCTGTGGATAACGCTGTATTAGGACCACTATCAAAAAGAATACTCATAGGTATGACTAATAATTCAAACTTTTCGGGAACTCATACCACCAATCCTTTCAATTTTAAGCATTTTGGTTTGGAATACTTTGCAATATATCTTAACGGACAACAAATTCCGGCAGATGGTCCTCCTATTGACTCTTCTCATGAAAAAGGTACAACAATGGCTTACCAAACACTCTTTTCTGGTTCTGGCATTCATCATAACAACAGTGGAATCCAAATCACACACGACATGTATGTACAGGGTTATTTTATAATGCTTTACGATTTAACGCCTGACAGTGCCGCATCAGAAGGTCACGCTTTTCTATTAGATAATGGAAATATAAGAATAGAGCTCAGATTTAAAGAGTAATTAAAACAAGCCATTACGTGTCTCATGTATTGCGAATACGAGAATTCTATTCAGATAGATAAAGATCTAAGACTACGCACAGATTATTAAATATGAAGACCTTACAGATAGAACAAACTTTGTACAGCATTCCAAATTTTGCAGGCGTTTTTGCTTCAGACATGTAGCCTAAAGAATTTAATACACCATCTACATTCATAATTAATTTAGATCTTCATGACCTACCTGGTTCACACTGGATAGCTGTAACTCAAAATTCTAATTCTTTTGCATGGTATTTCGATTCCTACGGCCTGCCCCCTTTCACAAAACCCTTGAAAGACCTCATATCATTTAATTTCACCTTTAACAACCGCTAGCTGCAAAGCCTCTACTCCGACATCTGCGGCCAATACGCATGCCTGTGTGCTGTCTACATATACACCAGAGGATACACCATGAAAGAGTTTGTAACTCTCTTCAACTCTGCCGATCTAGACCGTCAGGCGAGAGAGATGTTCCGCTACGAGTTTCCATTCTGGAGATGCACCGGTGGACAAGGATGTCTGTCAGGTATAAAAGTAAGTATTATTCACATATCCCCGTCAGTCTTTGTTCAAGATGGAAGGAGGTCTTGTCGTGGATTATACAACGCTTAAAGGTAATGGAAAAGAATTAATCATAAAGGAATTAGCCATCGCAGGGGAAGGATTTGTTCAAACATTTCATTTATCAAGCCCCTACCCTTGGAATAAAAAATTGGATGCTTTTAATAAAGTAAACAAAACTGGAATGGATTTTAGTGACGGCTAAATTCCCTATCACATGCTTAAAACTGTACTACAAGAAGCAGTGGCTGGGCATATCTCTCTCTTTGCTTTTGATGAGAATAAACGTAAAGTACTTTCCTCACTATGCGACAGAACGTTTAGTAATCTAAACAAACAATTTAATTGTACTAATCCAGAAAACCTCTATCATCAGATGCACTTGGATTTCCTTGCCACAAATTCAGCAACACCCACTGTGCTTGCAAACACGCCCACGCCATGTTTAATTAGTTAAAGTATCATCACCTTCAAAAACTTAACACCAGATGTCCTTCTGATAGCTTTAATCGGCACGATGTTTCATTTGTTTCAGCTGTATAAAAGCAGAGGTATCCAGACATCCTATTACGAGTCGTCGCTATGACTTCCAGAGGTAAGCAAATCAAGATGTTGCACCAAACGCCATGTGTAACTTCGTAGCCCGTGCAGCATCGCAGAACGTACTTCCTCAACAAGCATTACTCCAGATACATCAGCTTGGGTTTCTACAAGAGAAGATCTTACGAGGCTCGTGTGGAAATTGGTGGAGTAAGGCAAGGTAGAGTGGTCCTCTCATCTTACTGCTTCACAACGCTGCTAAATCATTTGCCTAAACTTGCCGAACATCTCTGCCAGGCCAGTCGTACAGGTGCATCGAGGAACAGTTTCGCCTACGCAGCATCAGTGGTCGTCGAGCAAGAATACAAAGTGAAAACTCACATGTTGTTCTTTGTCTAGACGACATAAATTTTCTATTGGGCAATGTAAATGTATTGCAACATCAACTTGCAAAATTGATTTTAGGCACAAACAACGTAAAATACTATGCTAAGAACGCTTCAGACAATAATGCTTTTGTAATGCCAAAAGACACTGCTTCATCTTTTGTTCTCTACGATGTCATTTGAGACGAAATAAACTCTACACTTGGATCCTATAAAGGTGAATAAATATTGATATCAGGCTATTTTGTTCTTTTATTTTACCTACTCATACATCCTTATCCTATTCCATGGGACATCCAAAATTTCGTCCGGGGTAAGGCCATGGCCCACCTCGGGCCAATCAGAGTAGCATATAAAATTAAAACAAAATATCCTACGAAAAGGAGATGGAGGTTCGCTTTAGTAGGAAGCGAATAGCCTTTGACGCCATGGTGATGACGTCACAGGTCACGTGACGCCCGTCAGCCAATCTGAAGCTCCACTCCCTATAATACTGCTACTACTAGTTTGCTTGAACCGATAGGGGTGTGCTTAAGATGCTACCTTGGGCTATATGCGATTAATATAAGCGTAGACCTAAAACTAAGCGCAAACGTGGCTAAAACCGGATATTTTAGGGGAAAGTAGATGCGTTAGCCTGTTGTATGGCCTTTATGAGGAAATAATAGGAAAAATAAATAAAAGGCTTCCAACTCCACATGTAGAATACTAGTTTAAATGAAAAATGTGTGGATTTATTCCTATAACAGTATAAAAAAGAAAAAAAAACTATTAAAACAGACAAAATATGAGTCAGACATACAATTTAACTTCTTAAAACCTCTAAAACTATGGATGTCCTATACTATCGGGGCAAAGTGTATATAGTTGGTCTGGCTGTTATCATTCTATCCTGGGTAATGCTTGGTGAGGAAAGAGAGCATGTCTGAACACAATTGATGCAATAATAGGCATGGGTGCTGTAAACTGACGTTTTAGAGCTTCTATTAACCATCGATATAATATGAGACTGGGAAGAAGATGTCTTAGGATAAAAAAGTAAAAACTGGTTTTAGGGGAAAAGTTTACAGATGCGTTAACCTTACGAACGGTATTTATGAGAAATAATATCTGGAAATGAATGATGAAATTTCAACTTTACGCGCTTTATTCTCGATTAAATAATAATTCATGGATTTATGCGATAAAAGTTATAACATTTATTAAAAACAGGCAAAACCCCAGCGTCTGATATGTAATTCACCTTAAAACAATGAAATATATTATATATAAGTCCTAACTCGAACAGAAAGCACAGCAAAACTATGAAATCTCAAGGGCTTAGTCACGTGATCTTCTAATCGGTCCGTGCTGATGGTATAAAATAGGAGTGAACTACAGTAGATCTTCTTGTGAAAGTTCACTTCGAGTTGAGAAAACCAGCTCCTCCTAGTAACACTAGTTAACAAATAGTGTGAAAAATGTGAGAAGACAAAGAAAAGTGTTTGCCTTTTAATATGAGTTATAAGAATTTATTATATTGAAGATATGCAGCAAGCTACATTTAGTAGAGTATCTCCAAATTCCTCTTCTAACTATAGCTGTATTAAGTGTGGCAAAAGCTTTCAAAGGAGTTATAACAAGAGATGGCTCTAAATGAGCTGTGGGCAGCTCTTCAATGCTCTTCAACCTTCGGCAGCAGTCACAATGGAATTCGACATGAACGTTGTGACGCAGGCATGCCCCTGAAGAAAGCAAAAACCGAACCTACTAGACTTCAATGGAAAATGAGTGTAACATAAAAGAGTATGAGACATCATTTGAGGGACGCCTGAAATCTTACTTCATCCGATGCAATTCGAGCAAGGATATGAAGACTTACCTGCAGGAAGCTAAACATAGGATTATACAATCTGTCCAAAAAGAGCTCTCCATACATAAAACTGTGAGTATTAACCTGTTACTGAAGTGTCGATTTGTAAATGGTGCTGGTAAACTACTGACAAGACCTTCAAAACGAAGAATCATGCAGCGTTTCTGGAAACTGATTTAGATATCATGCTGGAAACTAAATTCAATAAAATAGCTACTGAAATGGAGGAATCGCAACTTAAAGGAAGCAATTAGACTCTGCTTGCTGTGCAGGGAATACGTCTTCTAATAACAAATACAACCCACTTCGCGGGAGCAGTTATATTCCTTTACCTGCATCTATAGAAAATAAGAAAGCTTGTATTAACCCACTAAACCATCGTGATGAGAAATGTTTCATAGGCTATCCTTGCAAAATTCAAAATTTAAAAAAAAAAAAAAAAAAAAAAAAATCTTCAACGTATTAGCAAATACAAATAACTTGAAGGGAAATACAATTTCTCGTGTATCACATTTCTCATGGCATTGATCGGAATTCCAACATTCGAGAAGAAAAACATTATATCTATCAATGTGTTGGGACTGGGTGAAAAGCAGCAATTGTATCCAATAAAGATTGTGGAACAAGCCCTACCGGATCATTGCGATCTTCTTCTGCTGAGCGATGGAAATGGCAGGAATCACTATGTATACATCAAGAACTTTGAAAAGCTTATTCGAAAACAGAAGACAAACATGACCGGCAAGTGTACACCTCTAAACGCTGCTTCACTCATTTTGATGACCGATATGGACGAAGTGGAGTGGAAAAATCGCAGGAACATGCTACTATCTGCAGTCATCATGCTATTGCTAAGATATTTATACCTACAAAGGAAACCTCAATCATTCAGCTTAAAAATGTGGAAAGGATGCTGAAATTCCCGTATGCCATCTTTGCAGATTTTGAGATTATTCTCAGTCCTATTTACTCTTGTGAGCCTAGTTCAGAAGCGTCATACACAACGCCATATAAAAAGCATTCTCCTATGAGTTTTGCTGTTTACTTAGAACAGCGTCATTTGTTGAGCAACTAGAGACTGATCTTCCTATTACGCCTTATGTATACGGAGGCTATGATGTTGCTGAGAAGTTTATGGATTATCTAATGTCTCTTGCAAAAAAAAAGATTAGCAGCATATACAAGTTTGTTAAACCTCTGAAACTTTCGGATGAACAACAGAAGGATTTTCAGTCTTCTACTGAATGCTACTTGTGTAGTAAAAAATTCAGTGAAGAGAACTGGAAGGTTAGGGATCATGGTCATTTGACTGGAGAATATCGAGGAAGGCTCCATAATGAATGCAATCTAGCCTGCAAAACACCTAGTTATATTCCTGTCTTCATGCACAACTTAAGTGGATACGATTCACATTTCATCGTTAAACAGTTAGGTTGTACAAGTGAAAAATTGGAGGTGATTCCGTGCTCCGAAGAAAAGTAGCATCCTTGAAGCATGTTAGAGACACTAAGCTTCGGTTTGTGGATACATAGCGTTTTCTCAGTTCAAGTTTGGATAAACTGCAAAAACCATGACATCGTTTCCTGAGACATATAAATATTTTCGAGAGGCGAAGATTTGATTGGTGCCTCGTAAAGGAGTATTCCGCTACGATTACATCACCAATTGGAATGTTTTGAAATAAACATGCTTGCCTCCTAAGAACTCGTTCTACAATAAATTAAACCAGGAGAAGATCGACCATCAAGAGTATGAACTTGCTAAACATATATGGAAGCAGTTTAATGTTCGAAATCTAGGAGAATACAGTGACCTCTACGTAACCCATGACTACTTCTTCTCACGGATGTGTTAGAAGCCTTCAGAGAGCAAACCATGAATGCGCATAAAGTTGACCCTGCTCATTACTTTACATCTCCAGCGCTTACCTGGAATGCTATGCTTCTGTATACCGTAATTAAGCTTGAATTATCAATGGATTATGAGCAGTTTCTAATGGTGGAGTCTGGCATAAAAGGAGGATTCTGTCAGGTTTCTCATCGGTATGCTCAAGCTAACAATACCTACATGGAGAAGTTTGATCCTGATAAACCAGCTCAATTTATTACATACGAAGACGCAAATAACCAATATGGATGGGCAATACAGCATCCAATACCTTGTGGAGGATTTCAGTGGGTTTCTCCTCACAGTATTAATATAGATACGCTAAAAGAAGATGATCCTCTTGGGAACATATTCGAAATTTATATGAACTATCCTAGAGAGCTTCATGATCTTCATAATGGTTTACCATTCCTGCCTGAGTGACTGAAACCGGATAGTTCAAGTTCAAGTGCAAAGAAGCTTCAACGTTTTGGATGTAGAAAGAAGTATGTTGTACATTACATGGTGTTAAAACAAGCGCTCTCACATGGACTACGACTGACACATAGCCATCGTGTGTTGCAATTCCGACTATCGTGTTCGTTAAAGCCTTACATAGCGTTTAATAGCAAGCTGCGGCAACATGCTAGAAATGACTTTGAGAAGGATATTTACAAACTGTTCAATAACGCAATGTTTGGAAAAACCATGGAGATTATACGGAATCAAATGGATATACGCCTTTTGACAAACGAGAAAACATTGGACAAGTTGATTGCTAAGCCTACATTCATCGATAGAAGCATAAATGGACCTAACCTAGCAGCTGTTCATATGGCAACACGGCAAATTACATTCAACAAGCCTATATACATCGGAATGAGCGTGCTTGGATATATCAAAAACTCTAATGTACTCCTATCAATATGACGTATTATTACCGTATTATGGAATTGAAAATCTGAAGCTTATGTACATGGATACTGACTCCATCATTCATCGAGTTACAACAGCTGAAGTATACAGGGATAAACTACGGTTTCTGGAACATCTAGATACATCCGATTACCCTGCAACTCACACGTGTCACTCCACACAAAACAAAAAATGTTGGGAACTTTAAAGATGAAGCTAGCGGAAAATCCATCCAACGTTTTGTCGGACTGGGACCAAGGATGCATGCTCTCGATATTGATGGTGGAATGATCTACAAGATTAAAGGCATAAAACGAAGCGCTATTAAGCAGTACATCACATTTGACAGCTATGTAAATTGTCTTAAAAACAATGAAATAATAAGAACTCCAATAAATTTGATCATGTCACAACAGCACAACTTTTGGAATGTAAAAGTCAACAAAATCGCTCTATCACCTCATGATGTTAAAAGAGTGATTTTTGGAGTATCAACTATGCTTATGGACATTATAAACTTGCGAAACAAATCATGAGAGAATGCTACACGCATTGCTCATCAATGGTAACGTGGTATAGAAAAGGAAGCTTACACTACAAACACACCCATGCAGCCAGCAAAAGACATACGAAGATAGATAAATAAGAATGAGGGAAGGTGGAAACTCTGCTTTAGAGCAAGCCTCTAAGTCGGTCTCAAGCCCGAGTAAAAGAGGAGACACGCCTTACCTCTAATACAGTTTGATAATAAATAACTAAACAACAAGAAACTAAACCTAAACCATTTCAACCTAATAAAATGCTAGTTATCTACATATGAAAACTAAAATCTAAAAATACTATGAGTTATAAAATATGCCCAACGCTTCAACAGAATCAACAACAACAAATGTCGAGATCGTTATTCTAGAGATAAGCATGTTGAATAAAAGAAAATATACTGGAAAAAACAACAAAAGACGAATAAAACACAAGGAATCATAATGTTCACTAAACTGTTAACACTTCGACAGCAAAGGTTTAGGTCATTCTTCTAGTGACTGCCTAGGAAGAGATAATAGCATACAAAGAGACGAATAAAAAAGGACGAGGACACGAAAAGTTAAGTTATCTTAGATTTACAACCTAAGAAAAACTGGAAACCATACAAATATATTCCCACGCTTCAAATGGTCGCATCTGAACATGCAGAGGTTTGCAAAAAGGATACAATATTACTGTTAAACTATACAAAAATACTGAATCAGAATACAGAAATGTTCATAAAGGATTCAAGCTATGGAAAAATATGACAAAGCAGTAAAATACTGGATAGGCTATTAAAGCAATCAAACTGTCCAGTAACATATGAAAAGTAGTATAGAACCTAACAGATAGTGTGAAAAACGTGAGAAATACGAAACGATGACAGCAATTACTGTGACAAAGTCTCTAAAGGGCTTTCAAAAATACATTCAGAGGGGGATAAAATATAAATTGCATGAGCGCTTAACACCGTACTATAGATCTGAGTACCTTAAACGTCATAAATGATGTGTAACGAGACAGAAAGTACAGCAAAGCACTGCAAAATATACACAAAATGTACTAAGAATACCTATAACAGTGCTTAAAACATTATAAACCACTGCAAAAGAATGTAAAATATTAGCATAACGTATGAAAAGGGCTAAAATATCTGTTTTAGAACCCTATACACCTTCAAAACGGTTATATATGACTGGAAAAAGGTTAAGTGTCTAATCAATACCCCACAACTAGCTGCGCTAGAGTCCTAAACACCTCCCCACCCCTTCAAATGACCTAGAATGACAGTGAAAGCATTCGAAATATCTGTGGCAACGCTAAAATTCAACTTTAAAGTACTGAAAAATGCATGAGAAAAATATAGCCATAACGTACTAAAATGCTTTTAATAGCGTCAAAAAAAAAAAACACTGTAAAATAATGTAAAATATGATCAAAAAGTCTGAAAAAGCCTAAAATTCTAGCTTCAGAGCCTTAAATACCCGCAAAATGGCGTGAAATCAGTTGAAAAGTGCTAAAATGTCTAACAAGTACCCTGAAACTAGCTGACGTATAGACCTAAACACTCTCCAAATGGTGTGAAATGCCATTAAAATCATTCGAAACAGCTGGCTTAGCACCTCGAAAAACCCTCAAGAAGTGATATAAATGATCTGTAAGTAACAAAAACAGGACAAACACTGCAAAATAATAAAAAAAGTTTCTCAAGCAGCACCAGAATTGCATTAAAATCGTTAAAACATATTAAAATTTTGAGAAAAGCCATAAAAATAACTGATAAATAAAGCACATGACCTTGAAAGGTACCCCAAATGGCCGAAAAATACATGTAATACTCTGAGCCTAGGTTGGGATCCCTCCTCCTCCTAGCATGCCCCGTTGAATTCCCTATCTCAACTATGTATGCTCACTTGCCCTAGCCCCGATCTCTTGCCAGGCTCGTCCTCCACCTTGAATTCCCTATCTTTCCTGTGTATGCCCACTTGCCCCTGTGCCAGCTCTGTCCTATATTAACTACTTCCCCGCCATCGCATTCCAACGGTTCTCCATCTTCATTCCATGTATCACCAGTGTCATCGCCTGCGGTGCCATGGTGTTAAATGCGGTGTTAAGCACTATAAAGAAAAAGAAAGGGGAAAAAAAGAAGGGATTGGTGCATTTGGGCAAGAGCTTCATTTTATGTAAATGCGTAAACCGTTCTCACCACTTCGCCCATAAATATCATCTCCGCCCTTCCAAATCTAACAAAATATATAGTGGCCCCTCAAACTATACATCATTAATAACATCTTCCCTCACCCATCTGCCAAGCGACCTCTCCGACATTAGACAATTTTGTGTCCTTGAGACCATCTCTCTCTTTTCCGGTTGAACGATTTTTGCGTAATTTACATAAATAAGCTGTCATGATGCATAATGCACTTTTTTGGCTTTTAGATTTAAACTCTTTTCTCCTTTGCTACTAAACTTTTTATTTATTTATTTTAGCTTTTGTAGTTTGCACTTGATTTTTAATGATTTAAAGTTTCGGATGCTCGTCATCGACGACAACAGGATTGAATCCCTAGCTTTGTATAATTCAGTCAGTATGCATATTTATGGCTAAGTGGCTCAGGACACACATTAAGTTTAAAATCCTCCTTATAGTACAGGTGGTGCTCATGAATTTATATGTTTCTGTACCATTCCTCACTATATTCACACTGAAGACTTTGTCACTTTACGGAGTAACAAATCTTCTAATGTAGATGTTAACCCAGAATCCAATTTGTGTGGTACGTACGATTGTTTTGTATTAGTTTAATAAGACTTTTGCAAATGCATAAACTTCTGTTGAGAGTTGACTATTGCTTCTTTTTATCGAATATTCATGTTCCTCGGTTTGATCTGATAAGGAAGCAATTGTAACATATATATAGTATATATCTAGTATAAAAATACCCGTTTCTCGGAACTTCTCTCCCAGAAGACCAAATTCGACATGATAAAAGTTACAACTTAGAATGATTCACTAATAACACTTAATTCCTTACATAAATCCGTGTTCTAAACACTGTAGGTGAGAACTTATAAAAATAAGTAATTTTTATGTCTGCAAATATTTTTTTCTTTTTTTGGAGCCAGCAATCATTGATAAAAGTATAAAACTATTTGCAGGTGATATAATTCTCTTCGCTAAACGAACGGTTGGTTATACATTATTTTTAGTGCAGTCTTGAGCGTAGATATTGTAGAAAAGTTCATTATCAGCGTCTGGCATACAAACTGTTGATCGTTAAGCGGAAGAGAGACCTAAAATGAGTTATTACATCTTAAACCTGTTTAATTTTTTTTCCAAAGTAAAGAAACTTTATTGGAGAGGAAGCCGAGACATGGGTGGTTTTGTTTCCACATATTTTCACTATACAAGTTCAGTTCAATCTACGTCATAATATAAAAATGACCTCTTCTGAGCCTACACTTTTGTCTTTTCTGTGGTGATTGGAATTAACCGACACGGATACCCACCCAGATGACTATGAGACAGGTTTTCTCGATTCTTTTGTGTATGGATTACATTCTTCAAGGGATGAAGTATATTGTCGTATAGCTAACTGACCTCTCTTCCATTCTGAATCCCTGAGTTTTACCAAAGGTTCATTGCATGCTAATAGCAAGTCAACAAGTCTTCTAAGATTTCCTGTACCTTTAAAATTAGGTTCTCATCAAACCCTTAAAATGCGTACTTTCTGCAACGCCTCTACCAGCTACCAACCTCCAATAGATTTCATTGGGCGAATGAAGCATAGCTCAGTACATTTAGCTGACCAAGTATCCGAACATTACATTTGTTTCATCCATCCATCCATCCATCCATCCATCCATCCATCCATCCATCCATCCATCCATCCACCCATCCCTCCATCCTCCCGTCCGTCCGTCCACCCACCCATCCATCCCTCCCTCCTCCCCTCATTCCTTCAGTTCTTTCCAAGAGAGATATAAGAAACAGCTTATGAGCCCTGTTGGTTGGTCTCGTCAACTCTGTGTCCCTCGTTCGTCCCATCGTCCCTCCATCTCTCCTTCCCGCCATTCGTCCGTCCCTCCATCTCTCTTTCGCGCCATCCGCGTGTCCGTTCTTCCCTCGCTCCTTCGCTCGCTTCGTCCAGCCGTCCAACCACCCGTCCGTCCCCCTTGCAGGTCGCGGGCCTGATCTTGACAAATGATTTTTTTAAATGAGAGGTTAGATGCGATTTACCTCTACTGGAGCACTGGCAGACCGAAGCAGGAACGGCATTCAGGTGGGTACGTTACCCTCATGTTTCTGTGCCGCAGTAATGCAGTCACTACAAAGAAAATTATCACACTTCCAGTGATGTCAGCTACACGCATTCATTCTCAACCCCGGTTACTGCTTAGACTACACGTTACACTTAATTTTCTTGTCTTCTTCTATCCCCTACATTTTGCCCTCGTCGTCTGAATTGCTGTCATTCTCGTTATCCTCGTCACTGTTCTCCATTCCATTCTCTTGAATAATGATCCAGTAAATCCTTTCTTCCCCAATGGTATCTTTGTCCCAGTAATCCTGTTCAAATTTTTCGACATGATGGCATGCCTTTTGCCATTCTGTTTGTCCAATCTCCTGAAATCTTTGGCTGCACATGCTTTCAGCATCTTATAAATAAAACCTTATTTTTCTAGTAGCTAACCATCGCTTTACTTCTCCCCATATTAACTAAACAGGGTTTAGGTCCGGGTGGTATGATGGGAGTCTTAAACCTGTGTAATGATATTCAGCAAATATTTTATGAATTAAATACTCTTTATTTTCTTTCGCACAATACACACATAGTAGATAGCGAATGTATTGTATTCCACCCAAAATCTTGATGTCGAGATTTCGCAGGTAATAATGTTTTTAGATCCCGTTGAATCCGAAAAAAACATTTTAGAAAAAAGTCCACGCGCGTTTGTGTATGTCTGTGGGCAGCATTGCTTAAAAGCTAAAAGGTCGTAGCATACCATACTTCATATTTAAGTTTAGTATCTTCCAAGGATGCGACATTAAGATTTTCAAGAAAATCCCCCCAACCCAAACTACCCTCTACATGGAACATTTTTTGAAATTTTGGTTTCTTCAAAAAATGCTCTAACGATTTTTAATAAAATACCGTATATCAAAGATGTTTACATTACAAATAATATGCATATCTTGAATTTTCTGGGAATAGCTTCTGAAGACCTGTTCATTAGATGAATTTTGTTGAAATTTGCGTAACTGGTAAACCGTAAGAAATAGACAAAAACTTGCTGCACTGAAATGTAGATCTCGTTAAAACACACAACTATGTCCTAAACATTTTTGTCATACAGTTGACCGTTTCCGAGATATTCCGTGTTATTAGTTTCAATTTTAAACTACGCAACTTTTTCAAACGGAGGTAATCTTTCTTTCGTCTGCATTTTGCTTACTCCTGGTAAGCAAAGTGTGGAATTTCAATCGTTTCAAATGCGAGTGTATTTCCTTATTTCCCTCCTACTTACAAGGAAGCAAGTAATAAGACAATTTCTGCTTATGTTTATCTCGATTATCATAAGGTAAATAAAGGAATAATCTGTTGTAAGAAAAGTTTATTTGCGGAACAGTTAGAGAAAGTCATTGTGAATGGAATATACCAGATTTTTCTCAGCTGGTTTACTGGCTAAAATTGTGTCTTCGTGTTGTGCTCATTTAAGGGAACGCTGTGGTTTTATAGCCAGGACTGCAGGTCTATTTGTTGAAGGTTTGTCTAACTGTGCATTATGATAGGAAGCATTGCCGATTACTAGAAGAACGTTAGAAGGCAAATTCAGGATTAACATAGTACGCAGCCATATGACATAATTTTTGCGACTTTTGACTATGAAGAATTTGACACTATAGGAGGCATTGTCACGTTAGTAACTAAGCAGTTCTCGTTAAAACACTGGCAATGGCATAAGCACGTAACACGTACTACTTTGAAGTAAATTATACGCATCCACCCACCCACTCATTCACTCGTACGCCCGTCAGTCTATACATCGATTCGTCTGTCCGCCCATTCATCCATTTATTTACCTATCTCAGTTTAGTGTTTATTTTCATCATTTGGTGTACACATGCATGGGCCCATTTAGCATAAGGCAGGAGCCCAACAGAATGAAAATAGCGGACAATTTTAGTTGTTTTTACCAAGTGCATGTTGAAATTTTCTTTGTGGTCTGTATAACTAAGTTGTATAATAAAGTCAATGAATTTCAGTACTATATTAATCCCAAGTTTAGAAACACTATTTAATAATTCTCTGTTTCTTGTGAAATAAAAGTGAAAATAAAGATGCAACAATGCTGCTGCTGATGATGATAGTAATAATAATAATAATGATAATAAGAATAATAATAAGAATAATAATAAATAGTAGTTAATAATTAATAAAGAATAACAATAACAACACTAATAATAATTAATAATAATGATTATAATCATAATAATTACAATTATCATAATTGCAGGCATATTGTTAGAAAGTTCAGTGATCCAAAGCAAAAAGGACAATTTTTAAAAACCAATACCATTGACAATGCTCTGGTAATATCGGTACAAACAATGGTTTGCTGTTTCTTTTTTCTTTACTAACGGCTACGCATACACGGTTACAGGGCCATAAACAACCATGCCCAAGGTGGGACTCGAACCCACGATGCTCTGCGCCATGAAACACCAAAAGTAGGCACTTTAGCTAGCATGGCCATGGGGATCGACATTAAAGTGAACAAGTTGATATAAAATGACGGTGAAATGGACGACAGGAAACATGATTATGAAGAACCTGGAGAAAACCCGCCCAGATGCAGCTCCGACCACACAAATCCCAAGAGATCGAAACCAAGACGCCTAGGAGAGAGGCCAGCAGTCTAACCACTCGGCCACGGCACTGCCCCAAGGTTGGGGAGCCAGTGTTGCGGGCAACACGGGGTAGCAGCTATTGTCTTCCATCTTTGTTCTTAAGTGCACATGCCCTTACATTGAGTTTGTGACACTTGTACGGAAGGTAATTGCCTAGCCCGGAATTATACATTTCTTGAAATTGTGAGGCGAGTACAATAAGGGTTGGGAGGAGAGCGGCACTCGCTAAGTAGAGTTCATTGCTGCAGTTGATATCCGAATGAATTATAATTTATGTGTACAATGGGCATCAGTATATATTGGATTAGACCAACAAAGAAGAAGTAACGTATTGGCGTTGTATAAATTTCTTTAAAAACAAGTCTGATGTGTTCCATTCATATGATTTTTTCTACATCTCTGGAACAAATTATTGTTAAAAAGCTTATGCTGCTATTTACTTCATGCTAATCGAGAAAAAAAAAAAAAAAATAGCAGAAATAGTCTTATTACTTGCTTCCTTGCAAGTAGAAGCGAAATATGGGAGTATCGTAGGTTAAAATGATAGTCAAAAGCTGGTTGCTATGAGACTGAAGTTCCTCTGTTTGTATGGACATGAGTTGGCAAATTGTAGAGAAAGTATACGTTTTTCACAGCTGAAACCGAAAACAAGGAACGTCTAAAAAGACGATCAACTCCACGAATAAAATGTATATAACATAAATGTTGTGTTTTAACGTGTTCTACATTTTTGGTGTGGTTAGTTTTCGTTTATCTCTTACTGTTTAGCACTTATGCAAAATTCCGTAAAATTCATCCACAATAAAATAGTCTTCGCTGGCTATTTCCAGAAAATTCAAGATATATAGATTTTATTTGTCAGCTAAATATCCTTAATATATCAGTATTTCAATCAAAATCGTTAGAGCCAATTTTGAGAAAATAAACATTTCGAGAAAAAGTTCCATGTAAAGGGAAGTTGGGGGTGGGGGATTTTCTTGAAAATCTTAGTGTCGCATCCTTGGAGGATACCAAACTTAAATACCAACTTGGTGTACCAACGGTCTTTTCGTTTTAGAGCTATGTTGTCCACAGACACACACACGCGGACCTTTTTCCAAAAATGCTTTTTTTTTTATTCAAGGGGGACCCAAAACATATATTTCCGGTGAAATCTCTGTATCGAATTTTTGGGTGGAATGCAATACTTTCTCTATACGCTATGTACATAATAAGTGTGGAGAAATTAAAAAATGCAAAGGAAGACTGTCAAGTAAAGAGAACAGAGTTTTAGGTGAAGGAAGCCATATAAGTGCGAAAACATTTTGTAAACGCAAAAAAAAAAGCGTGCAAGAGAAACAGAGTATTTACGCTGAAGATGTAGGAAAGCTCTTCAACCGAGACTATGATTTAGTCACATCGCTACCATCACACAGGAGTACCGAACACTCGCTGCATCGCAATAGGCGAAAAAATATGGGACCTAAGGCATAGTGCTTCAATAAAATCTCTGATATCTCTTGCTTATGAACGGTGGAAAAAAATTACTTGAACATAAGAACAGGGGTCCGAATGACAGAATATTGGGGTTTGCTAGCGAAAAGGGAAAATTATCTTTATCGGGCTGTGTTTCTTCTCTGTGGATGGCACCTTCAAGAGTTCGAGCAAGCAATTTGGACAGTTATTTGTCATTCACGCCGGTCTCAGAAGTTCCAGGGAGGAAACAAACACAATTTTAGCTGTATACGTCTTGCTGCCGAACAAAAAACGAGAAACATATGACAGTTTTTTCGAAGCTATTAAAACTAATGTGCCTGGATGGAACCCTGCAACTCTCATAATGGACTCTGAAACTGCTATTGTACAGCCAGCTAGAAGCTTGTTTCCTGAAACAGAGATTTTGGGTTGCAATTATTATTTTAATCAATGTTTGTGGCGAAATGTGCAATACTGTGGCCTTGTTCCTGCCTACAGGGAAAATGAAGAGATACGCTGTCATATAAGAATTTGTTAAGCACTAGCACATCTTCCTCTGGAAATGTTGGACGGCGATTGGCTCTGCACGCCTGAGAGCCAAAATCTTCAAAGAGTTCTACGATTATTTTGTAGACCAGTGGCTTGATAACGATCACATACCAAGAGATATGTGGAACTGCAGTGGAAGGCGCCACCTCAAAAGGGTAGAATCAAAGAATAAATAAATCAATTTCAAGAGTTCATCCCAATGTTCATTCATTAATACACAATCTTCGAGAAGACGCAGAGTACTACGGCCACCAGTTTGACCAGTTAGTTTTAAATATCAATGGGAAAAGAAGGAAGAAAGCAGCAATAAGCATTGACGAGGCTATTTCAAAGGTTCTAAAAAGAGTCCAGGTTGATGGCAAATTAAAATCACTTCTGACTTGCGTGAGTTACTCACAGAAATTACAGTAATGAAAAAGGCTTCTACAGTGCAACGTTACAAGTTGGCAGATATGTCGTGTAAATATTGTAAATAAGTTTAATACTCAGTTAAAGAAAATGGGGATTGAAAAGAGACTACCTCCCTGGAAACGATACAAAGTCGGCTGACTGTCTCTTACAATTTTTATTAAAAAAAAACAAAAAAAAAAAACCGTAATTACTCAGCCCCAGCTCCTTCTAACCACATCGTGGTGGTATGTCAAACTGATACCCTGCCGTACTCTTAACGTAACTAAAGCAATTTAATACTATTTTATGATGCAATAGTTATCTAGAGAATAAATAGCTAGCATTTATAATATCATGTGCATTTCTTTCTGTTTTCTGCAACTATAATCGTGTTTCGATTTTTAATTTACTAATTATACATATCCACATTATTGAACCTGTTATTACCAGCTATTAATGCTTGTTCTGTACAAGTGTCAACATTGAACTTCGGACTCGCCAGGTAGAGGAAAAGGTTCCGTACAAGTGTCACTCCGTACAAGTGTCCATCCGAACAAGTGTCCATCCGTACAAGTGTCTCTCCGTACAAGTGTCTCTTCGTACAAGTGTCACTCCGTACAAGTGTCTCTCCGTACAAGTGTCACTCCGTACAAGTGTCTCTCCGTAGAAGTGTCTCTCCGTACAAGTGTCTCTCCGTACAAGTGTCACTCCTTACAAGTGTCTCTCCGTACAAGTGTCACTCCGTACAAGTGTCTCTCCGTACAAGTGTCTCTCCGTACAAGTGTCTCTCCGTAGAAGTGTATCTCCGTACAAGTGTCTCTCCGTACAAGTGTCACTCCGTACAAGTGTCTCTCCGTACAAGTGTATCTCCGTACAAGTGTCTCTCCGTACAAGTGTCACTCCGTACAAGTGTCTCTCCGTACAAGTGTCTCTCCGTACAAGTGTCTCTCCGTAGAAGTGTATCTCCGTACAAGTGTCTCTCCGTACAAGTGCCTCTCCGTACAAGTGTCACTCCGTACAACTGTCTCTCCGTACAAGTGTCTCTCCGTAGAAGTGTCTCTCCGTACAAGTGTCTCTCCGTACAAGTGTCACTCCGTACAAGTGTCTCTCCGTACAAGTGTCTCTCCGTAGAAGTGTCCCAACTATCCCAACTATCCAATTCATCTCTTAACAATTGGTCGATAATTTTCATTCTCTCTCTCTCTCTCTCTCTCTCTCTCTCTCTCTCTCTTGTTTTTAGAATAATGGTCAAAGATATGATAAACGTTAAAGCTTGCAATGTTCTAATAACTTTAAAATAAATAACATAGTTAATCCATCTACAACTAGCAAATATTTGAAGTTCTCTTTCTGGCTGATATAAAGCTTAAAAATATACCTACTTCGATTGTGAGTATTGGATCTAGAGCAACGATTATGTAAGTGATAAATCAACTGCTTGCAATTGTATCCTTAAGGGTGAGATGAGGGTGGAAGCGCAAGGTGGAAGGGTAGGGAATTTTGGGAAAATGTACCTCTTAAGTGAGTTCGAACAACTGGAAAATGATGCAGCTTGTTTGTAATTTCTTCCGGGATTGGGGATCATTGTTGCCTTTCATTGCCTATAGCCAGTACCTAACTATTGCATGGTCCTCCCGTACAATAGGTTTGCCATGCGTCGCGTATTGCACAAATGTTCTCACATTTGAGGAAGCTTTTCTCTTATTGAGCTCATAAATGTCATAAACATCACTTATTTACGGAAGCGCTAACTCGCTCGATGTGTATGTATTTACGTACTTCGTACGTTTGCTCAAAGCGATGAAGTTTATTTGCCTATAAAAAGTAAGAAACTTTATAGAAAGATCTTACATTGAAACTCAATTACTTTTCACAAAACAGATAAAAATGACAAAGCTGTTGCATTACGTAATTTTAAGCTTAATAAGCACTCCTGGAACCTTGAGTCAAGCCCTTTCCTGTTTACAAAAGCGGAAGTGTTTTCTTACCCAGTGTGCGGGACATTTCCTTTCCTATCATCCTTTGAACTTAACAACAGTACACGTCTTCTTTCTTGGTTATCGCATTGGTTGTTTATACTTCAGAAGATAGTGTAACCTTTCTCCATAATTTGATATTTACCCTTATGACATAAATAAAGGAAATTGATGGGTATTGTGTAGGTAATTTTAAAACCATTTTGTCAGTTTTCGTAAATTAATAATTAAGAAATTAATGCCAAGAACATGCTGCTGTTTTTACTTGTAAGCCGAATTCTTTGTTTGGCATCTTATCTTAACTCCAAGAGCAGAGCTAATGCTCCACAAAACAACGAGACATAGTTTTAGAGTAACTCGTATATTCTGAAGAGGAAAACCGCCGCCGATTTTGCCAAACATCTATTGTCCAATCGTACTATTCCAATAATAATAATAGTTTGAAGGAACAGAGCGACATTCTCTCATAAGCATGTTTAAATTTAGATCTCTTCCTCTCCTAAAATTAGTTGCACATCCTGCCTATATTTAATTCGAGCGCGACGATTTATAAATATAACAATATTTACAGAATATAGCCAAGTTTTCACTAAAGATTTGATGAGCTTCTCTTGTATGTCCTCATTGCAAGCAGTAAAGCATTTGCACTTCTTCGGCTGCTGTGCCTACGTAAATCTGTATAAAATTGCAGTTGTAAGTAAACTGTCGAAAATGTTCTATTTGTCGAGTTGACGTACTTATAAGGGAATTTTGATATCGCTTATAACTACATAATGTGATAATCTTATGGAAGGACGGAAATACTAAAGAGAGAGAGAGAGCACACACACACACACACATGCTCGGTAACATTGCTTTGTAGTTACCGATCAATATCATCCTCGTCCGAGAGTTGCTTTACTAATAGTACATCTACGGAGTTAGTATAATCCCTGTTTTTTTTTTTTTTTTTTTTTTTTTCCATTTTCGCCTACTGCTAATAACGTTAATCTTTTATCCGGGGCGGCAGGTGACTCTAATCTTTGGTGGTTTTTAAAATTATCGCTGCATTCTGGATCATTTAAAACAATGAATACCGTTTAAAATTAGACTGATAAATTTACGCAAACCAGTATTTTGTTTGCAAATAGACGTGAGCGCAGTGGCATGAAATGATGCTGCAGTCGGCCGGCAATTAACAGGTACGCAGCAAAGCATCGGTCTGTCCAGCACTGCGATAAAGCGAGTATCGCTTCGCGAGGCGCAGCGAAGATAAAAATCTGATGTGTTACAATCACATGACTATCTCTACATCTATGTAACAAATTATTCTTAAAAGCTTATCCTTCTATCTATATGATGCTATGTCCTTATTACTCGGTCCCCTGTAAGTAGAAGGAAAACAAATCTAATGTGTTCCATTCACATGATGTCCTCTAGCTGTTCGGTAAACAAACCTTTTATTCAAAAGATTAATCTGTTATCTACATCATGCTAATCAAGATAAACATGATCAGAATTAGTCTTATTATTATCTTCCTTGTAAGCAGAAAGGAAATAACAAAATGCACAGACTAAAGTGATAGTCTCGTCCTTTAAAATCCGGTCGCTATAAGAAACAATTGAAATTCCAATCTGTTTGCTTTCCAGGAGTAAATAAACGAAAAACAAGAAAAAAAAATGTCTTCCGGCTTGAACAAAACTTAAGTGGCTAAACTTGAAACTAATAATTAATCCGGAATATCTTGGAAACGTTAACTCTACAAAGAAAAGTATATAACATAAATTGTGTGTTTTAATGAGACCTACGTTTTTTGTGTAGTAAGCTTTTGTATATCTCTTACGGTTTGCCAGTTATATAAAAGTCATCCAGAATGAAGAAGTCTTCAGAGGTTATTTCCAGAAAATCCAAGATATACATTTCGTTTGTCATAAACATTTTTTAAACATACGGTATTTTAAACAAAATCGTTAGAGCCATTTTTGAGAAAATCAAAATGTTCGAAAAATGTTCCACATAAAGGGTAGATGGAGGTTGGGGGGGATTTTCTTGAAAATCTTCGTGTCGCATTCTTGGAAGATACCAAACTTAAATACCAAGTTTGGTGTTTAACGTTCTTTTCGGGTTGAGCTATGCTGCACACACACACACACACACACACACACACACACACTCACGCACGCACACACATACACACACTCATACACACAGGGATATTTTACTAAAAATGTTTTTTTTTTTATTCAGGGAGTCTCAGAACATGTATTTCCGGTGAAATCTCGGTATCGATTTTTTTAGTGCAATACAATACCTTCTCTATACACCATGTACATAGTACGTGCACAGAAAGTAAAAATAGACTAAAGAATGCCTCAAGTAAATTACAGGGGAAAGTCTTGCAACGCTAAACACAAGAAGTGATTGCTAATGTGTACTGATTTATGATGAGAGAGGCTGCAGAGGGACCATTATTAAATTTAAGTCTGCTTAGCGAGAGCTAGTGTTCTGTCGTTTTAGTTCGGCCCGTATAGCTGTGTTCGCAGCTAGTGGACCCTGAAAGGAATGAGCATACAACGCACACGAGTACAGATAATGTGACTCTAACAGATAGAAACGGTATTGAAGAAAACCATGCAGCCTACCTTAACAGATTAGTGACCGTGCCAATTCTGAGAACATGACGCTGTTTCATTTTCTGAAGAAGAAGATTAGTTTTTGTGTGTCTGTGTGACTGTGGGCGGCATAGCTCAAAAAAGAAACGTTAAATAACAAACTTGATATTTAAGTTCAAAACCTTCCAAGGATGCCCCACAAAGATTTTCAGCAAAATCCCACCACCCTATTATCCTGTACATGTGGCAATTTTTCGAAAATTTTTATTTTTTCAAAATTAGCTTTTACGATTTTTATTGAAATACCATATGTTTAGGATATTTTCTAGCAAGCGTAATGTATACCTTGAATTTTCTTGGAAAAGTCTCTAAAGACTTCTTCATTCTGGAGACTTTTGTAAGTAAGAGAAAGACGAAACTCACTACACAAAACATGTAGAATTCATTAAAACACACACTTTATGACATAGACCTTTTTTAAATAAATATAAAATGAGTTAACCGTATTATTCTTCGTATAGTGGTAGCATTAAAGACATTGATTTGTGCAACAGTATGCTCTGATCTAGTTCTTCTTTTTACTGGAGTGCTCAATATATTATTTTCTCCTCTTGACCGCAACTCTTTCTTCTCCTTATGAATTCTCTATATCGTTGACAAAGAAACACCAGTATAATATTCAACTGGTTATGAGCCTGTGGCACTGTTTATTCAGAGCTTCTTCATCATATTTATCTATAACGCTACTTATAATTTTACGCCCTTCTGAATGCACTACCGTATACTTCTTAACTTCAGACTTGGTGAAAAGAATATAAATTTTCTTACAGCATTGAACTACTTCTGCACCTTATTATGCTAAGTAGGCTACGCTAAATAAATACACATACCTGCAGGAATGATTACTGCATAATGGCTCACCGGGTAACCAGATATCGCTTTCCCCTCTCCCCACACCTCCACCTGCAGGGCTCACGAGCCCAGGATACAACTCTAGAATTAAATCTGAATTAGAACGTATTCCATTAGGCGAATTCGGGTCGTTCTCAGCAACTTCGTAAAGAAAACTTCTTCTTACAAAAGATTATTACTTTACATACACCATGTTAATCGAGATGAATAATAACATAAATTGTCTTGTTAATTGCTTCCTTGTAAGCAGAAGGGAAATAAGGGAATACACTGGACTAAAGCGATAGTAAAATCTTTGAAAAATTATCGCTATATGAAACAATTAAAATTCTGTTATCTTAGACTGGCTATCAGTAAAACAAAAGAGGTATGAAACGAAAGACGAATTCCCGTTTGAGAAAACTTTAAGCAGTTTAACATTGAAACCAATAACAAGGAATGTCGTGGAAACGGTTAACTTTACTATATATATCACGGACTGTGTACACAAATTCTGAAGGATATATAAAGAAAAGAAAAACTGCAAGTAATTTGGTCCGGGTCAAGCTGCACGCTGCCGCCAAAACAGTCTCTATTTCACGGCCGGAAATATGCTGTTGGTGGGGTGCTCTATCTCGCTTGTGGTTTAGGATGGGGAGGGCCCAGGTTACATAATCGGTGGTATGGTGATAATGACGGGGCAGCTAGAAGCACCCGGTGTGAGACCTATTTTGAAACATATCACTATACTCACTTTTTTAGTTATTAGTGCATATCATTGTATTTTAACTTGAAATATGGCCAAATGCTATTGGTCTAAACCAAATTTCGGATTTTTAGCAATTTTTTGGCCATAGTGAAAATGTTAAAGGACCACACCCACTTACAGTCATCCGGTTAAATCGTCACGTGATACGGTTTAATGCGCCGCATGGTAATAAAAACAACAGGAAATTGAACTACAAGCATTATATTATTTAATTAGGCAAAACATTTTTTTTTTCGTTTTTTGAACTTTTTGATCAATTTTCACAGATGGGTATCCTTAAGGACATGGAAAAATGGAGTTATGAAAACCATGAATTTTTGACAACTAAGAAATAGACAGTGATTCATAGGGCAGAATAGATTTTGACGATAGTAAAGGATATCTAGTTTAATGTATTTTGGGGTGTTAGAATATCTAAACATTTTAAAAACTTACTAATATTAATAAAATGTACACAGACAGCAGCAGGATGCGCTCATAACACATACAAATGGTCAATTGAAATGCCTTTTTATGATCTGTTGCCTGAGAATATATCCACATGGATTCTATACAACTTAGGCATTGACCACAGGTACAATTTCAACTGGATCTTCTTCCATATTCTCGAAGTAATCTCGCCGCAGAATGATTATGTTGTGTAAAGCAGCACATGCCACTATGTGAGCAATTTTCACCTTAGACAAGGAAATCTTTGTTTCCATACTCCATTGAGTTGCCCTTCTATATTTCTGGTGGATTTTTGTGTTCTATTGCATGTGAAATGAAAGGATTATATTGTAATGTATTAATTTCTGTTGTAAATATGTAGCTCCAGTAAACTTACATTTTATGTTTTAGTTTTTGAAATACAGTGAGATATAAATTTTACAGCATCCATATATTATCTAAAAGTATATAATCCGCTGGTATACCAGAACCAGCTGATGTAATAATTATCTAACTTCTTAAACTATAGGCAAGTTGATGATGCCAGATGCTTTATAAAATAGTAACAAATATATTATTATACGAAATATTATTATTATAGAACTTTGAATCCCATATTGTTTATTGCATATGTAAATTTCACAAACTTTTTTTTCCAACCCCCCTCCATATATTATTCTTTTGGTAAGAATTTAGCTGAAAATTAACTTTGTTCTACTGGGGTTCTCACATGGTGATCCAATATTGGATTGTAAACGTATGGTGGCTGTTGGTAACAGTTGTCCCTAAGTAGAATTCAATGGATCCTGTCATCCACCAACTTCTCACAAATAGAAGAGTTTTCAAAAATTCTGCCTTTATGAGTTGATCCTGACCGTTGTGAAACAATGTTCATGATTTCCAATTGAGGCCCACAAATTGCCTGCAAATTCAGAAACATCTACCCCTTCTTATTCTTGTAGAAGTCTGCAAACTGTCCTCAAGGACTTTGAATTGGAATATGGGTGCATTCGATTACACTTGTGAAGATTAGAAATAGTTTATGACAATCAAACCTTGTATGAACATAAACAAAAGTAATACAAATAAAATGCAGTATTTAAGTTTGCTATTTATGTACAATCTATTCACTTTGAATTGATTTTATGAACAAGAATATGGTAGCTAGGATTACTATTGAAATGATTTCTTTTTTCAATTAATTTTTGAGATTGCTTCTTTAACAGCCAACATTATTTATGCTTGAGAAAATGTTATATTATACCCTTAAATCCATATTTTTGTCTGGAATAACCAATGCCTGATGCTTTAATAAGTTAAAAAAGCTAATATGATATCACTGGTTAATAACACTTTAAAAACTTTTTGTATCCGAAACAAAATTAATGAAATCTTATGTAATTGGACCACCTAAATTTGAAAATGACAGTAAACATTTTTTCTTAGTTCTTGTTTAGAAGATATATGCAATACAAGTTTCAATATGTTCAGCCAAGAAGATATAAATAGCCTTTAATCACATACCTTATAAGTGAGGTCTTTTGCCTTATCTGCTATATTTTAATTCAGGAAAATCTCATATTACAAACCAGCAATAGTCAGCGAGCATAGATGTACTCCATTTTTCCTGATAGCGACGTTCAAGTGTAGCAATATCCTGATGAAAACGTTTGCCATGCTCATCACTCACTGTACCAATATTTTTAGGAAAGAAGTCTAGGTGTGAGTGAAGGAAGTGCATCTTCAGAGACATGTTGCGCCCCATTCTGTTATAAGCCATCAACATATTGTCCACTAATTTTTTATAATTAGGCGCTCTATTGTTACCAAGGAAGTTAAGCACAACTGAGGAAAATGCTTCCCATGCAACTTCCTCCTCGCCAGTTAGAAGTCCATGATAATGTCCATCGGCCATTAACTTTTTATTTGGGGACATATGAATATTCCGGCTTTGATTTTGGACTCACTTAAACGTGGAAATTTATGAAGAAGGTACCTAAAGACTTCTCCATTTCGATTCATACATTTTACAAAGTTTTTCATTAGTCCCAGTTTAATGTGCAATGCAGGTAATATTATTTTTCTCTCGTCAACCAGTGGTCTGCAAAGTACGTTTTTGTTTCCTGGTTCTAAGTTTTGTCTGAGAGTCCATTTTTTTTTCTTGCATGGTGTTTATCCTTTGCACGACTATCCCACTCACATAAAAAGCAGCAGTAATTCGTACAACCCTGCTAATAGCTCCTGATAGTGTGGTTAATCTAAAGTCAAGATGTAGTTTCCATCCTAGCAATCTTCCAGAATCGGGTACTGCCCAAAGCTTGATGTAGTGATATTGGTCAGTTTGCAAATTGTTGTGAGTTGCACGAGTAATATTGTCAATATTTAGACGTCTGTTGTAATAACGTCTGCGCGCGGCTGGCATGTCTGCCGCAATGACAAGTTTAAACGTGATATCAGTGTTGAAGCGGAAGCGGCGGCGGAAGCGAGTGCCTAATACGATTGCCACCACTTTCAAATCTGCACATATGCACCACTTGCACTTATCAAAATTTATATAGTTGATTAGTAGTTTCATAATACCATTTGTCTCTTTCATATGAACTATATGACCAATAGGAATCCTTGGTAATTCATTGCCATTGTGAAGTAAAACAACTTTAAGGCTGAGTTCACAGGGGTCTATAAAAAGGTGCCACTCTTCTGGATTATGTTGCATGTTCAAGGTGACAATCAGTCCATCCACGTCATCACAAAATACAACATTTTCTTGCTTAGAAAAATAATATTGTAGTGAATGCTGACGAACTCGAAAACTTGTTATTTTCACATTTGCTTCAAGAACGTTCCACTTCCTAAGACGTGATGCCAACAACTCGGCTTTATTCATAGGGAGATCTAAGTCTCTCACAAGGTCATTTAGTTGAGTTTGAGCAACTTTATGAGTTTCAGAACGTAGTGTATCAGGCACAAAGTCTGTATCTTCAGATGTTGACGGTACTGCTTCTTCAGAGGAGGGTGATGGTGTGTTGTCAGAATCCAGGGTATATGAGGCTGGAGGAACAGGTATCGGTAAATCTTGGCAATGTGGCATAGGGCGGGTGGCTGAGGGGAAATTTGGGTAAGGTAAACCGTATTTCTTCTTACTATTCATACCAATAACGGAAGGAACCATACAGAAGTGGCAGTTATTTACACGATTACTTTGTTCCTTCCAAATCATTGGTATAGCGAAATTCTAGATCGCCTTTTTCCATTTAGCCATTTACGTAGATTTGTGGAACAGTTGCGGCAACAAATATGGGGTGCAAACAGTCTGTCCTGATCACCTACTTTGCGGCCAATATAAAGATTGTATGCCTTTTTGGCCATGGAAGTAAAAGGTACCTTTTGTGATTTTACAGTAACTTCCCCGCATATATAGCAAAAGTTATTTGAGTTATTAACACACTAACGCGGCATTTTGTAACTTTCTCGAAATGTCTGTTATTTTGAAGGCACTGAAACACCGTTTCACGCACTCTCAAACTAAACACTGAACTCAGTTGCTAAAGGAATGGCAAGTTGAGAGTTGGACTCTACCTGCAGGACATAAATCAACCCTCACACTTCCGTTACAGGGTGTTTCATAAATATGTATTCGAACTAATTCGTGTATTTTCATTACAAAACAATTTGTTAGAATTAGATTTCATTCGAAAGCACCGAAAACATATAACTAATTTAAAAATTAACTTCAGAGCAAATATTATAAGCTATTACCGTTCATATTTTTCCCGGTAATGTGCGTCTAACTGAACGCTAAATAAACAAGTTTATTCTCTGGCCTGTAAAGGTTAATTCAACCCACACTTGAACTATACTAAAGCTTGCTTCTTGAATGTGACCTACATTGAAAGGAAAATACATAAATTGGTGTATTTATTCCGATTTTAATAAAAATCGCGACGTGTTTAACTGCATCATTTCCATTGATTTTGATCAGCTGACGTGTGTACTTCAGATCGCTAGACTAGATGATAGCACCGTCACACGTCGCCAGCTGTTACCATGTTAAATTGAGGTAGTTTCCGGTGTATGAAGTGTATTTGCTAGAGTATTACTATCTAGAGAAACATGTGTGATTGTAGAACGAAAGCTTTGGTTATCGGCCAGATAAATTTATTTGGTGAAAAACTATAGGCAGGCTTATCGGGCCATTGTAGAACCGGCCCTAAGAAAAATTCCAACATCCTTTATAACTCTTTCACATTATATGCTGCGAGGTCAATACATATAACAACGGTTTATGCTGTTAGTGCTGATTTTCTCCCGAAATTCTTTAACCTTGAATATCGTGGCGTTATCGGTCAACATGGCCGTGATATTTCTTTCCCATGGTATGTACTTATTTATCAATGTGTTAGCACATGCTA
Source organism: Hymenopus coronatus (assembly GCA_030762935.1). Lineage (NCBI taxonomy): Eukaryota > Metazoa > Arthropoda > Insecta > Mantodea > Hymenopodidae > Hymenopus > Hymenopus coronatus. Next base: position 297,296,283 of record CM060900.1, read on the forward strand.
TACTATTGGCTTTCTTCAATGGAAATAATTTAGTTAGCTTTGAATGAGCGCCGTAAGCTAGCATTAGATATTTATAACTAGAGATAGGCCGCGAATGGTGTCGCGAAGAATCGAACACTTTAACATCCGGGAGCCGATACTCTCAATTCTGGAGTCGAATCCCTCTTCCGTACGTCATCTGTTGTTAAACAGATATAAAACGCGTGTCTGCAAATGAAGCACTGTGTGAAGGAATATGCTGTGTATATACTTAACGTGATGTGAACTCATGCTGAACCTTTTCTACTACGCACAGAAATGGAGAGGATATTGCATTCCACGCAAAATTCGATACCGGGATACTACTGGAAATACGCGTTTTGAGACTTCCTGAATAGAAAAAAAAATCTGATGTGCTCCATTCACATGACTTTCTCTAGCAGTTCCACTTATAAAATATTCTTACAAGAGATTATTCTTGCATCTACTTCATGATAATGGAAATTGTCTTATTACTAACTTCCTTGTAAGTAGAAGGGAAATAAGGGAATACATTAGGCTAAAGCGATACATTTTTTAAAAGCTATTTTAAACAGTTGAAGTTCGGTTCGTTTTACATGGTCAGCAGTAAAACAAGAGAGGTGAAACGAAAGATGACTTTGCGTTCGAATAAAGTTATATAGTTTAATATTTGAAACCAATAACAAGGAATATCACTAAAACGGCGAACTAAAACTTTGTGACAAATTATGTGTTTTAATGTTGTAAGTTTTTGTCTATCTCTTACGGTTTACCAATTATGCAAAATTCATCCAGAATAAAGAGTCTTCAGAGGTTATTCTCAGAAATTAAAGATATACATTTTATATGAGATCTAAATATATTTAGTATACGTATTTTAATCAAAATCATCGTGCCATTTTTGAGAAAAAAACATTTTCAAAAAGTGTTCCATATAAAGGTAGTTTGGGGTGGAGTTTCCCGAAAATCTTCGTGACGCATCCTTGGAAAGTACTAAACATAAATACCGTTTAGTATTTAACGGTTTTTTCGTTTTTGAGCTATGCTGTACACACACACTCACTGAAAAGTACATAGACCTCAAATTGAAGAGGTCCGGGTTCGAATCTCAGTTAGGGTGATTGAACTGAGTATGTGCTTTCTCGGGATGTTGCCTTATCCGGAGACGACGAAAGTCAGATATCTAACTCTTAAGCTCCAAAGCCTACAGGTCCATTATTCAAATTTCAACCATATCGTTTATTTACCATGCGATATAGCTGCTCAGTTAACGGCCGTACAGCTAGGTCCGGTACCTGAAAATGGTCCTTGGTCCTATACCGTTTGCGCAACATGACCAAGTTTGCGTTGACTGAAGTACTGCGTTTGTTTAGTGCGGGGCTGTGCGTTCTATGACGTCAGAGCGAAAGCAAGACTTCGCGAGAGAGTCGACACCAGTTTTTTTTTTTTTTTTTTTAAATACAGTACCGGAGTGTGATCAGGACTCCGATACTGTATACCGTACTTTTATTTACCTTTTTTTTCTTTTTACTTTGTTTTGCCGTATTATTACTGTTTATTACTGTTTTCTTACTTTTACAACACACACATATACACAAAGATATAACACCCATGCCCAAGGTGGGACTCGAACCCACGATCCCCAGCGCTACGAAGCACCAAAGCGGGACGCCTTGGCGAGCGCGGCCATGGGGACCGGCAAACATATAACACCCATGCCCAAGGCGGGACTCGAACCCACGATCCCCACCGCTACGAAGCACCAAAGCCTTGGCGAGCGCGGCCATGGGGACCGGCTTGTTCGGAGTCGATGGAGTCGACAGTCTCGACTCCGGGCTTAATTTCAACCCATCTCTATTTATAACCCAATGATGCTGTTCGTAGTTCTCATGGCTATTTTTCTGCTAGCTTATCGTCCTAGGAGGTGGGATGCAATAATAACGGTTAGGGGGCTGGAAAACCTTGCCACAGTCATTCTTCACAGCCTATTATTATCTCAGTATCAATTACAATTGTGTTGTTACCAGTTGTACCTATTTTTTGGCAGTAAAATATAGAAAATATGCTGATATCTTATGCCGTTCTTGGTTTGCTGGTATTCGTATTGTTCCAAGCGGCTGTTGGGAAACGAGGGAAACCGGAATGGTGAGCCATATTATCTAACTTCATGTTTAATCTATTCCAGGTTTTGGGATGAGCTTGTTAAGCATTGCAAATTCCGTGTGGAATATATTGCTCTCTTTCTCTCTACTTACCATGGTTGAAGTTAAAACAAATACACAATACGTCACGTGGTTTCTCTCATATGACTCCGTTTGTATTGAATCAATAGCTGTCGTTTCTTTGTCTGCATTTCCAGCAACTGTCGCAACATGCTGCACATTTTCTAATCGTTTCGCCTACTTTAAGAATATACATATGTTCGATTATTGTATTTGTGGCCCTATCTGTTCCTGAGTGAAAAGTTGTTCATATAATTCCTTAATTCTATTTGCATACATATTGGCATCCATAACTTTCCAACCCTGTGTTTGTTGACCATGTTTCTTATAGAAAGGCCATTGTATTCGGACATGGCAATTTTCACTTTTTCATCGGTACCTACTAGCGGAACTTTATTATAATATTCTTTCAGTTTTTCGTAATTCGTTTCTGCTTTCAACTTCATTCCTATTGGCATAATATTTACTTCTCTTTTCGGTGTATCAACGGTCTCTGGAATTTCCTGATAATGGCTCAGCCGTGATAGTAGGTTTCTGAATGTATTCAATTTCCCTCACACATGCACGATGTCGATTTTATAACTCGAAATTGTTTGTAGATAAGTTGAATTCTTCGTTGATGTTAATTTACATTTCTTCAAAAATGAAAAGCTCACGTGGGCTGAGTATACAGTTATGTTCTGTAAGTACACATACGTTCTAAGACTGCTTAGAGCAAACTGAATAACTCCGATTTCTAACTTCGTTACGATGCAGTTCTTTCCACGGCTGTCGATCCCCTGGATGCTGTATTAACGACGTGTGACATTCTGCTACTTCATCATTCTTCATTTTTATTTCCCCGTGTGTTGTTATATTGGTACACTGCTCTGTATTACCATAAAAATGATTATCATCCACAATGGTTGAACACAAGACCGTATTGAAACCCCTCAACAAAAATCATCCTTCAGGTTTCCTGCTGCCTGAATTTTTGAGCTGGCCTTTTGTTGCTACGAACTGGCACAACATGTATTTCGTGTCGGGCGTTATCCTGGTTGACTCGTGAATTATTATTAGTGCTATCGTGGTAATTGTTTCCTGAACTTACTGATATGTTGTCATCTGAATAATAGCCTATCTATGTGAAGTAGCGACTTTCTCGCTTTCCTGTGGAATATGTCGGGCTTCGCTGTCCTTTATTTTCCCTATACATGTTTTGAGGTCCCCTAACATAATTTTCTGTAATCATGATTATATTCTCATAGCCTTCAGGTCTAGCGCAATTATTTAAATTGTGGTAATGGTCGCTGATATCTCTCACGCGTGTAGTTCTCACGAGGCTCTCATGCCGGTTACGCCTTCTTTTATCATTTGAGTGCGGCGGTCAGACAAAGTCCCTCACATCTCGTGCTTCGTATTCTTGAGCTTCAAGGGAGTAGTGTTTAGCGCCCGTTTTACTACTCGTGGCACCGCAGGCTGCAAGGGACGATACAAATTAGCAATTTCCATAATTTTGTTTGATTTAGCTACCAATAGTAGTTCTGTATTTGGAGAGGAAAATGACTTGACGTGAATGAAATAGAATGTATTTAACATATCTTAATGTCGTCTTAAGGACTTAGTATATATGGAATTTTGTAAAAGGTAATCTGTCATGGACATGTTATCTCTCGGCGTAACATAATTTTGACCTGATGCGTATTGCATTCCAAAATCTGCTCACAATTAAATGTTTGAACAACTCAAAACTGTCATCGCTAGACATCACAAAATTAGCCCAGCCAACTGTGCGTGCATCCCAACATTTCCTTGTAATTGTTATCTTAAACGCCTACGATATGTTTTTAAGACGGAAATATTCTTGTAGTTGATCCAGATATTGTATGGGCGAATTATTATTTTCATCAGAGAATAAACACAACAATGGGATTTCATTAAGAATCGCTGTGTGTACCGACGGAAATTTTGTCTCCTCGAATTACAAGAAATTGCACTAAATGCTGTAGGAATAGTATTGCCTGAATCATCATTACTCCCACCAATTATATGTATACATTGCATTTACAACTATTGCATTTTCAGACATTTGATTACTCAGGTCACTTGTCATACTTGGTGTACTATTAATATGCACATCCTTGGAGCCCTTGTTACTATCATGCAAATTTGCATTCTTTTTCTTAAAATCTAATTTATTTACTTTAGTACACATTTCTTTATTTACATTCTGCCATTCTCTAATTGACTAGTCAATTCTTTCACTTCTTTCTCTATTTTTCCTTCAGTATCTTTCCCGGTATTATTTAATGAATGCAATTTTTCATTCAAGTCAGTGTCGTTCTTGTTACTGGAAACAGCAAATTTATCTACTTTTCCCCCCAGCTTTCTGATATCACCTTGAATATTAACATGCACAATTTGCTTCTGATCCCTAGCATTTTTAACTACCTCTGAGATGTTGTTGTTTTCAGAAATTAAACCGGATGTACTTTTTACAAAATGTCATTTTCTTTGCTACAAAGTTCATTCCTAACCTTCTTAAACTCATTGTTAATCTGACTAGAGATGCCTATAAATTCCTCTTTTATTTAATTAAAATCTTCCCTCTATGCTACCAAATTAGCATTAAATTCCCCTTCTAAGCTTTTTAGATTGACCTTGAATGCATTCATGTAACGCTTTAAATTTTTACCCATTCCCCCTTTAAATACATTAATTTCTTCATTTAAGTTTATTGATTTCCCTTTAAGGGGACACGTGGTTCAAAATGCACTGCAATAGTAAACTAGCCACAGACTCTAATCAACAACAGCTATTCACTTGAAATTTGGCAGAGTTATTTAGCACAATAGTTTTCTATTACCATACTTGTTACAGCATTCTGACTTTTCAGAAATTTAAATAATAAATCAACATAACCTAACCTGACGTTGCCAAACATAAGGAACATTTTCTCCTTGAGTATTGAAGATATAGATTTGAATTTTTTACACAATATCCTTACATCATATCTAACAAATCCCTGCAAAGAACGTTTGGTGCAATAATTTCCTGTTTCTTTAAAAAAATATTTAATTTAGGGTATTAATGGCGGTGAACAAACTTTCTTCTCTATACAAGTCAAAATCCCAATATGGACACTTAAGAAAAATCTTTCTGCAGACAATTGTTCAATAATTAATGGGAAAGAAGTATACGGAGTCTCATTCCTTTATCTCTGATAGTTTTTAAGAAAATGTTCCTTATAATCCGAAAACTTTAAACTCGGAAAAACACAATTTCAAGTTTGCGAAGCATGCCTATACATGCTTTGCGTTTAGGTACCTTTAAAACTCTCCAGCACCATAATCCTGGTCCTCCTGCTGGTCTTCAGCATGTTTCATTTTTAGTGAGCTCTGCTGCCTGGGCTTTGAATTGCACGATCAGCATTTCCAAGCCGTTTCCTGTCAATGCCTTGGAGTATCTTCTTTGTAAATGTTCCCGGCTCAATTCCAAGTTCTTTGAGTGCTTGAATTCTTCCAACATTGTACACTAAAACTGCATCATAAGTTGCTAGTTGCACAGCTGTTGCAGATACAAATAGTGTTCTGGGACAGCGCTTCTAGAGTAGAGCACTCAAACTTTCGTTGGGGTTATGAGTCTTGCCATGGATAATTCTGGATTTGCCAGAGCTCTGAATATTGGTTTTATGGTGTTCACTATTGCTTCTGGTAAGCTATGTTTATGAACATATGATTCACCATTGTTTTGTGCCTTTTTGTATTTGCACCAGTCCCCACACAATCTATGCTGAGGTTTGGCATCTGTGGACAATTTATGAAAATAAATTGTTCACACGGCTTGCTGCGTGCTATTACATTGCCAATATTCTGTCTTATAGCAGCTCCATAATATATTTGTATATTTTGAATTTCTTTCTTACTCAACCTACCAATTCCACTATACCTTTGCCATTTTCCAGTTTCTTTCCTTTCATTTCTTTGGTAGGTTTTAGCAATATTGAGCCCGTTCTCTTCTGTACATGCCCAAACATTCTTATTTTTCTATTATGCGTGAGGAACCATGTGGTTTACTTTCCAATACTGTTTTGAAGTCACTGGAAACACCATCTCCTAAGTACTTTTCAAAGTATTTGTACGCCAAAATAGAAAGAAAGGCAGTCAAAATAAGATATTTTGCAAAAGGAGGCGTGGCACATGTTGCGCAGCCTTAGGTTCTTTAAAATTTAAAACCCACTTAGAATAATAGTAATATGACTCCAAACTTTGGTGGGGAGATTCTCAAAACTATATACATTGCTATGAACCAATTTTTGAAAAATGTCATTTTTGGTCATTTTGAACTACATGTCCCCTTAAATACATCCATTTCTGCTTTTAAATTTTCATCGATTTCTTTCCCTTGCTGTTCCAATCTTAACAAAAAAATGCCATAAATGTTCTAATTAACACTATTTATTATACCTGAGCTGCTTGAATGTTGAATGCCTTCTCTACCTATTTCTTCTTCACTAAATGAACTATTATCTGTATGTCAATTTGGCACTCTATTGCACTTCCTAAACCTGAGTTGGTTAATTTCGCTACCCTATTAACAATGCCCTGATGTGACATTTTTCTAGTGATGACTTTGTTTTCTAAAAACATTAGTTACATATATTTACACCAAATACTTAATACAAATTCATATGATATTTTGTCTTCTTGCTGCCGATTTCTCGAAGATCTGGAGACTCTTGAATTTCTCTCAAACTTCTTGCATTTTTGGAATGTCTGCGAGAATCTGATGGTCTGGAAGTTCTGGAGAAGCTGCTATCTCCAGATGTTACTCACCTAGCCCTCTCCTTCCATAGTTCTTTTTGGTGTTGTTACTTCTGGTTGTCGTCTGAGTTTCAAGCATTCTTATTTGTTCATTTAAATCGTTGTTTCGTTGTTTTATCACTTTGTCAGCCGTTATATTCATTCTTTGTTGCCGCACAAATTTCGGGATGCTGTTTTTTATTATCTCTACATTTGTTTATTTTCACGGTAAAGTTCATCTTTATGACTTATAGCTGACGCGTAAGTAGTATCACATATGGATTAGCAAAAGGATTAACGATAATCCTGCCACCAGGGGGGATTAAGTGCTAATGCCTCGTTAATCCGCTGGATTAAGGAAATGGCGGGTAATTTGAAATGAAATCCCGCGTTGTGGAACTGCGGATTAAGCGATAATCCAATTCATGAAGAGGTCTATGGATTAAGGGAAAATCCGCTGATCCATTCTGCGGGATTTTTTTTTTCAAAATTCCCGGCACTTTTTAATGCGATGGATTAATGCAACACAAGCGCTCGCGATGAAAAGTCAAAAAAATAGCAGCATTATGGATAATCCAACTTGTTAATCCGTATGAAAAAACAGAATACCGAAATAATAATAATAATAATAATAATAATAATAATAATGATAAAAAACCTGAAAGGGTAATTTAAGGAATGAATGCCAAAATGAGATGGTGAAAACGGGGAAGGTGATACCCTGGAGGACCAACAGGAAGCGAACTGTTGAGACAGCCAAATGCAAATGAGTGATAAAAATGGCATCTAGGATATTATCGACACGGATAAATCAAATATGATTGGACGAAAAAAACATGAGCTGTGATAGGTGGAATGATGGACCTTAGGATACATTACAAAATACGAGAATGTGTGGGAAAATTGGGGAAGGTAATATCCAGGAGGACCAACAGGAAGTGAACTGAAGAAGAGTTGAATACAAATGATTGAAAAAAATGTCAAATAGACGAACAGCGACATAGATAAAAAGCATATGTTTGATTGAAATAAAAAAGAGCCCTGATTAGCCGAATAATGGGAAAAACTAAAAAAATATAAAGGAATGGAAGGTATAAAAAGGGCAAGAGGAAAAGAAAAAATATCACATACAAAATGATTGCAATCGCTATAGTGATACTTATCGCAGGTGCATCCTGCGCGGAGGATAGTTGTGTCAACTTTGGTAGATGTGAGTTTGTTTTGAATGATGAGACAGGTCATTTGGAAAATGCTACTAAATGTGAAAAGAATTACGAGTTACGGCCAAATTGCTCGTGCTCATATAAAAAAGGCAAATCATGCAGATTGAATTCAGACTTTTTAAACATGGAAACATTAAGAAATATTTATAATTGTTTAAAACCTGTAACCAGATGCTAAAGAGGTGAAACATGCGGATTTTTAAACTACGGGAACCTAAAGTTTGGGCAAGTTCAATGTCCTGATGGGGATGTACTAAATGGCAGGTGTGGGTGTATAACGGGAAAAAAGGGCTAAGAGATAAAAAGTGTGAACTTTATAAAACGCCAGTATACATGTATGCTGAAGACAATAAAACATTACATGTAGAAATGGTAGATTGTAGCTTAATAATGGATACATCAGACCTACCAGAAGATTTAGATTGGAAACTAACGCCGGATGAAAGTGCTGTAAATGAAATGAATACGTTTTTCTCCGATACTTTTATGTACAGATTTGGAGAATGTGGAAATGGAGAGTGGGAGTTGAGCATTGGAGGAGGGTGAAAGGTATTAGGAAGAGCAAAGTGAAATTCAAGATGGCTAGCTTCAGGAAATTTAAAAATCCAATCTGAAGTTAATGGAGGGGAAGGGATTCTGGGCGGAGGGTTAGAGCGGCAAGGAGGCAGAGTTTCGGTAAAAAGCATAAGAAAGGCTGCAAACGAGAGGTGCAAAAAGAGCATAAATGCGCAAAAGCAGAAAATGAGAAAAGAAAGATAAAAATATCACAATAGAGAAAGAGGAAATTGATAAATTATTGCGCCATGCAAATGCCGAACTGATAGAATCGAAGAGAAAACTGAAAGAGCGAGACATTGATATCAGTAGACAGAGAGATTTAGCAGCCAAAATAAAGCAAAACATAAGTCAAATAAATACAGAATTCCAGGGACTGAAAGATCTCGAGATAAGATAAAGAAAATGGTGTACAAGTGGGGATACAGACGAAGCAGTAAACTATGAAGACGAGCTTAAAGAAATAGACGAAAAAGTAGATGAACTAGAAGGTGAAGCAGATAACGGATACTATGATGAATTTAACTGTGAAACTTAAAAAAAAAAATACTGACCTGGAGGAGCGAAGTGAACATTACAGAGGATGCTAGATGAGTGGCCTAACAAGAAATCAGGTACACACATGCGCATACGCACATCATATAAAATAATTAAAAGTGGGGGTGATATGGGGAAAATACTAAATTTCATATTTCGAAAAAAAAAACAAAAAAAACAACAAATGAGCAATATATATATATATATATATATATATATATATATATATCATTATCATATATATTATCATTAAAGGAGAGTTGAAAGGAGATATAGTAATACTAATAAGGTTATATAAACAGAGACAGAAGAAAGAAATGATAATATTAAATAACAAATAAGAGAATATATAGAAAAGGAACACTAGAATACGAGGATATTAATATACTAATATACGAACCTGGAGGAGCGATGTGAACCACACTGGAGCTGAACGATGACTGGTAGAAGGATGAAGACGCACACATACACACATTCACTCGCACACGTGATTGAAAAAAACACAAGGATGGGAGTGTTGTGGGAAATACCCTAGCTATGCTATTTGAAAGAAAAAAGAAAAGATCTAACTAGCTAAACAGAAATAACGGGAGAATTTAAAATATATATATATATATATATATATATATATATATATATATATATATATATATATATATATGCAAGCATACAGAAAATGTAACTGCCGCAATATATATAAACACTATTATTAGGGAAACAAATGGAAAAATATATACAAATAAAAACATACGTACCTGGAGGAGATACGCGAACCTCATTGATGCTGCAAGCCGACTAGTAGAAATCCGAAGACACATTCATACATACATTCACTCGCACACATGATTGAGATAAACACCAGGATGGGTGGTTTATGGGAATAATCCTATTCTGTCTAGCTATGGAATTCGATAAATGAAAGCTAACTAGCTAAATAGGATATAAAAATAAATGAAATACAAGGACACCTATATATTTATATATATAGAGAATTCAGTTTATTAATCTTCAAAGAATTAAAAAAATAGAAAAGAAAGAAATATTAACAACAGTTATAATGAAAGCATGAACAGCTTATACAACAGCTAAAATTCAAACATTTGAAAGCACCCATACTTTGTACACTGGAAACATTTGCACACAGTTTCATGGAAACATCCATAGTGTGGGCAACACCAAGATCCCCGAATAGGGCAGTGATTACAATGACAACACTCTTTTGAAAAAGAAGTGATATAAGCCCGACGAGCCTGACACGCAAGACACGCCGGGTTGAACCTAACTGGAATGCCACGACTGCCTAAATGGTTGCAATTACTGCTATAGGCTTTCCATTGACAGATTTGTTCATGGAAAAAGCTGTCAATTTTACAAAGACAAATTCTGCATTGAAAATCATTACAGAAATTATAAAAATTCCATACTTGGTGTTTACGATGGCTTTGCAAATCGGACACCACCTCTCAGGTATATTAAGATAGTTTAGAAACAAACATAAAATAAACTTATATATGTATATCTTTCTAAGAACAGAAGAAGAAGATGAAAAGCGCAACATAAATTAAAAGAAGCTGGAAATTCAAAGTCCAGATCTAGGGTCCGAATAACCACGTCCCTTTGATGCTGGGCACGCATCCGCCCCTGACGGATTCAGTTGACCTCCCGCTGTGGTGGGTATGGACTGGGTGATATCCTGTTCCTGGGCTTCCGGGGAACTAGAGGAGGTGTTGGAGACGGAGATCCGAATAGATAGTAATCTTGAAGAAATTTGGAGGAAACGGCGCTGTCGCTTCGATCCTGCTCCAAGAAATCCTGCACCCCTTCGAAGATGTTATTCCAATCGTCAATTGGAATGGCAATGGTGGAGGCCTCCGAGATGTCCGGGAAAGGACCATCAAAGTGTCTTGCGTCAGAGAAATTCTGGCTGATGTTAGACGTTGTAGAAGTATATGTGATATCAGAGTATGATGACAGAGGTGTAGAGTTTTTTATTCGCAAAGAATCTGGTGAATCTGGAGGTGGTGTACGAGGTTCGCCCTCTTCGCTGTCCTCTGATTCGATTGAAGCCCTAACCTGTGATGAATTCACTCCAAAAGAGGAATACCACGAATTTTCAAATAGCTCTTGAAGTCGCTGCCGCACATGGTCATTGTTCATGTAAGAATGCCACGATGTTGGCGGAGACAAAGTACTCGCGACTTTTTCACTGTCGCCGAAAGAAGAAGCTGGAGACGAGCCCTCGCTTGAATTATGTTGCTGCTGTCGCCAGACATTTTGAACACTGTATGCAAATGCTGCAATTATATGTAGCAGAGAAAGGCAAGATGGCGATGAGGTGGGGGAAGCTGTTCCCACGGGACAGAAAGCGATATCCACATACATACATATAAAATAATAATGACCGACAGGAAATGGTGGTAGATAGCGCCAACCAGAAAACTCCACCGGATGTGAATCAGATAACCACCTGGTAGGTTTAGGTGCGATAACAAAAAGTTGTGCTAATGACGTCCGGTTGCGGCGGTGATAACAAGAACAAATCTATATGAGAGAGAAAATCCCGCACAGTATAAGGATATTATGCATTCTTTAGGGAATACATTGCTTGTAAAACGAGTATAATATAGCATTCTGATAGAAGAGCACACTTTTTTTCCTAATATTATTGGAGCTTGATAATTTAATATACACAAACACATATACGCTATTCACGTTAGTTGGCTATTAAAACATTAATTTAAATATGGATAATACACCCAGCACTAGTACAATGGTGACGCAGGACGACAAGCAGGAGATAGAACCGACAGAGGCTAGATTTGAAATTACGGAGCATAGGCAGAGACATCTTGCAAAGTATTATACAGGTTTTTCTGAGACAGAAATCATGTTAGGAAAATACCAGACGATGCAGATCCACTGCTATGGATACAAAGCATGTTTAATGACTTGATAGAATTTGTTAGAACTGAACTATAGGAAAACGAACCCGGGTATGTAGGATTGACAATACACGAAACGCATAATGCATTTACACCATTTAGTACGAGTGTGCGTAGGATTGACCAGGTGAATTCAAATGTATTCTTTCAAAGCATCGAAAAGGTTACGCAAAGCAACAGGGAATTTATAATGGGGGGAGGGACCTCTTAAATTAAATTGTGTATGGACAAATGACATTTCAGGACATTGTTATAAACCATGCCAATTATGCTATAGCAATACAGGCATTATAGAAATAAAAATTGGGATGATATGTCCTTGCCTAGAGCCTTAATATCAGGAAAAGCTATGGCTGACAAAGTCATTAACTATAAAACTCTAACTAATTCTTAGTCCTTGCAAAAAGAGAGGGCTCTAGCACTATTTAGAAGTGTAGGAGGCAGTATAAATGATGTTGAAAAGTATGATGAATATTTGCAGGCATACAAAATTACTGTCTTTGGGGACCATACAGGAAAAACTGTTTTATACAAATCAAAAAACTGCTCTGAAAAGCACATCGATGTTATATTACATGATGGGCATTTCAACGTCGTTGTTAACCTAAACATGGCATTTAATTGCAAGTACTATTGTCGAAATTGCAATTACTCATTCTCCAATCCTAGGGAAATGCATAGATGTGACACATTGTGTACAAAATGTCACATGCAGTGCAAACTTCCATTTACACAGTATGTACGGTGTAACAAGTGCAACTGCGACTTTAACGGGCCTCATTGTTTTGAGAACCATCTAAAGAAGGGAGGGTTTTATGCTAAAGGACAAACAGTATGTGAAGTGAAAAAGGTTTGTTTAAGCTGCAATAAGTTATTTAACATTAGGAATAGAAAGGTGACACATACCTCTGGTGAAATATTCTACTTAAATTGCAAAAGGCACGTTGATGGCAATCACATGTGCTATATGCGACCCTTTCAATATAGGAAGCTGAAAAATGACTTTATTATGATGTTTATTGATTTTGAATGTACGCAGAATACACCATTTCAAGGTACAACAAATGTGTTTGAACACGTTCCAAATCTATGTGTGCTGCAGCAGGTATGTCCACTCTGTATGGATGATGAATGCCAAATGACATATTGTACACAGTGCGGCATAAAGGAGTGGGTGTTTGCGCAGAATCCAGTAAAACAGCTGTTTCATCACGTCTCTGATTCTAGATATGATAGATGGGACATAATTGGCATTGCGCATAATCTGAAGGCCTATGACGGACAGTTTTTGCTAAAGTATATACTGGGGGATTTGAAATGGAAACCAGAGCTCATTATGAACGGAACAAAATATTTCGGACGAAGTATAAATATGGCACATTTTTGGACTCGTTAAGCTTTCTTCCCATTCAACTTTCTAGGTTTCCAAAAATCTTACAGCTGAGTGAGAGCAAGGGGTATTTTCCCTACCTTTTTAACACTAAAGACAATGAGCATTATGTTGGGCCTATTCCAGAAAAAAGGTATTACGTCCCGATGGAATGTCCGAAGACGGACGGAGAGACTTTGACCAGTGGCATGACAATAAGAGGGAATCGAACTATGTTTTTGAAATGCGATCCGAAATCGTTACATATTGTTACACATAGATGTTAAGCCACGGAGTTCGAAAATTTAGAACGGAATTTCTTGAGGAGAATGGTATAGTCTTCTGTAAAGAATGTCTCACTATTGCACAGGCATGTATGAACGTTTACAGAAAACGGTTTATGCCAAAGGATAAAATAGCCATGATACCGAGGGTCGGATACCGACAAGCTGACAGGCAGTCGCGCATAGCGCTCATTTGGTTGACGTGGCTTGAACGGGAGCTGAAGAAGTCCATTCAGCATTCTATGAGGGGAAGGGAGGTTAAAATTGCAGGGCACAGGGTTGACGGGTACATACATGACAAGACTGTTTACTTCTTTCATGGTTGTTTTTACCACGGGTGCCCAAAGTGTTTTCCTAAGAGACACGCAGTGGTGCACTGCTCGGGGAGCGAGACCATGGCGTTTAGGTTCGAGACGACCGTGAAGGTTTCTGAAATGATTCGGAACGCCGAGTACACTGAAGTTAAAATGTGGGAGTGCACCTTCAATGCCATGATGATGGGAAACGAGGAGCTCGCCCTCTATACCGAACACTTTTCCACTCCGGAGCCACTAAACCCGAGAGATGCATTTTATGAGGTTCGAACAAACTGCATGAAAACGTACTGCGAGGCAACAGAGGACTCAAAACTATACTACTATGATGTGTGCAGCCTGGATCCGTTTGTGAACAAGACAAAGCGATAACCTGTGGGCCATCCTAAGATCCACTTGAAGAAGTTTCCACGATTGGAAACTTTACAAGGTGGAATAATAAAGCGTAAGGTGCTTCCACCCCAAAACCTGTATCACCCCGCTCTGCCGGTGCGCATAAATGGGAAGCTTATGTTCCCACTGTGTCGCACATGTGGAGAGGCACAAAAACAGGAAGAGTGTCGTCATGTTGACGAGGACAGGGTCTTAACGGGGACATGGGTCTTGAACGAGATGATGGTCGCCATTGAGGAGGGGTACCGTGTTCTAGAGATTTATGAGATATGGGAGTATGACATGGTACAGAATATTCCCTCAACAGGATGCAAGGGCATGTTTCAGGACTACGTCAATCAAGTTTTGAAGATAAATACTGAAGCCTCGGAATGGCTCTCAGAATTTGCTTCCCCAGAGGCGAAGGAGCAATATGTCAGGCAGTTTTTCGAGCGTGAAGGCGTCACCCTGGACCCCGCAGTCATTTCTCAAACTCCAGGACGGAGGAAACTAGCTAAGCTAATGCTAAATAGTTTCCGGGGGAAACTAGGTCAACGGGATAACCTACCAACCTGTGAACTGGTGGATCAGTACGCCAGGCTCATCGAACTATTGAACGATCCGGGTGTGTAGGTGCAGACCTACATGCCGGCCACGGATGACATGGTATATGTCGTTTGGAGGTACTGTGAACAGAGCCCTAAGCTAAGCGCCACAACCAACGTTGTCCTTGCTGCCTACACCACGGCACACGCGCGTCTGGTACTGTATTCGCACTTAAAGCGACTTGGAGAACGGGTATGCTATTTCGATACCGACTTTGTAATTACCTCGGGAAAATCGGGAGATTGGATGCCGGCTGTACGAAGCTTTTTGGGCGACATAACAGATCAGCTTGAGAAGTAAGGAAAGAATGCGTTCATATCGTGATTTGCTTCCCCAGGTCCAAAGAGCTACTGCCTCGTAGTGTACTGACCTACCTCCAGAAAGATCTTTTCTGTATGCAAAATTAAAAGTTTTGCGCTTAACTCAGGGAACCTGAGGGTTGTGAATTCCGAGGTATTGCGAAAGGTCGCCCACCGCATCTGCGGGGAACGCAGATCTCTAGGAAGCCGCTTTGGAATGCTGTCACCGAACCATAGGTAAAAACCTTTAAAATGGTTGTCACAAAGCGAGCTATGGTACATGGGTACGATACTCTGACCTACGGGTATAAGAGACGGCGATAGAGGTCATGGTGACAAGAAATAAAAATCTACAACCTCCAAACATTCAAACCCGGACCCCTAAGCAAACAATGCCAAAATCATCCTCCTCTGCAAAATGTCCAAAAAGCTTTCATTTCCATGCACAATACTTGTAGCAGGACCTTCGAGGTGTTGCTAGTCCACCTTTGTTAAGAAGCTAATTAGCAATGCTAGAGCAATGTTCGATAAACCGTTGGAAAAGTTCTTTGGTGCCACCCGGAGGAATACACACCAAACCTACAAGATTTCCCTTCGATTTGCAAAACGCATCCAGGCATTCCCAATTTAAGCATGGTGAGGGAAAGCTACCTTTTAATTTTAGACGACGTAATGTTTGACGGGGACTGTCTTAGCGTTTCCAACTTCTTCACTAGAGATTCCCATCATAAGCACTTCGGGGTTATATATATTTTGCAAAACGTTTTGCCACAGGGAAGAAAGTTTCGTACGATATCACTTAGTACAAACTATGTTGTCGTGATTAAAAACAACAGGGACAAGATGTAAATAGAAGGATTGTGCCAGCAGCTCCAACCCCGGCGGTCGATGTTTCTATTGGAGGCATTCGAAAAGGCAACGGAGCATCCACATTGATACCTACTGCTTGATTGCATACAGCATACCCCAAACGAGTTTAGATACCGCACTGGAGTTCTTCCAGGAGAACAGTTGTCTTATTTCCTTGCTAACGAGGGTCCTTGGAATTGGAAATTGGCGCTCATGGGAAGAGGATATTAAATATAGGGTGATTTAAGCTATAGGGTACATTGTGCGTGAAGTATGGTTTGGAAAAGGACAACCATCGCGAAAGTGAACAGCCCGCTTATAGCGAGGCAATACGCTAACTTGGCGATGATAGCCAAGGAAAAACCCACATTGCGCAAAACGCTGATTCTGAATGCCAGTCCCGAGTTGGTTACGGCTGTTTCGGAATGCATGCTTAACGTTAGCAAGGGCAATGTAAGCTTACTTCCAAGTTGTCTTAGTCGCTTAAAAAGGCACAAGATCTGTTGGAGAAAGTTAGTCGACAAGAAGCTGTCGTTCAAGAAAAAGAAACGCATTGTCGTTCAAAAAGGAGGGTTTCGTCCCGCATTTCTGTTGCCAGTTCTTGCTTCTCTGGGAAGTGCCCATGTGACAAAGCTTGTGAAATGAAGTACGGGCGTCAGGTTCTTGTAGCGCCCTAGCCCGAGGCAGTTGATAACCTTCACGTCATAGACAAGAGTTTAATGAGTTTGGCCAAGGAAATCAATATAATTAAACGGGCCAATATGGCCCCTCCCGAAAGGTGGAGATTGCTAAAATATAAATTAGGAAACTACCTAGCGCTCATGGCTCAAGTGAGGAAACCGTACATGCAATCGGATGACGATGCCTATGAGGACGTCCCGGAAGACCCTAAATCAAAGGCCCGTAGCGAAGAGGCGATCGCAGAGGTTGAGATGACACCCGTATTCAAAAGGGTAAAAGGTAAAAATTAAACGAGAGCCAAAGTCAGAAAGTGTCCTTCGCAAGCATAAGTTACAGCGCATAGTTTCGGGAAAAGCATTTAAAAGAAGGTACAGGGAAGAATCGGTGATCCGATTTACGTCGCCAAACAAAACGGTCTATCCATATTTCTTTAGGTGGCTTCAGTGGGAACTCCTGTACAAGGATTAAAACATGAAGGAATGCACAACTCTTAAGCGGTATTATTACGATCCCGAACATTCCGCAGGATTTTCAACTCCCGCAAAGCTGAATTAAGGCCACGGGCATTTCTAACGCTAAGATTAAAACCTTTCTTGAATCTCAGGACAGCTACACCTATCACAAACCGGTGAGATGTTTTTTACAAGTGGGCTGTTCCGCTAAAGACAAAGCTGGTGTCCGCGTTTAAGACCATATTTTCAGAGCGCTCTGCCAGCGTCCTTTAAACGGAACAAGGGACCGAGTTTACCAACCAAACGTTTCGCACGTTTCTAAAGAAGTACGGTGTGAGCCACTACACTACTAACAGCAACGTCAAAGCCAGTGTGGTTGAACGATTTAAGCGCACTCTAAAGACCAAACTGTGGAAGTTTTTTACGCACAAAAACAGTTACAGATTTGTAGATGTTCTTCCAGCTCTTGTAAAGAGTTAAAATAGCTCCTATCATAGGTCCATAAAAATGGCACCAACGGATGAAACCGAATCTAACGTCTTGCAGGTGTATCACAATTTGTACGCCTCCAGGCGACCTCATCTTAAAAGAGGAGACACAAGGGCTACGAACAGAGCTGGACTGACGAGATATTCAAAATGTTTGCTGTGGTGTTCGGCAATCCTGTGGTATATAAGCTAAAAGATCCTGCCGGGGATGCCATAGACGGAAGTTTCTACGCCGAAGAGCTGCAGAGGGTTGCGCTTCCAGAGACGTTTAAGATTGACACAATTTTGCAGGTCAAAGGCAAAGTTCGCAACAAACAATATTTGGTTAAGTGGAGGGGGTATCCTGCAAAGTTTATCTCGTGGGTCAAGGCCTCCTCCATTCGTTCGCCCTGATCAGAACAAGACCATTTTCGATAACTCTCGTTAGCAATGCATCCATTCAGCACTTTACCGATAACACAACATCCAAGTTCTCCAACATTCTGCCCGAGACAATCGTATTGCAGGTCAAAAGAGAGGTGGCATTGCAAAAGATTCGGTAGCCTGTTAAATTCTATAACGTTTCTAAGCACGATGGGCAAATCGTAGGCACAAAGTACACCTTGGTCCTGAACCTGACGCAATCAAAATTCAGCTTGCAATTGCCGCCAGCCATTGTTTACAATCCAAATGAACAGGTGGCCAGTGTGAATTCCGTCATTCACGAGCATTTGCAAATCGATGATGCATTTCACGACGATGCTGCCAGACCGGTTAAACTAAATCCTGATGTCATTCACCATAAGCAGTTGCCATCTGTCCCATTTGACGGTTACGTGGAAAACGTCTTGCCCTTTTCGATTCTACGCCCTAATGAGGACGATACATTCATGCCGGATGCTCCAAGGACACCGCAAAAGCCTAAGCCTAAGCCGGTCACCACCTCTTCGATCTCTCGGCCTAAAAAGCCCTCGCGGACGAGTGTGCAGTTTTCTGCGCCCAACAGTTCACCATCGGCTGTGATTCCGGGCGGTGCGGGCGCAGCAGCGCCCGTCGGCGACCGCGCCGCGTCGGACTAGGCGGGCGCCGCAGAGCCCGCCGGAATCGCCGCTGCTGAAGGATCTGGATCGTTGGTACCCGTTCCCAAAATTCGTAAAGGGCGTGAGCACCGCATTCACAGTTTAATGCTGTCTCCTTTGCTGGCAAGCATGCTCGGATTCGAACCCTTCTCCAATATCGTTCTTCAGAAGCAGGGAAAACATCCTGTAGACCCGTACGTGGGATTTCCATTCGAAATGTTCATCTATTGCAATCTGGTAGGCGTCACCTATTCACAGGTCATCGAAAGCAACAACACGTACATGACGGATGAAAAGTCTTTCTTTCCGCTTAATTGGGTTCCCCTGGTCCAGTACGATTTCAGGACTGTGAACATGGTTTTAAGAAACGGTTTCGGCGATCTTTTGCCATTTGCAGACGGATTTTCCTCCACAATAGTGCTCACGTTTAGACCGAAACCTCGTTAATAATTATGGATGTGAACAGGATTACCCAGTATTATCTCAATCAGGCCAGTGGAGCGCTAGACGATCTCGATTTTATTCCCTTCAGAGGGAAACGATATCAAAAGGGCAGTGGGTTATTCTCCGCTCTTGGAGGAGTCTTTAGAACCGTTCTGCTCTTTCTAAAAATGGAAAGGAGGCGTTGAAGGTGGGTGTAAACGTGCTGTCTGACTTTGCCGCCTCTGGCAAATCTCCAAAGGAAACCTTCAGGTCTAGGCTCAAAGAGGCGGGCTCTAATCTTAAAAGAAAAGCCGACGAAAAGATTGATTCCATGCTCGGCTCCGGATTGCGCCGTATAAAATGAATAAAGCTTGCAAAATTCACGAGAAGAAAACAGTCTAAGCCCGTTCGCAAGAGGCGCAAGGTTCAGGACATCTTTTCATAATGACCGAAACAGCCTTGTTCAGGAGCTCCGAATTAGATCTTTTTAAGGATCTTCCCGTTCAAATGAACGAAGAAGAAGAGTCACGATTCATAGCGCTAAGTCCTCAAAACACGCTCATGAAAAATGCTCCAATCACATTCCACTACTCGGGCAATGCTGACGATTTTCTAGATTTCACCTATGTGGTGCTCGAGCTAAAAGTGCGCATTGTAGATGCCGATGGTGAACCGCTCAAAGCCGATGTGAACGCCACCCTGGTTAACAATTCCCTCAATGCGTTGTTTCAACAGGTAGAGGTTTCCCTCAAGAATGTCATTGTTTCTGACCCGCAACCTGGTTACTCCTACAGAACGTACCTTGAAACTCTCTTAAATTTCGCCGAGGATGCTATGAATACTTGACTGTAGGCGGGCGTATGGCGAGAGGACACCGCGGGTATCAGGGACACGTGGGAGGCCAATGCCGGGTTTCAGTGGCGAAACGGATTTACAAAGGGAGGAAAGGTGGTGCAAATCATGGGCTTGTTTCCAACGCACTCTTTCAACAAGATAATCTGCTCTTAAACAATGTCAGTGTGACCGTCAAATTCACTCCATCCTCTCCTCAGCTTCACCTTTTCTCGACCATTAAAGACTTCAAAGAATATACCAATATTCAAGCGGAAACGCTGCATTTGAAAACGGCGAGGCGTTCTCCCACTATTAAAATTGCCCATCAGGCTGTGCTCGCAAAGAGCAACGCAAAGTACCATCTCAAGTATGTCAGCTTCCACTCCTTCAGCATTGCAAAGGGGTCTAGCGGAATATCCTTCAATGACGTGTTCATCGGGCAAGTTCCTCGAAGGGTTGTCGTCGCCATTGTGACCGACAAGGCCTATAACGGGAGCTATTCCTCCAATCCATTTTACCTTCAACACTTTGGCATGAATTCGTTTCAAATGAACGTTAACGGTCAACCGATCCAGTCGCAACCCGATTTTGACGCCGGTCCAGTCGCAACCTCGACAACCCGATTTTGACGCCGGTCACTTCATGCATTGCTTTCAAACCCTTCAGGATGGGCTTGGCATTCACTTTAGGGACAAGGGTTACTCCATTTCTAGACAGCGATACCCACATGGTTACACCATTTTGGTGTTCGATCTCACTGGCTACATGAGCGCCAGCGCCTCCTACATTTCTGGACAGCGCCATGGTACTGTATCTTTAAGCGTAGTTTTTTCTAAACCCTTAACAGAACCCGTAGTGCTTCTTGTGTTAGCGGAGATCCATCGTACCATTGAAATAGACGCTAACAGATCCATGCTAGTGTCATGAACACGTTTCATCTGCAACGATTTCTTTCTGCGTGCCCCGCTACGCGCCCGATCTTTTTAGGTGTTTTTGGGAGCCATCAATTGCCTCGTGTTCCCTCTCGCCTAGGCTCACCTTTTGCCATTGTCATTAATACCGACCCCGACACAAACTGGGAA
Source organism: Hymenopus coronatus (assembly GCA_030762935.1). NCBI lineage: Eukaryota > Metazoa > Arthropoda > Insecta > Mantodea > Hymenopodidae > Hymenopus > Hymenopus coronatus. The sequence goes on from CM060900.1 coordinate 297,317,654, forward strand.
AGCATTGAGTCTGCATCTATGTCGGTCCCGGGGGAAGAGGGGAGTATTTCGACAGTTACGGTCTAATCCCATTTGTTCCACACATTCTAAACTGGTTAGAGCATTCCTGCGGCACCAATTGGTCACACAAATCCATCAGGCTTCAGGGAGATGACAGTTTTACCTGCGGTCATCTCGTCATTGATTTCCTTTCAACCCGCTGCTCGGGTCCATCAAAAGATGTGGGTTTTTTTTCTTCAAAATTTCGCGCCAAAGATTACCATTTTAACGATCGAGTCATTCTTCGTTCCTACAATGATGTATGTCTCGCATCATGCTCAAATCCGCGACATTCCTCCCAACCTTTACGGATAAGTATAGTTTCAACTTGGATCGTCTTCTCTCTCTCTCTCTCTCTCTCTCTCTCTCTCTCTCTCTCTAGCTAATCATCCCGGGCTATTGTGTTTCCAGAACACGCTTCGGGTGATATAAGTCCTGCGCTATCCAGCGCGCTGCCCAAAGAGCCAGTGCATCATGAGCCGAGAGACCGAGAGCTCCTCCATTGGGTGAGCTCCTATGCTACGGTTTTTTTTAACCAAAATTTGTCCTATCCGTTCTCATAACCTCTATTTAATCCATTGTGTGTTTTTGGTTTCTGTTGCAGTGGCGAGGAAATGAAGCCAGTATCGGACGTGGGCGATTCCTACAAGCCTTCATCTGTTATAGGACCATTTTCTGATGTCTACTTTCTCAATGTTGCGCAATCCAAATTTGTGTGCGTTGGGTTCTCGCCTCTGGCTCCTTTCCAGTTGCAGGTGGCCATTGCAAGATGTGGAGCCCGCTCTTCTGTGATCCTAGATGTGGAAGAGTGGCAGCAGCTCTTCGATGTCAAAGCCGCTATTCTCAACCGCCTTCACAACCCCGAGGTGAACCTGTAAGAGCTTCAAATCATGGGACGCATCTCCGCCCGATTCAAGACCGTCTTCAGCAAACTCATTGTCGATCTCAAAGACTAAGAGGGACACTCCATTTCTCTCACCCGGGAAGAATGGGACGTATTGGACAGTCTCCATAAACTTATTTCAGATATCTTGTTTCACAAGAAGAAAGAGGCGGCCGACCTTCATAACCAAATCTCGGCTTTCCAAAAGTACATGCGTAACGTCTTTAATTCCGGGGTTCCCTATGACTCCATGAATTTCACGGTCTTCACAAAGTACATCCGATCCGCAAACTTTAGAACTTTCCTAGAGGTGGATCATTATCTCAAAAGTTCCCTCGGCCATTCCATCCTACGTCATCATCATCCTTAAAAAATGTTTTTTCCTTTCCCCGCCTCTGCCCCTCTAAGTCGTGTTTCTTCCACCATACCCTCATCAAGTATGGGATATAGAAACTACGTGTCAATGTACAGTGATGGGACAAAGGTGTTCGAGAATTATGAGCTAGAGGATCATCCAAAGAAAAATGCTCGGTATGCTCTAAGATTCATCGACAGCTCTTTCGACGGCAAATCTATCTCCGTAAAATGCCATAGCTGTGAGGACGGCATCCACTTCGTCTTATCCAACATGGACCTCAACGAAATGTAGTTTAAAGCAGGCCTTTGACATGCTAAGCAAGTGCAAGACACAGATTTCCCCGATCAGCTTTTTCAATTTGATCCTAAAAAAGGACTTTACATCGTTTTTCTCGAGCAGCAATATATTTCACCAAATCAAATGCTCCGCCTTAAAAATAATGGACACCTTTGTTTTGGAAGGTGGCTAACAGTGCACCTCGGAGGTATTCCACCGTACATTATTCCGGATCTCGTACATAGGGATTGGGTGTACAGCTTAGAAGAAAACATAATTCTGCAAGAAGAAAAAGAAGAAGGCGCCATTTTCAAAAGCATCTCCTATAAAAAAAAGCAACGTCTGGTGATAGCCCTGTTTATCCCCTCCATTTCTCTATCCCCTCCTTCCTTCCATGTATCGATATCGCGTCAGTTCCTGCTCTGCTCACGCTATGCTCGGTTCTCAGTGGTCACCGCTTCACTGTTCGTCCTGCTTTCAACGTCAATGTCGCTGCAGCATTCGGTCGTACTGGTGCGGAAAGTGCAGCGGAGGAGTCTTCACAGCTCTCAGGTAACTTCAGCTTCGAATTGACGCATTCCTAGAGAGGTATGCCCGGCGCAATGGCAGAGATCTGATGAAGTACCTCACGCATCTACAATGAGCTTAGCATTATTCTTTTTTACGGAGATTCGATCTTCGCCAACTACCCTCCTCGTGATTTGGATTTGATTTGGGAGAGTCTAACCATGAACCAGCAAAACCAATTTGCTTCCTTTAGAAGATGTAACCTGCATTGGAACCAGTCTTGGAACACAACTCACATAGACGGGCCTACGCCGATGATAAGAAATTGCCATTTCTGCCGCTTGAACGCTATCGCCGGATGTGGACCGATAACTTCGTCCGGCGGATATTACACTTCCGCTGATTCAGCTCTTATACCCTAACATGGGGCATTTTCACCACAGTCTGCATCTCATCATGGCAACCACCAGTAGCATTCTTCGTGATCTGAATCAAATGTCAGAAACCCTGCCGTTCATGTCCCTTGGTGAGCTATAGAAAGGCCGCCCGTACAGAATCCAGGGAGCTAGAGCTCTCTCAACCAATTATGGTCGCAAGATTGCCGTTACCATCAACAACCACGAGGTCTTTCTACCTTCAAACTTCGACTCCATAACGCAGGCCTTCATTGACGAAATGAACACCGTCCCACTGTGCATGACTTACGTCGGGGAGGAGCTGCAACAATCCGGATTCGAGAGACGTATCGTCAAATTCTCTTCTCCTCGTGAACATCAAGACCGTTCCAACCAGTACTCTGATTTTGAATAATATACATATTTCTTCCTCTTTATTTCATATAATTATCCAGTACCCATGTCCTGCAAATCTGCCCCTGTCGACGTTCATCCCAACCTGATGGCCAGGATTATATTTGACGTGGATGGTTCCGTCAATGCTGCCGGCATATACCCCAGCGAGTGCCGAATCGTATCACAAGAAATCTCCACCTTTGGTGGTCATAAAATTATTACTATTAAGGTATCCTCAACCGATGCCCACAACGTCAACCTACGATTCTCGGCATGGAAGTCTTCGCCGTCGGACTCTGATGTTCGATGCACCGTCTTCATGGGCCTCAGCAAAGTTCCAGCCAATGACAATATCGTCACCTCTTCAGGCCTTCTTCCTGCTGGTGATGTTATGCACAATTCCATAATTGCATCTGTATAGGTCCCAGCCGTCAAAGCAGTTGTCGACCCCATTTTCCGTCACATTCACCTATCCTGTGATGCTTGTACAAATCGTCCTCCTTGTGAATCTATTTCGAAAACTTACATCAACATTGTTTTTTTTATCCTGTGCTACAGACAATTGAACATAACCAGTGTGCGAGTGAAATAGAAAGTCATCAAAGGACAAAAATATTTGTGCAAGTGTTTCTTTAAAACATGAACATTCATATGATTTTTTCTTCAAATATATATCAGATATTTAGTTGGATTATTCATTATGCTGCCATTTTTTTTTACTTTTTATCGCGAACGCTGGTGTCGCGTTAATCCACCGCATTAAGGAAGTGGCGGGAATTTTGAAAAAAAAATCCCGCTTAATGGATGAGCGGATTATCCCTTAAACTATCGACCTCTTCATGAATTGAATTATTGCTTAATCCGCTGATGCACACCGCGGGATTTCTTTTCAAACTTCCCGCCATTTCCTTAATCCGGCGGATTAACGCGATACTAGCGCTTAATCCCCCCTTGTGGCAGGATTATCGTTAATCCATCTTGCTAATCCCTGTGTGATACTACTCCCGTACCTTTAATGAAGATGCTGTCCTCTCGCTGCTACTGCTGCCTGTGAGTCACTGGTTCTTTCCTCGACTGCTGTCTCGTGTAGAGCTTATTTGAGCAATCAGGGTTGATATGACTAATGCAAATCCAATAAAACCTTTCTCTACTTTCTCAATTTATATACTTCAAGATATTTTATGAGCTAAACAGTATACGAATCACTTTAAAGGGCGCGATTTAAAATCTCAACTCAGCGTGGACTTTACATACAAAAGTTACATCGTAAAGAGTGTTGCAAACCAATTTCCATCTTATTACATATCTAAAGCTGATATTAACTCGGAGTCAATGTCCTGTTTTAGTACTGGGTAAGTTCTCACGCCAACATTGTCGTATATTATCATACACTGCTACATTCGTGCCCTATCTTCTATCACCACCACACAGGTCACAGGAACATTACTGCAAAATACCCTGTTAATTAAAGTTTAGAGAATGTCTTTCGCCTTTCAGTGATGTTCTTGCTCAAAACCGAATACAACGACTGAGCCATAAATTCTAGCCCCTGCTTGCTTGGTTTCTTATGCTTTCACCAGAAATGTGCGTTTTTGTAGCCTACCAAACCTTGTCTTTCTTTATGTCTTACGAATATATAAAACAAATCTGATTCTAGCTTTCTAATTTATTGTAAACGTTAACCTAACTCTAAGTTTGTGTAATTGTAAATTGATTGTAAATTGATATGTAATGTATTTTAATGATTGGTTGCGATAAGACCTTGTAGTCAAAACACTTTAAAATAAACATTATAAAATACAAATAAATCTGCATTTACATCTAGCTATTTACATTACAATATTAACCATAACAAAATACTAATCAATTAGCGTCTCAAGGCATGGTGAAGCCAAACGATATAATCAAGTATGTGGGTTCCGAAGCATATGATTATAGAGAAAACTTTCATAGAATGAATAAAAATGGTTCTGGAAGTTTAACTTCTAGTAGTATATGGGTGGGAATATAAGATTAGTGCATAAGTTAGGACACAAATAAAATTATACAAAATAGATGTGTGTAAATGTAATGTGAATTTAGGGCGGTGGTTTAGTAACATGACAGGCGAAAGTTAGCGGAACTAAATCTATTTGCTATAAACAAAACCAAGAATCACTTGAAATTGCAAAATAGTACTGGAAGTATAGAAAACACGGGCATTACACTTCTTTTAAGGTGGAAAGGAAAATTAATATTTTGAAAATGGCACTATATATGACTAGAGATGATTATAATTTAATATACTATGATTACAAAATAATAATGAAAAAACGCTGAATGTGAAGATGGGGATGGAATAAACAATAATTTTGAGAAACTAAGCACGTCAGTAGATTTGAATGCACAGGACTTAATGACCGCAATAAAATGATAAATACAAGAACATTTCCAAATAATACAAAGCAACTTTACAGAAAAAAATTAGACTGATGCATTACAAAAAATAAATTTACATAAAAAGTTTAAGGAGAATTACTAGAAATGTAGAAATTTCTTTTTTACTGAAAGAGAATATAATTTGTTGAGATATAGAGAGTCCAAAGAAGAAGGAAAAAAAGAACTTATTAGAGGATACCATAAATGAATATTTACAACACCTGCAGAAATAAAATAAATTAAATTGTGTAGTTAGCCACATAAAATTATTTTGGTTACAGTTCAGAAGAGCTTATTGTAACAGTTTTTGGTTCAGGGAATGAAGAGAGGACCAATGTTTGTCAAGAATCACTATCATTACTACGTAAAGACATTGTTATTGGATGATTAAAAAGAAGATGGTTGTATATGTAGGAGTAGAATTTAAACCAGTTTGTCGTATAACAGTACGAGAATGAATCCAATTAAGTTACAGACACTAGATTACTTTTTTAAAAATGAAATCCAGAAAAGCTGCTGGATCGGAAGTGTTATGTTCCAAGTATAATATAATATTAAACACAAAATTGTTCTTTTTTACGCCTACTTCATATTGATTTATTTTATGAGAGAGAGGTACATTTCGCAAAGTAGAAAGAAGTAAAAGTAGGCATTTTAAATGAAGGTGCGAGTAAGTATCCAATACAGTCAAGGGGCATGGAGAAGTGTACCCCTCGAGTGTTAATTGCAATTGTTATTGGAACGTTCTCCGTTGCACCCAGGCACGAATTTAGGACCTCTGACGCCCCTGGGAAAAAATTGATGTCCCCCCGACCCAACCTGCAATTCATATATTACTTAAATTTTCACAACAAAGAGAATGGTTTCACTGGTTTGGATACTTAAGTATGAGTATCCATGTCTGCTGTTTGTAACTGCTTACTTACAACATTGAACCTTTCAAGAATGGAATTCCAAACTACAGTCATAAAAGATGTCTAAAGACTACACAACTTCATTATCCATTAGCTTCAGATTTCACAAAAGACTTCTCACTTTCATTCCCTATTATTGACCACAGTGCTCTAACGATTGCCTCGCCATCTTTGTTCAAGCTTCTGCAAGCTTCTTCTCTAGCAGACATCGGGTTATCCAGATGGATTTGACACTCAAGTTCCCTTTACTGAGAAATGTGCTTAAGTGATTCCATCGATGACTAGAAGCACTAAACGTTTCTTGCAAAATGTTTCAAAAATAAGTTGCTTGGTTACATCTTACTGCACTTGAACTCACCAAATTCACAGTGTGCGCTGAGTAAGGAATATAGAAAGCATAAGGAGAGAGCTCTGATTCTAGCTTGCAAGCCTGAATAAATGCCTGATATATTTGGTGCATTGTCATAATTATGTTCTCTGCAGTAACCTATGTACAATCCATGTCTTTCAAGACAGTTTATCACTGCATTTGACTGATCCTGGCTACCATTGCTGGATTTTTCACAAATTCAACAAACCGCTTTTCAGCTAGCCCCTCTTTGTTGACATAACGCAAGACAACACTTAATTGGTCATTATGTGCAATATTAGGGCTGGAGTCAACAATTATAGAATGGTATTTGGCCGCAGTATGTTGTGCAACATTTTTTCGACAACTCATTTCCCCATGATTTTGATTATTTTCTCATATATAGCAAAAGACAGATATGAAGTTTTTCCACTTCCAGAATCCTTATATAGCGACATGAGGCTAGCAAGAAATGGATCAAATTCGGCAATATGTTCCATGCACATTAAAAAGTTACCATTATGAACACTTCCAAGAATGTCATCATTGCCACGGAAAGGCAGTCCCCGAGAGGAAAGTTTCTCCACAACAGCAACAACCCTTTGTAAGACATTACACCAGTACTGTGAGAATAATTTGCTCTCTATCCTTGTCAAAATGGAACTTCTGTTTTTTAAACTAGGAACGCAGTCTCGGCGCCTTGAACAGTTTTCATGAGTTGCAATTAGCTCTGGATCTTTCCAGGTAAGAAACCACAAGGTCCTGCCAAGTCTGATGTTCCTTCAAAGAGAGTACATGGTGCACAAAATAATGGTCCCTGACTTTCAGAATATACTAAATAATCTCTGTTAATAATTTTATTTCATTGTTTGAAAAGATGCACTAGTACAACGTCTTGTGGTACCATCTGTAAACTCATGTTTCGACTTAGAAAAGTCAGCTAACAATATATAGAAAATTAACGTTAATGAATAACAACACACACTTCTTGATCTTACAATTTTTGCACGTGTTAATCGATTCTCACTATTGGAATGCGTTTCGCGTTGCCTCCGCTAAGTGCGCATAGCGTGCAAACTAATCAACATAGCCAACATGCGTCAATTAATATTTCTCTGCGATCGGCAAATTTAAATGAACTTGACGTTTCATGTCTGTGCTTTTTTGTGCTGTTTTCCAGTAATTTTGCCGCCGCCTAAAATGTGCCGCCCTAGGCAGTTGCCTTGTTTGCCCTGGTTGCACATATGAGCAATGTAGCAGCTACATACTAATCGTACATTGTATACAAATAAATCATATTGAGCAACGCAGCAATATATGAATGGCTTATTATAAAATGAAAAAAAAATCTGATGTGTTCCATTCACACGACTTTCTGTATATCTCTGCAATAACTTTTTGTTAAAAAGCTGATGCTTCTATTTACTTCATGCTAAGTTAGAAACAATTAGCAGAAATAGTCTTATTACTCGTTTCCATGTAAGTAGAAGCGAAATAAGGGAACATAGGTTAAAGTGATAGCAAAAGATGGTTGCTATGTGACTGAAGTTCCTTTGTTTGTATGGAGAGGAGTCGACAAATTCCTGTAAGGGAAAAGTATAAGTTTTTTAAGGCTGAAACAAAAAACAAGGAATAGCTAAAAAACGATCAACTGCACGAAAAATATGTATATGACATACATTGTGTGTTTTAATGTGCTCTACAGATTTTATGTGGTAAGTTTTTGTCTATCTCTTGCTGTTTACCCGTTACTTAAAATTCCGTAAAATTCATCCAGAATAAAGCAGTCTTCAGAGGCTATTCCCAGAAAATTCAAGATATACATATTATTTGTCAAGTATATATCTTTAATATATGATATTTTTGTCAAAATCGTTAGAACAATTTTTTAGAAAATCAAAATTTTCGAAAATGTTTCCATGTGAAGGGTAGTTGGGAGTGGGGGATGTTCTTGAAAGTCTTCGATTCGCATCCTTGAAATATAATGAACTTGAATATCAAGTTTGGTATTTAACGGCCTTTTCGTTTTAGAGCTATGCTGCTCACAGACACACAGACACACATACACACAGACACACATACACACAGACACACAAACACACACACGGACATTTTTCTAAAAATGTTTTTTTTTATTCAGGTGGTCTCAAAACATGTATTTCTGGTGAAATCTCGGTATCGAATTTTTGGGTACAATGCAATACGTTCTCTATACACTATGCACATAGTACGTATAGAGAAAGTAAAAAGAAAAAAGATAAAAATAAATGTACGTACAAAGGTTTTAACACCCATCTTTCTCAACACTTCAATTCGATGCCCACAGGCGCTAACCATAGCGCTAAATAATGCCACTATATCTACGCTCTCCGAAATCCATGTTCTCACGACACGGTCCACTACGGTTTGATCAGTGACATGCTACCCATAATACATTTTCTGCAATAGCAAAGAAAATAAAACGCATAGTTCATAAATTTACCATCCCAAACTGTTTATTTTGGACCCCCTCTACAATCGTGCAAATTTATGCGGTCGAATTCTGGGACACCATTTATATAATTACGTAATTGGTATCTTAATTGCTATATTAGGCGGTTTTGATAATTTGTGGTGACAATTCTTACAATAGGTTGAGGTAACCAAAAATTATCCGGATAGTATTTACTAATTTCTGCAATATTACTGTATAAACAGGAATATTTTACAAAAATGGCATAAATGAAGTACTCCGTAAAATATTACAAAGTGACCCCAAGCTCCGTCTTAGGGCCTTTATTTTTGGAAATTGTGGTTGAAACATTAACTGAAGTTAAAAGCAAAAGCACAGAAATTAATTCAACACTATAGCTTTTGCAGAGGATGTAACATTTATGACTGAAGGGAGAGTAGACGGAAACTTGGAAAACAATGCAGATAAAATCAATACCAAATTAAACGAATGATAGTGAGACCAAATTGATGCTAACTCCAAATAAAACAAATTTTGCTTTATTTAAAAGAAATTTAAAAAGAGCCCCATACATAAAAATAATAATCAATAATAATATAAAATGCGAGAAAAGAAGTTAAATATTTGGGTATTACGTTGGAGGAAAAACATAATAACAGGATACATATAGAATATGTACGACAAGACCCAGAGAAGGTGAGCATGAAATTAACTAGAATAATAGAAAGAAATTTTAGAATATCTTAAAAACAATTCAATATTCACATGAATTATTATTACATATGAAGCACTAATATGTGGCACTAGAGTTAACAACCTATCCAGAGTCTATTTAGGAGAATACAAAATAAATATATTGTTGCGTTATACAGGAACTTTAAATAAGACTTCAACAGTGGCAGGAATTACGATACGGCTATTGATTATCTTATTTGTCAGAAAAGAGAAATGTGGTATTTAAAGAGGGGCAATTTAATAATTGTAAACATTATCGGCAACAAATATAATATCCTTTTTAAGTAACAAATAAGAAGAAATGTAATAAAGGCGTAGAGTATTTGATATTTTGAAGAATGTAATGAAAGATTATAGCTGAACTTTATATAGCCATTTAATGATAAATTCACTTTATTGGCGGACAGAGGCCATATATGGCGCACTGGGCAGAGATAAATAAAACATATAATGACAACTGTAAAATAAATGGAATCCAAGACACATCAAGATATATAGATTTTGAATGTGCAAGATGTGGAAACTTATTATTAGAGGAAAGACAAATTCAGACGGATATTATATAGCTGATATCAGAAATTCCGATTTAATTAAATCCTTACAAATCTTGACGGCATGGGGGGAAATAACAAAATAGATAAATGATGCAACTAAGGTTTGGAGGTACATAAGAATTAAGAATAGCAACGAGAGTACAACAAAATACAAATATTAGAATAATAGACCCAGAGACAATGGTTGATGTAGGAGGACAAAGAAATTAGATATAAATAAACAGAAGGAGGAAGATTTCAAATCAAAACACTAGGGTACCTAACCTCTGCTCATATGAGCTAATAACGTCACCTGTTCGCGTTACATCGTCTCCTTTGTTTTGTGCATGGTCAGGCAGAAAGGGTTTCCCCTTCATGCATTTAGTGGCGTGTAGCTGGGTTCGACTCTCGACACGATGGCACGTTTCAAGCGAACCAAGCATATCGCATTCCAGAAAGGATGGGAGGATGATTTTGTGTTGTTGTTAAAAAAGACAGTGCGGTGAAATGCCTTACTTGTAAGCATAATTTATCTTGGGGTTTCCGTTTATAACATTAAATGACACTTTGAAGAATACTATTATCAGGTACGTAATCAGCGGTTGCACTTGAATTTGAATATATCAACTAACCTGAAAATTGATTGTCTATTTAAATCATTTCCCTTGCAGATGAAGCAAAATACAGAAATTAAAATATACTAAAACACCAGCTTCGGACGACCTTGATCCTGACAGCATTGGTAGAGTGTCTTACAGAATTGCTGAACACATTGCAAAGAAAATGAAGTATTTTAATAAAGGGGAGTTACTAAAATTTTGTTTAATTATAGCCGCCGAGGAAGTGTGTCCCAATGTTACAGATACTTTTTAATCAGTGCCTATCTCGAAATACCGTGACAAAGCGATTGTAAGATCCGGGGTGTAATATAGAGAAACAGCTAAAGGAAAAAATAAAACCATTAATTTATGTTTTTCTGGCATTGGATGACACCATGGACATAACTGGTGAAGCTCAACTGGCTGTGTTTTTGAGCGGAGGGAGGGTTGATTCAGAACTCAGTGTCATTAAAGGGCTTCTAAGAGTAATTTATCCTAAAACGGATATTTGTTGTGAAGATACTTTCAATATGTGCCCGATGTTTGTAGCAGATTAGAACTTCCTTGGGCTCAACTAGTTAGTGTACGACCGATATGGCTCCAGCGATGATAGGGAGTGTAAAGGCTTTTATTGGCAGATTAGAAACATGTTTAAGGAATGTGGTGTGCCCTCTGATGGTTTGTCTATATACTGCATAATCTATAAGGAGGCATTATGTTCAAAATTAATGTTATGTAGGTAGTTGTGAACTGCGTGAAGTTTATTATAGTGTGCTATAAATAGCTTCAAAAAACAAAGAAGCAAGCATACAAATGTAAATTACTCATATTTAGTATCATCATAAGCCACTCGTATAAAACCTGTTTTTCCTAAGATTTATTATTAGTAGGGCCATCACGTTCCAGATCTAACTCATGAAGAATGGCTGTGTCACCTTGCTTTTCGACAGACCTGTACCATCGTCTTGCTATCCTAAATATCAGCTTACAAGGTAAAGATAAAAACTTAATTACTTTAGCTGACGTGCTGAATACCTTTAAGGTACACTAAACACTAGCAAGGTCAATTGAAAATTGGCGAAATATATTTTCAATCCTTTACAATCAATTTTTACCATAAATATCACCATATTAGAGAAATATCTAACAGTTTTGAAGGCACTCTCTGACGCTTTCACGTCCAATTTCCGAGACTTGAAAATAATACAGGAGAAACTTGGTTTAATTTTGCCTGCAAAGACGCTCCTCAGTATCTTAAAATGGAACTAGTTGCTTTGTAGAATTCGGCGGCTCTGAAATATTCTCAGGAAAAATATTCGGATTTTTTAAAATCTGTTTCCAATTAAAAATTCCCAAATTACAAAATTTTACTGGGAAGTTAATATCAATATTTGGTTCTACATATATTTGTGAACAGATTTTCTCGAAAATAAATGAATTAGAAAGCAAACATTATAGTAGAGCAGTACAGATTGTTTTATCTGTCTTTTAAAACCGAGTTGTTCATCCCTGTCGGCATTTATGGGTAAACTGCTTAGAAGTAAACAGTGCCAGTAGTTATAATCCCAGACTAGCCAAGCGGGTTAACGATAATCCTGCCGCTAAGGGCGCCAGTGTCGCTGTTAATCCGCGGATTAAGGTGGATTAACAGTGACGGCGGGAAATTTGAAAACTAGCGCCAAGAGCGGAAGGATTATCGATAAACCCAAAGGCTAATTTTGGATGTGACGGTTAATCTGGCAGTGGATTGAGATGGTGAATTAACAGTGACGGCGGTAAATTTGAAAACTAGCACCAAGAGCGGAAGGATTATTAATAAACTGGGTTGTGAGTGCTAGCACGGTTAATCTCGCAGGAGATTTAGGGTACGTGAGGAAGTGATGTTGACGGGCAGCTGGGGACGGAAAGAGTGAGTGATGTGAAATGAAGAGGTAAAAATGGCATGAGGAAGTGACGTATAATGTTGTGATTGGTGAAAATAAGGTGAGATGTGATTGAATGATGGGAAGGAATACGTGAAGGGGATTGGCGAAAACAAAACGCTTTGTGATTGACTGATGTAAAATATGAGATGATAAAATTTAATGCGGATTAAAGGGAACGGTAGCGATTTGATGTTGTCGGAAGGTGGGGAGGAAAAGAGGGAATTGCGTGAAATACAGAGGTCAAAATGGTATGCGGAAGTGACGTGTAGTGATTTGATTGGTGAGAATAAGGTGCGATGTGATTGGTGGTTGGGTAGGAATAAATGCCGGGGGATTGGTGGAAATAAAACTCTTGGTGATTGGTTGGCGTGAATAGGAGACAATAAAGGTATAAAAGGGAGAGGTGGTGGGTGGAAAAGGTAAATTGCAAGGATGATTGTGATAGCGTTTATGGTGGTGGCAGTTGCTAGCGCGGAGAGGAGCTGCGTTAGTTTTGGGAGGTGTGGGTTCGAGTTGAATGAGGAGATGGGTATTTTGGAAAATGTGACAAGATGTGATAAGGATTATGTATTGTTGCCTACTGTACATGCGTATACCGGAAAGGTAGTGGGTGTAGGTTTGGCTCTGACTTTATTAACCTAGGTACACCTGAAAACGTGTACAATTGTTTAAAACTGATAACGAGATGTCAGAGGGGGCGGGGATGTTCAGGGATGATGTATGGCGGAGTGAAGTTTGGACAACCTGAATGTCCAGAGGCGTATGTTGGAACAGGAACATGCGGCTGTGAAAAGGGTGATGCTAGGGATGCAGCCGGGTGTAAAGTTTAAAAAAAAAACCGGTGAGGATGTATGCTAGCGACAATAGTTCGATTCTTGTGGAGATGATAGATTGTAGTTCGTTGATGGAAACGGTAGATTTGCCGGAAGGGTTGGAATTGGATTGGAAATTGACTCCGGAGGAAAGCAAGCTTGTGATGACTGATAGTGTGGTAAATGAGATGAATTCCTACTTTTCTGAAAATTTTGTGTATATGTTTGGGCAACGTGGCGATGGTGAGTGGCAGCTGAACTTAGGGGGTGGGAGGAAAGTAAGTGGAAGGGTGAAGAGGGCATCTAGGTGGTCTGCGGAGGGGAGTTTAAAGGTAAATTGGGAATGTAATGGAAATGGTGGTAATGTAGGGAGGGTGTCGGTGAGTAGTATAAGAAAAGCGGCATCACAGAGGTGTAAAAAGTAAATAAATGCGATGAAACAGAAAATAAAAAAGGAATGCGAGAGTAAATTGAGGGAAGTGACAAAGGAGAATGAGGGGGTGAACAAGGAGAAACAAGAGTGTGAAGAATGGGATGTGTGAAAGAATGAGAAAAGAACTGGAGGAGAAACATGAGAATGTGACGAAGCAACAGACATTGGTAAAGAGAATAAAAGGAAATGTAGCTAAACTTTTTGAGGAATTTGAGGGGTTAAAGCAGATGATTGGGAAATTGCAAAACACGTGCACTGGCGGGGTGGAGAATTTTCCCAATTATGAAACAACTTACAACGAAGTGGGGGAAGATGAAGGTGAGGAAGCTGGGGGAGGCGGGGCCGGTGAGGAAGAGGGGAACGAAGAAGAGTTGGAATACGATGCTAATTGATGAGGAAGTTGAAATGGAGTACACTCAATATTTGTAGCGTAATTTCATATTTCGTTTTAATTGTACTTGTTGTTATGCTAGTTATTGTGACTGCTATGAGAAATACGTGGATCGGGATAGGGTCCCTAGCTAAAAGAGACACAATAAGGGTAAATTGAATACACAATAAATGTAGTGGTTAAAATTAATATATTGTCATGAGTGCGTAGTCGTAAAAACAGTGCTTCTTAATCTGCTTCTTATTTTTTTTTTTGCTTTGTTACAATACAATTAAAATAACATATTTCAGAAAATTATTTTGGCGAAGACATTATTGTATAGAAATGGATATATTACCATTAGAGTGTAGTAAATAAAATTGGTTTTTAGTTACGATACAACTTAATACACATTACAGTAAATGAATATGGGCAAAACACGTTTTTTGATGGTCATATTGCCATAAGTGTGTTTCATAAAGCAGTATTTGTTTTTCAGTTACAATACAGTGCATATCAAAAAATGAATACGGTCAAAAACATTGTTTAAAAATGAACATTCATCGTTTAAAAAACGAATATTTACAAAAATTGCAAAACATAAAATGGCCCGTGCAAAAGTGATCAAAGTCACATATTAAAAAAAAAGTGTATGCAAAATGCTTACACTTCATATACATATATTGGTAGGCAAAAACCAGAATGTAAATACCATGGTACATACCGCATTGAAAATATGTAGTGAAAACATTACACAAAATAACCACGGTGTAAAAACATTGATTTCACAGAAATAAGATGATTACGCGCACCGTGGGCAGTCATACAGTGAAACATATTGTTTGCTTATATGATTGTATGGTAAAGTTTTATCGTGGCATATACATGCGCACAGCGCTAAACACTTAAAACACCGCACATTATATACATCACTTTCTTGGTTTGTAGACAACCAAACCGTGTAATGTTTGGTAATACACATTACAGTATGTTGCGCCGAGTACCTGGAATACCCGCACTTTGCACAAGTGAAACCAGGCATTGTGTTAATACAGTTTATTTGTTTTTATGCCAAGTAATGCCTTAACACTCGAGGTTTGCACTTACAAGTAAACGTATGTAAATGAGCATATGGTATACTATAATTATGTACCACGCACATGCGGTACGCCTGGAAAATAAACTCACAGGTTGGTAGACCGTATTAGGTGTACCTATTATTTCTAGAAATTCAGAATCGTGACCACGGTGAATTAAATAATTTACCAGGTCGTCATTGGTAACAAAAGGCAATCTGATAATAATGTATTGTTTAGCATATCTTTGTTCACTAATTTTGAGAAATGCACAACAAGCCATTAGAGGAATGAAAACTAAAACTAAAAAAAAATTACATTTTTAACACTTTTTTAGGACACACACAAATTCTGCCTGTATCTCACAGGCAATTAAAACACAGAATGTGATATTGCTTTGCACAGAAACAACAAAAAAATATTAGACAGTGTTTTTTTTTAAACGATCGTGTTTTTTTATTCAACTACACACTGTTATAACACGCTTAGGAAAGCAGGCGCCTCTTCTTTAAATGTGCGTAATGCACTCTAGGTGGCGGCGGCGACAAAGGCACAAGGGGAGGTATTTGTTGTGCACTTACCTTACGCTTTAGCGCAAGGCGCTTTCTCACATATGCTATGATGGGCAGCGAAAGTGGAATTACAAGCCGACTCACGTCGTCTTCGCCGTCGGGGGACGCTACATCGATCCCCAGAAATTGAATGTCGTAACCGTCGTCGACTTTGGAGGTGGCGTGCAGACTCCAGCCAGTGCTAAGATGGGTTATGAACCCGGGTCTGCACGCTAAGTTAAATTGGGGTAATAGATTTCTTTTGGATGCCGGAAATGAGCCCGACAACAAAGGCACTAGAGCATGGAGGGAGGACAATGGTGGAGGGGTAGGGGATCTAGTAGTGAAATAGGTTTCTGTGAGGGTATGGCAGGATGTGTCGTTTATGGAAACCGGGGTAGAGGATCGAATGTTGGCAAAGGAGGGAGGTGAACAAACAGGGGTGGAAAATGCGGAGAGTATATAGGGGGAAGGGAAATCAGAAGAGGTGTCGGCGGGGGCGTCGCTGTCTGAAGAAATGTCAATCACCGTAGGCGACGCCGGCTGAGGCGTGGACGGCTGGGGCGACGGCGGCGACGACACCTGGGTGACGTCTGAATCCTCGCTTTCTGAACTGATGACGACGCTGGACTGCTCAGGCGTCGAAGCCGGAGTGTCGATCACCTTAGGCGATGGCTGCAGTGACGACGGTGGCGGCGACGACACCTGGGAAGCGTCTGAGTTCTCTGAGTTGGTGCCGTTACACTGGTGAGGAGTCGAAGCAAGAGTGTTAATGGCTGAAAGCAGCTCGTCTGCTGACAGCTCGGTAATACGAGCTACGACTGACGAGACTACACCGATGTGTAGCGACGATGATGGTGACTGGCGCGGCAGAAAGGCTGGCAACTCAATTCCCGCACCATATAAGTCTTCTTGTTCGGCGTATGTCGCTGATGTTGTAGTGGTTGTAAAGATCGATTGTTCTTAGGGTGATCACCTGTTTGTACAGTCGTCTACTGTTCAGCAAAAAAAAAAAAAAAAAAAAAAAACTCGTCAGGCAGGAGCACCTTGGAGATATGTTGACTCTGCATGATGTAAAGTAACACGTTCACAAGAGCGCGAGAGACTGGAAGTAAAGGCAGGAAGCCAAAGGTCCCATATTTAAAGGACTGGTAATAGACATTAGAATTGGCGTCTCACAATATGGTGGACGTGATAAAAAGTTGGTAAAGAGCGTGTGAGCTTTAAAAATGCTGTAAGAACGAATTAGCACGAAAATCTTTAAACGTGGTTTTGTGGTGAATGGTAGAGAAATTTGGGTTTTGTCGAAAGCGGATGTTGCGGTGGTCCGACGATGGTACCGGAAGTAATCCGGAAAAAACACCCGATTAAAATTATGGAAATTGTGGCGAGATAACCCACCGGGGTATTTAATGAGCTCCTTAACTGAACGCGCAGACGGAAGTTGCGGTGATGATAAGGGTACTTTAAAAAGCTCGAGGTGATAAGCCGCTCGCTAAAGTGTTGAATTTGCTGTAAAACTGTGACTACTGCGAGAGGTATATAAGTTTTGGGTTTTTTGCTAGGCTTTGAAGCTTCAGATCGATACTGCTAGTAACAGTAATGTGATTGATTCATTACACGCGTTACAGAACATTGTTTACTGCAAAGTATATAAAATAGCGTGATACTTTTGACTCGCGGTGTTTTGTTTATATATATCTCAAAAGACGCTGCGAAAAAAAAAGTAAGGCTTTTAGTGGTTTGCGTGTAAGCACGTCTTGGCAGTATGGAGCCTGAAGTCGAGGTAAGTGAAGACGAAACCTTGCAGCCCAGGTTCGAAATTATATCCCATAGGGAGAGAAGCATGAACAATTTTTCTCTGGTTATGGCCCATAACCTGAGAGATTACGATGACCAATTTCTGTTAAAATACTTGGTTGGCAATTTAAAATGCACGCCGCAGCTCCTTATGAATGGAAGCAAGACCTACCGGATGAAGTATGGTGATGTCACATTCATTGACTCGTTGAACTTTATACCCATGCCGTTGTCTCGCTTTGATAAGACTTTCGATCAGAAAGAACGCAAAGGTTACTTTCCTCATTTATTCAACACCAAGAAAAATAAAAGCTACCGGGATTCGATTCCGGACCAGAAATACTACTGCCCGGAGGGCATGTCGGTAGAAGCTCGAAGAGCCTTTGAGCGGTGGCATGACGACAAGGTGGCCTCCGAATACGTCTTCAACATGAAGTCGGAGATGGTGTGGTATTGCAAAATGGATGTGTTTTTTTGCTAAGTCAAGGAGTTTCGAAATTTAGAAGGGAATTCATAGACGAGAACGGCATAGACCCGTTCAGGCAATGCGTCACCATTGCGCAGGCGTGCATTTGCGTGTATAGAAAGCGTTTCATGCCTCCAAAAGTGTACTTCTTCCACGGGTGTTTCTACCATGGTTGCACGCGTTGCTTTCACAACCGCTATGCCACGGTGTAGAACACGGGGAACCAAACCATGGCATCCAGGTTTGAAAGCACTGAGATGGTCACGCAAAAGATCAGGCACGCCGGGTACACCGTTGTGGAAATGTGGGAGTGCGAGTTTAACGCCATGATGAAGGCGAACCATGACCTCGCGCGCCATGCCAAGCACTTTCTCATGCCCGAGCCCCTGAACCCGAGAGACGCCTTCTATGGAGGGCGCACCAATTGTACAAAGACGTACTGCGAAGCCAAGGGAGACCAAAAGATTTTATATTACGAGGTGTGTAGCCTGTACCCGTTCGTCAACAAGACGAAACCTTGCCCCGTGGGACACCCCAAGATCCACGTGGATCGCTTTCCGCGTCTAGAAGACGTGCCCGGAGGGATTGAGAAGTGCCGGTGGCTGCCACCGCAAAACCTGTATCACCCGGTGCTGCGAGCACGCATCTGCGGCAAGGTGATGTTCCCGCTATGTCGCGCTTGTGCAGAGGCGGAGAACCAGGACCAGTTCCTTCACGGGGACGAAGAGAGGATCTTGACGGGTACCTGGGTTGTCGACGAGATGAAGATAGCCTTGGAGGAGAAGTATCGGCTGCTTCAGGTGTACGAGATTTGGGAGTACGACGTGGTGCAGTACGATCCAAGTATCGGAGCCAAGGGTCTGTTCGAGGACTACGTGAACCAGTTCCTGAAGATCAAGACCGAAGCCTCCGACTGGCCCTCGGGTTGCGACACGGTAGAGGCGAAGCAGCAGTACGTGAAGCAGTTCTTCGAACACGAAGGCATCGTTTTCAATCCCGAGGCCATCGCGCCAAAACCCGGCAGGCGGTAATTGGCCAAGCTGGTGCTGAAATCGTTCTGGGGTAAACTGGATCAGAGAGATAACATGTACACGTGCGAGCTGGTGGACCGATACGACCGCCTCCTAGACCTGTTAACCATCCGGGTATCGAAGGGCAGTTCTACGTACCCGCGACGAGCGAGGTCACTTACGTGGGGTGGAAGTACTGCGAGCAGAGTCCGAAGGTGAACCTCACCACCAACGCCGTGCTGGCCGCTTACACCACGGCGCATGCGCGGCTTGTGTTGTACGGGCACCTGAAGCGACTCGGAGAGCGGGTGTGCTACTTCGACACCGATTCCGTCATCGTCACCCCGTTACCGGGGGAATGGACCCCCTCCTCGGGACGCCACCTGGGGGACATGACGGACGAGCTGGAGAAGTACGGTCGAGGAGCTTACATGACCCGATTCGCCTTCACAGGCTCGAAGAGCTATTGCATGGAGATCAAGTGCCCAGAGACGGACAAGACCTTCTCGGTGTGTAAAGTGAAACGCATTACACTCCATTGTGGCAATCTACAGCACGTGAACGCCAATGTGATGCGCGACATGGCGCTGGGGGATCGAAGCAGGACGGTGACTCTGACGAGTACTCAGATTTCTAGAAAACCCATCGAACCGAGCACGAAGACCTTCAGAATGGTGGTCAACAGGCGCGTTCTCGCCGACGACTTTGACTCGTATCCCTACGGGTAAAAGAGAGGTGATAAATGAAACGCCAAGCGCCAGCGAAGCTCATTTCCAACCAGAGACCCCTGTACGACACGATGCCCAGATCTCGGCACGTTAGGCGATTCAACTTTCCCAGCACGATGCTCGTGGCGGGGCCTTCGCGCTGCGGAAAGTCCACCTTTGTGAAAAACCAGATTCGCCACGCTTACAAATGTTCGACGAGCGACCCAGAAAGGTGCTGTGGTGTCACCCTCCGCAGTATTACCCCAGACTCGAAGACGTGCCCCTGCGGTGTGAAACTCACGCGGGGATCCCCGAACTTGCTTCGGAGGGTGAGAATTATCTCGTCATCCTGGACGACCTCATGGTTGAGGGTGGCGGGAAGGACGTGTCTAATTTTTTCACCAGAGAGTCCCATCACAATCGCTTCGGCATCGTGTACATTCTGCTAAACGTGTTTCCCCAGGTTCAGAAATATCGCAACATCTCTCTCAATGCAAACTACATCGTGGTCTTCAAAAACAACCGCGACAAGATGCAGATCGAAAGGTTGTGCCAGCAGATCGAACCAAGGAACTCTAAGTTTCTCTTGGAGGCTTTCGAAAAGGCCACGGAACACCCTCATGGGTATCTGGTGCTGGATTGCACTCAATATACGCCTAACCGATACAGGTATCGGACCGGCGTGCTGCCGGACGAGAGCCACTCGTATTTTGCACCCAACTGAGGCCCATACTTTTTTTTTTTGCTTGGTTTAAGCCAACTTTTTCACTTACTAAGAGGTCTCGGGTTCGTTGCACACTTCAGTTGTAATCGTGGTTTTTACGCCACTGAGGCCGTTGATGTTAAATAACGCTGCATTTTTGGTGCGGTCGTCATTACCGTGCCAACATGGCTAGGGGCAGGTTAAGCCTTGCAAAATTAAGCATTCCCCGCATAACGAGGCAGCACGCGAATTTGTCGGCTCTAGCCAAGGCAAAGGACCCTCTGCGCAAGAAGTTGTTAAAAATGCCGATGGAGATCTCATTAAGGCCATTTGCAAATATATGCTCAATGTGTGCAGAGCTCACGTGCAGGTACCGAAAAAGTGCTTGAGACCCTTAAAGAGGCATAAAGGATCTTGGAGGAAACTCGTCGACAAGCGAGTGCCCCTGAAGAAAAAGAAACAAATCTTGGTACAAAAGGGAGGTTTTCTCTCGGAATTTCTACTACCCGTGTTAGCTACGCTGGGTAGTGCCCTGGTATCAAAATTGACAAGATGAAGTACGACAAGCAGATCCTATTTACCCCTGAGCCAAAGATCGTGCAGAAGCTTCAAGTCATCAACAACACTATTTCCAGGCTGGCTAAAGAAATCGAGAAGGTGCAGCGCTCGAAACTCTCGGCCGAGAGTGGCACCTCGTAAAATGTAAATTGGGCCACTATCTCGATCTCGTGACACAAGTTAGACGACCCTACCTTAGCAATAACAAAGACGACAATGACGATGACGCTTACGAAGACGTCAATGCGACGGTGAAGCTGGTGGTCGAATCCAGAACCGTAAAGATCAACACTTTCTCGCCTCGCAAAGCGGTGTCGCCAAATAAAAGAAATCGCATGCCACGAGATACCATTTTCGCAGACGAATCTGGCAACCTCTGTACAAGTAAAGCATGAAGGAATGGAAGGCACTAAGACGGTACTACGAAAAGCCGGAACACTATGCCGGTTTGGGTACGATGAAGGCCACGGGAACACGAAAGGCGAACATCGACTCCTCCCTTCAAACCCAGGACAGCTACACGTTGCACAAACCGGTGAGAAAGAGGTACCCCACCAAATACTATCACTATAACAATATGGTCGATATTTGGGAAGCCGATCTTAACGTCACGAACAGCGTGAAGGAGCATAACAATCCGTACGTGTACATTCTAACCATCATAGACGTGTTTTCAAAATATGCCTGGGCAGTTGCTCTAAGTTCGAAGCTGGGTACCGAGGTTGCGCAAGCTTTTCGTTCCATATTCTCCCAGCACGTCCCAAAGGTCCTACAAGGACAAGGGAACGGAGTTTACCAACAAAACATTTCGCGCTTTTCTAAAAAAGCACGATGTGCAATATTGCACCACGAAGAATAATGTGAAAGCCAGCGTTGTAGAACGCTTTAACCGCACCTTAAAACGAAGTGTGGAAATATTTCACGCTTAAAAACAGCTATAGACACGTGGGAGTTCTTCCAGCTCTCCTGCAGTCGTACAATAGCTCGTATCACAGGTCGATCAAGATGGCGCCAAGGGACGTGAACCAGACTAACATTTTACAGGTTTACCACAATCTGTACGAAAACAAGCGCGAGCCGCGAACGAGGGCGCCCCGATATTCCGTTGACGATCACGTGCGCATCTCCAAAGAGAAAATTAAATTCGATAAGGGGTACGAACAGAACTGGACCGACGAAATATTTAAAATAGCCCAGGTCGTGCGCGGCAAGCCCGTGATATATAAGTTGCAGGATCTGACCGGGGAATCCATTGACGGCATATTTTACTCTGAGGAGTTACAAAAGTTCGCTCTTCCAGAGACTTTCAAAACCGAACGCATAGAGTAGGGGACGCAACAAACAGCTGCTGGTCAAGTGGACGGGGTATCCTCCCTAGTTTAACTCGTGTGTCCTGGCTTCGTCGATCGATTCGGTATGATTAAAACGAAGCCCTTCTCCATCACCCTAGTGAGCAATGCTTCCATGGATCAGGGTTCAAACTCGGCGGAGGACGATGGATTTTTTCGGGCGTAAAAATCCTTAGCATGGCTTCCTTCGGAAGGGAAGTAAAGCCGTGGGTCCCGTGTCGTAGATTTACGGCACGTAAAAGAACCTCAAGCCTGATAAGAGAGGCCTCTGAGCAAAATTAAGCGATCTTTCACGCCCAATATAGAATGGGACGCTGAGAACCAAAGCAGTTAAAGAGCGTCCATAAATAACACGCCATTTCCATGGATCACTTCACCGAGAGCACCACGGCGACATTTTCAAACATCTTGCCCGAGAGAATAGTTATGCAGGGAGAATGGGAAGTGGCATTGCAAAAGGTTAGGTATCCGGTAAAATTTCATAACGTTTCTCGAGACGATGCCCACATCGTGGGCACCAAGTACACCATGACGCGCCTGCTTACGCATTCTAAATTTAGCTTAGAAATGCCTCAAGGCATCGTGCACAATCCAAAAGACCTTGTCAATCTCGTCAACGCTCTCATTCTGCAGCATCTAAAGGTAGAAAACTTTTTCCTCTTCGACGAGCGCAAGAACACGGTAACCGTTAATGCGGCCGTCGCGCATCCCGAGCGATTACCCGACACTCCATTTTCTGGGTGTATAGAAAATGTTGTGCGCACTGCTAAATCGTACACCATAACACAATCCTCCATTTTGAGCGACGCTCCCCAGCACAAGTCAAAAGAAACCGAAACCAAAGCCGAAGCCTAACATTTCGGGGCACCAAAAACCCGTCCAGGGAGCGTCTCTCCCGACTAAACCTACCAACACGACATCTTCAGGCTCAAACCCAAAACCCGACGGTGCATCATCATCCGATGCGTCTTTGGGCTCAAATCCAAAACCCGACGGTGCATCAACTTTCAATCAGGAAGGCGAGTGTTCGCAGCCAGACAAAGGTGAATCCGAAACGCAAGAGGAGGATACGAACCCAGGCAAAGCCGATTTAGAGAACAACCTATCCGACCCCCTTCATCGCATTCACAGTTTTCTCCAAACACCCACTACGGCCAAGATGCTTGGCTTCGAACCCTATACCAACGTGATCCTTCAGAAAGGTCCTAAACACCCTGTAGATCCGTATATGGGCTTTCTTTACGAAATGTTCATCTATTGCAAACTAGTGGCCCCGCATGTGGTGGGCGACACCTTTGTTCAGGTGATAGAGAGCGTGGCGGTGGAATACGAAAGGAGCAACAACACTTGCATGAGCAACGAAAAGACCTTTTACCCCCAAAATTGGGTCCCCTTGACACAACCGCAATAATAGATGTGCACACCGTCACGCAGTACTACTTGAATCAGGCTGAAGGCGCATTCGACGATCGCGAGTTCATCGTTTACAAGGGTATTCGCTACCACAAAGGTAGCAAATTATTTTCTGCCCTTGGAGGCCTCTTCAGAAGAATGCTGCCATTTCTGAAAAGCGGAGCAAAAGCGGTAGGAAAAGAGGCACTGAAGGTGGGTGCGCACGTGCTCTCCGATGTGACCACCGTGGGAATATCGGCTAAGGAATCCTTCCAATACAGCCTCAAGGAGGCAGGATCCATTTTAAAACGAAAGGCCAACGAAAAGCTCGACGCGATGCTCGGTTCCGGCATCAGGAGAATAAAACGCACCAAAGCCAAAAAGAACAAACAGTCCAAGCTGAAACGTTTTAGGCGTAAGGTGAAAGACGTCTTCTCGTAATGGCGGACGCAACCGTACATATGGGTTCAGAACTGGACCTCTTTAAAGAGGTGCCTGTTCAGATGTACATTGAGGAGTCCAGGTTCCTATATCTAAACCCTCAAAACACGCTAATAAAAAATGCCCTCATCGCCTTTCATTATTGCGGAAATGCGGACGATTACCTAGATCTGACCTACGTGGTGCTCGAACTTATGGTCCGCATTGTGGATGACAAAGGAGCCGTTCTAAAGGATGATCTTACAGCCACTTGGGTGAACAACTCCTTAAATACCCTGTTTCAACCGGCAGAGGTATCCCACAATAATGTCATCGTATCCATGCCGCAAGCTGGCTACCCCTATAGAACCTACATCGAGACACTTTTGAATTACTCCGAAGAGGCCATGAACACTAAACTAGAATCCTCCCTCTGGAGAAAGGACACGGCCGGCATCATGGACATTTTTATAGCCAACGCGGGGTTTCAGTGGCGACAGGGGTTTACCAAAGGTAGCAACGTGGTTCAACTCATCACCCCTCTGTCCAATGCTCTGTTCAGACACGAGAAGCTGCTTTTGAATAACGTCAGCATGACCATTAAACTCACTCCTTTCTCTCCCCAATTTTACCTGTTTTCCGACCAGCCCACCTTCAAGGGCTACGCCGACATATTGTCAGCCACGTTACGTTTAAAATCCGTACGAACCTCGCCCACCATCAAACTTGCACACCAGGCCGTGCTCTCAAAAAGCAATGCCAAGTGCCATCTTAAGGATGTTAGCTTTCACGCCCTCAGCATCCCCAAAAAGGCCAGAGCAATGACGTTTAGTGACATCTTCATAGGGCAAGTCCACAGAAGAGTGGTCGTGGCTCTGGTCACCGACAAGGCTTATTCAGGCAATTTTAACGCAAATCTGTACAATTTACAACACCTTAAAATGAACTTCTTTCAACTCTATGTGAACGGACAGCCCGTAACCTCTCAACCGCTTCAACCCGACTTTACAAAAGGCCACTATATGGAATGCTTTAAACTCTGCTGGACGGGTTAGGGATTCATTTCAAGGACGAAGGACACTACATCTCTAGAGAAGCCTACCCGCAAGGGTATACCGTCATGGCTTTCGATCTCACTGCAGACATGAGCTCCAACGAGTCTCACATCTCCGGCCATCGCCACGGTAGCGTATCTATAAACATCGGTTTTGCCGATAAATTAACAGAACCCGTTTTTCAGCTGGTGATGGCGGAAATACATAGCACCGTCGAAATTGACTCTAACAGATCCATTTTGGTATCATGAACACCTTCCAAATTCAACCGTTTCTATCCACCTGCCCCTCTACGCGCTCCCACTTTTTAGGCTTCTATTCCTGCGATAGACTACCAGCACTTCACCGTCCTCAAACGCTTCCCGTGGCCCTTGTGGCTAACACCGATCCCAGCACCAAATCTGGGCACCACTGGGTTTGCATCTTTGTGGATAAACAAGCACAGAGATAATATTTTGACAGTTACGGCGTAACACCCCTTTCCCCCTATTTTCTTCGGTTCTTAAATTCAGTCTGAGGGACGCGTTGGTCAATCAACGCCAGAAAACTGCAAGGTTTTGACAGCAGCACTTGCGCCCATTACGTCATCGATTACCTCTCTCACCGCTGTTGCGTTCTGCCTAAGCATATGTTCTTTTCCAAATTTCACGTCAGCAATTACGCTCATAACGATGACGTCATTCGCAAAACCTACAAAGACATATGTCGCACAAAGTGCTCTAACGCTCAGCAAACCTGCCAACCGTTACAGGTCGCAAAACCTACAAAGACATATGTCGCATAAAGTGCTCTAACGCTCAGCAAAGCTGCCAACCGTTACAGGTAAGTTCATGTATGTGCCTCATCGTCACTATCCGTCTCATGTTGCTTTTTTTTTTTTTTTTCATTGTCTCGCGCATGTGCTTTCAGAACACGCTCCTGCTGATATAAAACACTCGTCTCACCATCGCTCGTCTTCCATAGGCATGCAGGACGCCGAGGCTATCGCGCCACACAGGTTTGTGCATACTTTTTTTTTCTTCACATTTTTCTTTGACACGTGGCTGTTGATGTATAGCACTCACATTCGAATTTTTCTCTATTGTTTCAGTGGGCTCGAAACTCCGAAAGCACCAAAAAGCCGTCTAAGCAAAAAGAAAGCTTTGCCTCAACGATGACGATCTCCAACCCTGCACCCCTACTACCCAACCTAACACCTTTGTCGGACCTCTATCAGACATTTACTTCCTCAATACCAAACACACCAAATTTGTGTGTGTCGGGTTTTCGCTCCTGTACCTGCACCAGCAGGTGGTAGCCATTGCCAAATGCGGACAGCGCAGCGCTGTAGTTCTGGGTTCAACAGAGTGGAATGTACTCGTCGAAGCCATACCCATCATTCACCGACGCCTGCATCATCCGGAGGGTCGTCTACAGGAATACCAATTCCGCGACACCGTCACCGTCCTCTTTAAGAACGTGTTCTGCAAGCTAAAAATTGTCTTCAGAGATCCACACGGTACCTCAGTCACGCTCAACCGCGAAGAGTGGATCACGTAGCACAACCTGCAGCGCATCATCACCGACATCATGTATCACAAGAAGAAAGAAGAAATGGACGTGCAAATCCAAATCATGGCATTCTACAATTACAGGCTTCACAACCACGCCTCCGGCACCCCTTTCGAAAACATGAATTTCACCTAATTTACCAAATACATCCGGTGTGCCAATTTCAGAACTTCCTAGAAACCGATCTTTTTCGTAAACCCCATTTCGCTCTATCCATATCGCAAAACACGCCTTAGAGCGCATGCTCACACAGGTCTACATCCTTTCTTCTACTCCTCCTGTACCCAGTTGGTGCCGCTACTCGTTCAGCATGGGTTACAGAAATTATGTCTATGTGTACTGCGAAAAATCTAAAGTGTTTAAAAACTAAGAAGTGAAAAATCATCCCAAGAAGAATGTCCCTTATGCACTGCGTTTCATCGATCATACCTACGACGGAAAATTCATCACTGTCAAAGTTCACAGCTGCGAAAATAAAATTCATTACGTCCTTTCAAACACCAATTTCAGGACGTCCTGTTCAAATCAGACGTGTGGCCAGACGATGACCAACAGTGTCAACGATTCCAATTTATGACTACATCTCACCCGATCATATCCATGGTGAGTGGATATTCAGTGTCCACCAAAACAGTCTTCTCAAGAAACAGGAGGAGGAGGCACCACAAAGGATTTAAAAATTTGAAACCCCAACGGACTTTCCAATTTAAACCCACCAGCAATTTCCGGTCCCAACTTCCTACACTCCAACGGTCACTGGTTTCCTGTGGATGTGATATTTCATCATCCAATTAGCACTTCCCGGAAATACGGGTTTCATATCCCAATAATTTCCCACACCAGTGTTTCCGCCTTACCCAGCGCGACTCTTTCTGCGGATGTGATACCTCAACATCCAATTAGCACTTCCCAGAAATGCGGATTTTCAAATCCCTATAAACTTCCACTCCAATGTGTCCGCCTTACACCGTGCGAGTCTATCGTTCGGGAATGCCAGACGTATCGGGTCACCGCTGCAAACATTGTCACTGCGTAATCACTCCAAGACCTACAAAGTTGTGCTCCAGGTGTGAAGTTGTTTTCTTCCAACATCTCGCCAAACTTCGAAACCAAATCGACAACTTTAACGACAGATATTTCAACATCAGGCGCTGCTCATGACCTATTGCTGCTTTGCCGTGCTCGTCAACTACCTGGACAACCAGAGGATTATCGAAGCCCTTCTTCCTCAGGAACGACAAGTTCTTCTAGAAACTGTAGCGCCATCTTCAACCGCTACCCACCTGAAGACGTGGACGTCGTGTGGAAATACATTCCTGCTCACATCCAACACGTTTGCGCGCCATACCAACGGTGCAAAAGCCAATATAACCTCCCGTCACAAAGAACACAGTTCGACGGACTACCACCGTTTATCAAAAACTGCCACTGGTGCAACAAGTGAACCATGAGCGAAGATCCCCTCCATCTACTACAAGAGCTGTCCATCAACACAGACATTCTAAGCGTTTCGGAACTACAACAAAACGTGTCATACTCAGTGCAAGGCGTCAGATCCTTCGGCACAAAATACGGACCCAGGACTGTCGTTAAAATCGACGAAGAAACTGAAGTCTTCCTACCTGTAAGATTTGTTAAGGCTACTCCTGCACTCATGCAAAACCTCTCTAACACCAAGTTTACCCTCACCTACCAAGGCGAAGAAAAGCTCTCAAACGGGTTCAAAAAATATCTAGTGAAGTTCAATCCACAATGAACCCCTGCGAAATCGATCCCGTTCACGTAGGAAATAACCTAATCCTAAAACTCCTATTTCTACCCCAACTCGCCGCTAATTGGCAATATTCTCAAGTGGACCTACTCTCCACCGAAACATCCTTCTTCGGAAATCAAAAACAAATCATCGTCAAACTTCACACCCAAAATCCCCAAACTATTCATGTCAAGTGCCTCCCTTCCAAGGCTAATCTATACGGATCAAATGCTAACATATCCTTAATCCTGTGCCACAACAAGATCCCCAACCACAACATGAACGCCACATCAGATGGGTGCTTCTCCACCAGCTTCTCCAACGAGTTCGTGGTGGCCATACCTACCCTAGAAACACACAGCAACTTCCATCATCTTCTTCTCACCTGCATTACCAAACATATGCAGGATCGCACCATATTCCGAATCGACAGGGACAGCAGTGATTCCGAAGACAACGACCATCTCTCCATCACCACAAACTTTAAAATTATATTTTGTGGGAAAAGTGAAAACTGAAAAGCAATTGAACAGTGTAGTAGTATTAAAATAGTGTGTATCATCAAATATAAAACTATTTAGTGAACTGTGTATCTTGTAGTATTAAAAATAGTCTCTGAAAAACAATTGAACAGTTAGTAGTATTAAAAGAGTGTGCATCATAATATATAAAAATATTCAGTGAGCTGTGTATCGTGAAGTACTAAAAATAGCCTGCATCACTGGGAACAGGTAAGTGTACTGTGTGTATCATCATATAGTATTAAAATAGGTCATCATACTGTGTCAATCCTGATTTTTTCACAGTTAAAAGATGTGTATTAAAATACCTAAAATCAATATTGTATATCATACTGTATCAAAAAGTAAAAAACAAATAAAAATAATTCCAGCTTAGCCATTGGATTTATCGATAATCCTCCCACTCTTGGAGCTAGTTTTCAAATTTCACACCTTCACTGTTAATCCGCCTTAATCCACGGATTAACAGCAACACTAGCGCCCCTAGCGGTAGGATTATCGTTAATCCACTTGGCTAATCTGGGATTAACAGCTAGTGCCACAAATCACTAACAAAAATGGCATTCAAGAAATTTTATTTTCCCCATTTAACAGAGCGTTGCTGATGCCACCGCCACTAATATAAAACGACAACATAAATAGAGGTTTTTGCCTGCCCTTAACAAACAAATGCGTGGAGGTAAATCTGCTCTGCCACCTAGGTGTCTTTTCCGTGTACCTGTTCTTGTTAGGGCTTTGTAAAGAGAAATTGGATATTTGCAATTTGGTAAGTAGGTTTGAGATTGAGGGTGGAAGGTAGCTCTATTATAGCCTCTATGCTGTAGCACACTAATGGAATTGTGAAATATATACCAAATTTATTCAATTTCACTGTGGAAATAACGACAAAGCCGTGCGCTATCAGCAAGAAGCGGCCGGACCACGCAAGTTCAGCATCACTGAAACTCATGACTGTAGGTGAGTTAATTGCAATGAATTGTTTAAAATTATTGCCTAATAATAGTGGTTAGTTTAGGCGTTGTTAAAATGAAAGAGCAGTTATAAGTTCTTACGCAGTAAAAAGGGCACCGAACATGTTTTGCTAACTGCTATAATGGCTGATTATAATCAATAATCACGTACAAAAAATTTCTTAATATGGAAAAAAGAAGAAAAGTATCGGTAGCATATTAACAAACATAAATCAAACATACTTATTTCTCAACTTAAATAGCACCGTCACATTATAAGGCACAATCAAACGCACAGCTGAAAATAATGCAGGTACATATGTTCTCACATGGTGTAGCTCTTGACAGCCAGTTAGCTATCTATGTATCATTACTAAGACAGAAGCAGACTGTAACACTCAGTGTATACTTCAATAATTGGGACCCTCAGATCCGGGGTAGTGAACACTAAAAATTACACATGTTGTGAGGGTAATGATTCTCATACTTTCTCAGGAGGCTAATCACACCCAAGAAATTACCGTTTTCATGAGCCCCTAATCTACTACTACCATTGCGCTTAATACAAGATTTCCAAATTCAAGGGGAAAAGAAGCCCGTATTCTAATTGTAACAGCAGAGGAAATTAAAGCAATACTCCAGTATTTGTCCTGGAGAGGACAAGATGAATTTCTGTCATGCAGAAACAAAATCTTATAGTACATACTACAAAAAAGCGAGAATGCTTTGTAGTTTAATTCATATATTGTGCAATATCTGATCTATCAAAAATAGGCAGTTTTGTCATAGTAAAAGTTTTTCATATAAAATTTTGTTTTCTTTTAATCTTTAAGGTGAAGATGAAAATAAATGGAAAACATATGAACTATTCTAAAGAGCTTCGATTACCATAATAAAACAGACATGGAGATAGTATATGCTATTATAGAATATCTCAAACATCATATCATTCACATAGAGGAGTGCTAAGCTCAATTTGTGACAACAGTGCTAACATGTCTTCCACATCAACGGAGTTAAACTATCATTAAGGGAGATTGTTTCATCTGTAACTTCCTACTTTGAGCTTCTCAGCCTTTAAACTTGGTAGGTGTCCATGCCATAGTGTTAGCAAAATTTCAGTTCTGTAAATGAGCTGTGCAATATTGTTCAGTGCCAGTCCTGATTGGCGGTGTGTTCTTATTCACAACACGCTAAAGCCACTTCACAAACTTTCAGAAACTCAGTAGAGTTCAAAAGCAGATTCTGTAAAACTTTTAGCTGAAAGGTTGCCACAGATAATACCAGCCCGTCGTTGTACTAAGATAGAATCTCTTCCAGTGGGAGCTCGTGAGCATAGATTTTGGGTGTTCACAAAATTTTAGATTCCGATAACTCTGAAAATGTGAAATACCTCTAGAGCATAACAGTTATGACTATGAAGAACTGGCACAATGGCAATTGCACACAACAACAACAATAATAATAATAATAATAATAATAATAATAATAATAATAATAATAATAACAACACTATAACTTGTCTGACGAAAGAACGGTTTGCTTTTGCAAATTTATATTGCTTTGTACATAATTGATTACAGTTGAGGGCCAGAACGGTGTAATGTGTACGCTTCCACTACTCTCTGTTTGTATTGTTTCGTCAGCCAAATATTAATATCAGTAATTTATTACCGATCACCAAATTCTGATTATCTGAATCAGGAAAACTGTATTATTTCTCTTATGAAATGTCCTGTTCCACCATATAATCCACTTAAAGTTAAGCAATATAAATACGCATTCACCAGAAATGACACATCAGTCCACGAATTAACCTCCGGGCTGAAAATCAAACATGGAAAATAATGGCGCATTTCTTACGTTGTACCCACACAGTCAGTTATACTTATTGTCAGTTTTTGTTGAATGTTCTTTCGTAGTCGCGCTTATTAGATTTCGTCACTCTTTCAATAAACAGATCTGGTGTGGTGGGCCCTAGTTCATCGGAGCTAACTTGTCCTAATAATTTAGTCTTCTATTGGCAGAATTTCAACGGACTTTATGTTGACAGCGTACCCGCAAAGCGGATCACTATTTGGTACTGCGAGGAGTATTGCTAACCTTTGATAATCAGAAAAGCACACAGGCATATAAGGACGAACCGTATTTCTGAACTGGAAAGCGTAAGGTGTCAAATTTTTTAAAAAAAAATTAAAATGAACATTATATAAGTAAGAAATGAAGAAAATATCAACTAAAACCGGATAAAATACTAGCGTCAAACATGGTAATAAACATAATATATATTCACTCACTTTAATGTATTCTCCAAAAGTGAAGGATGCTTCATTATTATCGAGTGACCATAAAAACACGACTTCTGGGTCGCATTTTAAAATTAAATGCATTTGATAAATACATCCTCAAAATCAGCACTCAGGTGTGGCTATTTAGGGTCGAAAAAGCGAAGTGAAAAAGAAAACCTCACAAAAAGCAGTCTTTCGCAATGGCTTAAAATATTAATAATCGTCACTAAAACTCATCAACTTCATTTCAGTTAGTGATATCTCCACATCTGAGGAAATAGTTTCAATGTTCGGTATTTGCTGTCGATATATATAGTGGATTTTGGATTTATTTGATATATTATGTTTTGCATATTATTATAGTGCTCGGGTTCCTATTTTTAACAGCAAGTGCAGCTGTTTAGTAAAGTTTCTGTTACTCATAGTCAAGTGACTACATTGTTGGACATTGTCGTGCTGCTTTTGGTATCAACCACTTCCATAAACGGCAGTTTGATGATAATTGTTTACATGCTCGGATGATACTCATAATCAGTGTTTCCAACCACACAGTTTAAACGTACATTTGAGGTTTTCGGCCTTAACTGTACGGTGCATGGTTGGAAAATTGAACTGTAGGCAGCACATACGGTCTTATGTAATAAGTAACATTATTTTTTAAATTGGTCAACTCTTAGTTCTTAGTTTATTCCTACATCGTCTAAAAGACGTAGTAGAAATGGCTCAAGCCTATCGTGCTCCATTTGAAGCTGAGTGTGCTACCTAGCGTAGGTTCGAGCACAGTAAGCTGTATAGATTTTTTATTATTTTGTTGTTTAGTTCGTGTAGGTACTCTTTACAACCGATGTAGATTAAGTTATAGAAATCATTCACTCTGTGAAATGTGAAATATTTATTTGCTGCTTTCGCAAACTAGAAAACAAAGCAAAACGCCGTAACCTGATCTTAAGTTTCTTTTAAATGCAACAAAAGGATAATAAAACAAGAGAAAACAAATTCTAATACTTTGTGTGGTTCCCCATTATTTGCTATTATTGCCCTCAATTTTCGGGGCATGGAAGCCATTAGCGTATGAAAATAAGTTATGTCTTCTATAGTGAATACCAAGTGTTTGTCATGGCACACCAGAGTTGTGTAGCATTATTCAATCTGAGATCTTGAGAAAGCCTCTGCTTTACTTTCGTCCAAACATATTCAATTGAGTTGAGATCTGCTGAATTTGTAGGACACGGTATCTGTTCTAAGATATTCGTGTACTCCGAAAACCACTTTTGAACTTTGGCCAACATGTGGATCGAATGCTTATCCTGTTGGAATTTAATAAGACCTTCAGGATAACGCTCTTGGGCAGATGGAAGCAGAACATGTTCTAGAATTTCAGAATAGGTTTCCTTATTTAGCTTTCCATGATTATGTTCCAGCATACCTGCACCTTCCCGAGATATCCATGCCCAAGCAGTAACGCTCGTTTGACCACTCCTTGCAGCTATTGCAACATTTATCAAGGAAATTTTGCAGGAGAAACATGAGTATAGCAAAACAATGATGTTAAATCAAAATAGAGATAACTCAAACTGAATTAATTAAATAGATAAATTAACACCATGGTGTCAAGTTCCAAGAGACGTAATTATATATGACGGGAAGTAGGGGTTTTTAGTTGGTGATCTGTCAAATATTTTCCTCTACTATAAAAAGAAAC
Organism: Hymenopus coronatus; assembly: GCA_030762935.1. NCBI lineage: Eukaryota > Metazoa > Arthropoda > Insecta > Mantodea > Hymenopodidae > Hymenopus > Hymenopus coronatus. Next base: position 297,351,900 of record CM060900.1, read on the forward strand.
GAAAAAAAAATACTCCTTGCACGAGTGGCCAAATAACACATATCATATCGAGTACCACTACGCCTGTAAACAAAGACAGTCGAATTGACATCTGCCGTAGAACGTTGCTTCGTCGGAGAAAACAACTGCGCTCCAATCAAAGTTCTCGTATTGTACAGTAAATACCAATCTTCAGTTTTGTGGGCTTCAGTTAGCACTTCCATTGCTGCCGCCCGTCTACGCCGAATTCTGGCATCTTTACAGCGGTTACTAACCGTCCGTGCACTACCCGAGAATAAAGATAAAGCCTTGCATTCAGCGGCCGTCAGAAACGGATCCCTTTCGACCTCTGCCATGAGAGACCTGTCTTCATTCTCGGTAGATACACGCGAGCGACCAATGATCTTCCTTGCAGTAACCTGTCCATCTTTACAATATAACTTTGCCACTTCCTCGCAGTGGACTGTGGACACAACAAAAGCTACCCGCTCTGGTGGCCGTATAAGCCTGTGAAACAGGATGATAACAGCAGAACATCTATCAACGGTCTCTGACTTTGCTAAAGTATGAATGAATGCGTCGTTGTAGTAGTGATTGAAGACCTCTTTTGGCGACTACTGGAACCAAACACAAACATTTGACCAACACAGAAAGAAACACAATTACGGCAAAAGGATGAAACTTATCAACAGTAGTTGTAATCTTTGGCTATTATACATAAAATGTATATCTACATACATATTTATCTGCATATTATCTAATACTCAAATTATAACTAATATAGCAGAAACTTTGTATTAGTATAAATTAAGAATGTGAAATAGAAAATATGAGAGAAGAAACAACATAAATGGGAGAGAAAAAGATTATGGTGTTACACAGCTTTGAACTTAGGTTCGGCAATTTTCAGAGCACTTGCGTTATCTCTGAGCTATATCTGTTTGAGTCAATAGGCGCTGCTGACACATTCATATATGCGCTGTAGTACTAGTCATGGTTCTTAAGATATCGTGAATCATTTGTCGTATTCAGGGTACTTCATGGCTTCTGAACCAGCTCATTGGTTGATTCAGTTGATTCGGAATGGGTTGCTCCACCTATATGTATAACTACCAATGCGCATAGCATCAGGTAGAAACACTTTTGGGTTTGTTTACTAATTGGCTAACGAAGAATAGGTAGCATGATGCTTGTTGCCGAATTCTTTATCAGGAACCAATACAAATACGAAACACAATGCAAGACACAGCCTGCTAATGCGTTCGACAGGCGATAACGTATGTCGCAGACACTGTTAGGTAAGTCTAGCTGCATATTGGAAATAGCGACCTGTGTAAACCTTGCTGCGATACGAAGTGGGACTTTGAAATATCCTGCTCTCAGAGTGCGCTCAATCACTTTTTCCATGACTGTACATACATTACATGAATTGGCATAGCTGTTCAGTGTGCCACCATCTGGCAGGAGTTAAGCCGAAATGCAAACCCAAACGGGGGTTCCCAACGTTCCGCAGCCTCGCAGTAACACAAATGAAAGTTTTATAGTACTGGGGCTCTATCTTATGGCACTGGCATGAACTTGTAGTTTAGATATGCATGGTAAAGACGCATGTGCATAATACATGTCAGCAGCTGTGCAAAAATTGTTGTATTTCACCCACCGGGCGGAAATGCAAGCGGTTTGTTGAAGCAAGTTTTGCACTCAGTCGCTATCTTGTGGCACTTCACACTACCATATACGCCACACCCAACATCTGTCAAATTAATTGTTTTTCAAAGTTTTTTTAAGTAAAAACAAAGGACAGTAGAAGGGGAGAGATCTCCAGCTGAAATAATATGCAATCCTATTTATGGCCTGTGAGAGACTATTCATGATCAATTGGTATTATTGCTGTAACATCGCGGCAATGACACACTTTAATTTTGTTATAATTTCTTGGTATAAAACTACTGTTAATTTAAACCAAAATGCTATATCATACAATACAGCATTGGTTTAAAACTTTAGAACAATGTGTGATATTAATCCATAATTTCGGTTGAGGAATATTGCGATAATTGCCATTGTGTTTTGTCGTCTAAATCTATACAGCCTATAATTCTATTTCCTGAATATACTACATGTTCTTTCAAACACATGTCATTATTTTACTGCTCTGGCACCGCAGGCGATGACATTGATGATACATGAAGAAGGAGCCCCGGTGGAATGTGATGGCCGTAGAAAACCCGCCCCTGTGCCGCTTTGTCCACCACAAATCTCACATGCGGTTGCTTGGGATCGATCCCGGGCCGTCTAGATGAGAGGCGAGTGGTCTGACCACTCGGCCACGGCGCGGCCAATTGTCAATAATAGGAAGGCACACATTTGGGGTATTACCCTTATCTTTACATTTACTCATTTAATTTTTGATTGCACTGAAGCACTCTGGACATAATCTTAGTTCACAGTTAATTTTAATGTAACAGGAACATATCGTTCTTGTAATAAGTAATGCATTACTACTCTATCATTCCAAGTTAAGAAACAATACACAATCCTTCTATTGGTAATGTATAACACATTTCACTAAATAAACCACCGAAAAATCACCAACCACAATGCACAAGAAAAGGCAATTTCCAATCCAGTCTCTCTATATTTGTGATTTCACCCATAAGGCAATTACGTCATACCAGTTGCGCATGTGCAGAAGCTCCTTAAACGCGCACAATCCATGATCAGGAGATCTGTGGCGCAAATCCCGGCTGTGGCAATGACTTTTTCAGTTTGACTCCACCTATCCAATCCATGATGTATTCGTACCACTGACGTGTCACGTCTCATCGATTTTAGAGGAGTAGCGTGGTTGAGTCAAATGTAGTAGATTTTAAATTACCGCATATAAGTTGCGTTTAATAGAATTCAAGGAAAAGTAACCAAATAGATCCAAAAGGTGTAAAAACTTAGAGTGTTCATGTACTCTTGCAATCTTACATTAGTAGCCGCCACTGCTCTAACTTAATAATAAATGCTGAAGCAAAAGTAAACAGCATTGATTGATTGACCGATTAATTGATTATTTCACTAAATATAAGAATATTGTTGTGTCAATAATCTGGGCAGCTAGCAACGCTTGAACATATTGATTTTGTGAGTGTTATTTTAAAGATATAAACAAACTTAAAGAAGACACATAGAACCTAAGTATTTATTAGCCCACTAGCGTTGAAGAAGTTCAAAAGAAGTTGTAGTTGAACTACACACTGGAGCATAATTTGACGAACATAGAAGCATAAAAAAGTGTTTTTGATGAGTCTAAGGTATTCAATAGTGTACTACAGAGTAATTTTGGTGGTTATTATAATGATTAACACTAAAAGAACATAATACACAATGGTCTCAGCGAAATTACCATACCCAAATTACATTTTCGTTTTAAGGAAATTCAAGATTTGTGCTGATCGACCTGATTTTTTATGTAACAAGACAAATATCGGGAGAGGATATGGATAGTTTCACTAGAAATCTGAGTAACAAACTGAAAAATGCACTAAAGCACTTCCAGTACATGTAACGTTTCCAAATCTTGCTAATAGGTCGGGAAACAAAGTATTTCCAGCTTCTCTCTTGAATTCCATTCATGAACTATCTTCAGTCAGGATTACCCAATATATATAAACTAAAGGATTTACCCGATATCAGCTGTAATAATTACTACACCTAAGAGTAAGATTCATTTGTGTTATTACAAAAAAGTCGAATTTAAAACAATGATTGATTTTTCTTTTAAAGGACTTGATAGTAGGAAAGTAGGTATTTTTAAGGCGGAGCAGAAGGACACTAAAATAAAGCTTTGTCTATATATAATATCTAACATCTATAAGATGGTAATTATGATGTTAATCTTAAACAGATATAGGTTTATACATTATACACAAAAATTAATGGTTTATCACATATACAACACAAGCAATTGTCTTTATAATAATACATTTCATGAATAAATTATTCATCACATCCTATTTGTTTTGTTTGTTCCATAAGTATGCTGTTTTCTTCCCTCTAACATAAAAGATAACAACGTTTATTATCTTTAATTGTATAGTAGTAAGCTAAAAGCTTTGCAGTAAATTCGATAGGGATTATCTGTTCTTTGGAAATATCAGATTCACGACTGTTTGTAAGAATATATATGTAATTGTTATAATCTGTTTCTGTAAGTCAGAAGTTTAATTTTGCGTTGTCAAATAAAATTCCTGAAGCTAAACCTTTTAATGGTGGAAGGTTTTTGGTACAAATGTTGGAATTGCAATTTTCTGAGTTTTTGCATTGAAACATATTTTTGTATTTTTGTATACTTTTTTTTTTCGCTTACCAACCATTTAACGTGGGAGAAGAATGACAAAGGTATTTTAAGAAAACGCTCTGTTGTAAAAAGATCCTATATTTATGTGTTTCTGAAAATAAGATTTAAGACTTCTATAAAGGAAGTACACAAAATCCACCAAATTTTTCTGCAAAGTAACCCGTTTCTTATCTTGCGTATGAGTTATCGTAATATTAAATTCACACGTTTTGCTTTCCACTTTCCGAAAATAAGATGCCGTTGGTAAATGGAAAACTTACTTTGTTTTGAATGAACATATTCAAAATTAAAGAATTCTAACATTTGTGCTTCTCAACTTTGTATTTTAATTTCAACATACAAATTAATGTAATTAGGTTCAATGTCATATATTGCTGCTACATAGCAAGGGAATGCTTTTCCTAAAATATAACAAATGTTATCGCTAGATAATGAGTACATATCCATGTAAGACATGCATATCCATGCATATCCAATATTCAGGGACACGTAGTGGCGTATTCAAATCAGTTTTTCCTTGCTGTAAATTATATCTTCTTGGATGTGAATTGCTATAGCGAAACGTATCTACTAAAATTTACCATCGTTTCCTCTTTTGGTTTATCTTTGGTTTATCGACATATTTTACAGTAGGTATAAAAATGCTCTCACATATTAACTCAGCAGTTTTTTTATTTTTAAACATATGTGCCTTTTTGCTTAAATTTTTAACATTATTACATTGATTTTACTTGTAAAATTTCTATATAGACAGTCTCCTCTGATTGATACTAGGGTCGGCTGATAAGTTCCGGACCTTTCAATGAAAACAGCATTTAAAAACAGATTTTTTGCTCTCTTTGTCAACTAATCTAAGGAAGGCTTCTAACTCTAATTTAATTAAACCATCTTTGTAGTCCGATTTATCACGGTCCTCAAAATAGCTGTTTACCGCATCAATGACCTTCTTGCTGTGAAATCCTCGTCCTCCAAGAATTTTTTTGAGTTTTGGGGACCGGTGGTAGTCACTGGGTGCTAGATCTGGTGAATAGGATGGATGTTCAAGCGATTCGAACTTTAATTCGCATATTTTTCCCACTGCAATGACTGAACAATGGGCCGGAGCATTGTGATGAAACAAGATTTCTTTTCCAAATGAGGTTTTTTCTTTTATCCTCATCACTAAAACGTTGCAGTTAGCTTGCGTAGAAGTGACCGATGACACCTTTACCATTCTCTAAGTAATCAATGAAAACAATTCCCTGTGCGTCCCTGAAAACAGTCACCATAACCTTGTTAGCTGACAAAATTGACTTTGCCTTTTTTTGGAGTTGGTTCACCTAGCACAATCCACTGTTTTGAGTGTACTTTACTTTCTGGATTGTAGTGATGTATACAATTTTCATCCATGATAATAAGCCCTCTCAAAGACTCACTGGGATTTTTATGGTAGAGCTCCACATTCTTAACAGAAACAGTTTTTCTTTGCAACTTTTGATCAGGTGTCAATAAACGTGGTACCCATCTTGCACAGACCTCGTGAAAGCCCAAAAAATTACTTAAAACTTTACCTACACGTTCTTTTGATATGTTTATATCCTCCTATAACGGTGCGTGCACCTGGAGGGAACTAGGTGGTTGAGAAATAACTTTCACTGTCTACCTATAACTAAGCTTATTCAAAAATAATCTAACACACAATAAAATATTGATAAAAGTTAATTACATTAAAACTGATTGAAAAGCAAATCTATACTCTTGAGTTCCTACTTTTTACCTACACCTTGAAAGTGTAAATATAGTTACTTAAATTTTGCATTTGAGATGCGCTTGTGAAAACTAACATTGAAAATAATAATAATCTGTGACCTGGCAGGATATCCAGGCAGAAATATAAAACACTTTTACTCACTCATTGGGCTGATAGTGATACTGATAAGGATGGCCTGCATCTTGGATCAGACCGACGTGGAGTCATCTAGCACACACACAAGCAAAAAAAGCCCCGAGCTGTCCTTTCGGGAAGCTTATATAGTAGCCGAAGGACAACACATAAGTGTCGTCTTAAAACTCACATTCTTGCTAGAAAAGTTGATATATCCTGTCACGTAGATCGTTGGTTAGGACTTTACCCAGCCGCAACAGGTTGTAAGCAGGAGGATGTATATGAGTAAGCATCCGCTAACATTCTCACACGAAAATGAATATTACAGAATAGTAGGGTTTCTGTAAATCCTTACAAATGTATAGGAAAATGCACTCCTATGAAATTATATGGTTGTAGGAAAATATCTAATGAAGTTCCCAGCTACCTGACAACTGTCACGTCATACAGCGGGGGTGGCATGGACACTATGCCCTCCCCACCTTGATATGAGCAATGGGTACAAGGATACCGATTGCGAATCAGCCAAGGAATTCCAGGTAAGTGACTTGCGTTTATGTTTTCCTTTTTTTTTTTTTTTTTTTAATTAATTACTGTTGTCCTCCTGAATTGATTGTTACTAATTTTGACCTTTCCCAGAACGGATTTCCATGCTAATCCAGGGCCCTCTTATCTCTAGGTAAGCAACATATGGCATAAAATATTACACTCTGAATTCTAAATACAGTGATGATTTTCTTGATGGTGTGTTTAATTGTTACAATTCTCTCTTGTAAGTGTCATGTGTTACTTTTATATAGTTTTTTTTCAAAAGTTCAATTTAGTTTTTCTTTTTTCTTTTCTTAGTACAAAGACCTTGTGGCAAATGTGTGTAGTAGCCGTTTCCGCATTTGTGGTTTCCTCCTGATTTGGAGAATTTTGCACGACGCTGGTTCCCACGAGCTCGTGAGTAGTGGTAGGCGTTCGTCTGGATAACAATTTCTTCTTCAGCATCAGGCGGGTATACCAATGTTTCTTTGTGATACCCAACACCACAGCAACACTCAGGACATCTATCAGGAACTCGATGCCGGTCCACAGGTGCATTGGAGTCCCTTGCTGGTTGCGCAAGAATTCTCGTGCCTCATGCACGCTGCTGGCGATGCGGTGAAGTGGCATCTGCGGCGGATGGTCGTCTATTCGAAGCTCGGTCTGGAGATCTTCTAACCTGGTTAGACCTAGTGGTTGTCGATTTTTGACAGTCAGATTATGTCGCTCGGTCGGCAACAACATACTGCTGATCTCTAGTACGACAATGGGTTCTTCTTCTAAGCTCAGTTGTGTTTCCCCGGTGATGGCTAGCAGCAATGTCATCGTCTCCGAATGGTAGTGGCGGTCAAGGTCATCGGTCAACAACCCCGTGCCATGGAGAATCAATTGCCTGAAACGTGTCTTGCGACCAGAACAGGTTTTAGCTATTTTCAAAGGACTTGACACTGAGTATACCCAGTAGTTTTTCTTTTGTGACTTCACGTGGTACCATATAGGCGGAAAATTAGGTCTTAGGATAACTCATTTACAAAGGTTATGGACATTGTCTTCTTGTCCAAAGAATAAGGATGAAATGCATGTGGGGGGGGGTAGAGGAGTACAAGGCAAATTCAGCAGGACAAACGGAAATGGTTCCAGGTTTGCATTGCTTTAGGAAGGTATCTGTGAGAAGGGCATATCTCTGACTGTCACTAGATACTGCCAGGTAAGGTACTGCTGTATGAATAGTTATGTACCTTTCTACCTCCTCTAATATTATTGGCAATGGTAACACCCTGTATAAATCTAAAGTTCTATCAGCCCCTCTCAAAGGAACCCTGATAAGAATCCTAATAGCAGCAGGCATGGAATATGCTATCACGTCACATAGTTTATAATACGTGTGCATATCTGATAATTCAGCACCCGCTAAAAGTGAAGTCCCTAGTGGTAGCCTAAGTCCTACAGTTTACAAAATTTGTGATAAATTCCTAGGCGGCAAAATGGTCGCGCTTAATCTGCCAGTAGCAATTACGTCTAGTACTTCCTGTATTTGTATTAGTTGCTGCTGCAAGTTAATCATAAACAAAGATAGTCCACGTATCGCTGAAGATACTCTAAATAGACTTGTTGCCCATTTCTGAATATTAGCCACGTCATTTTCTACTTCTAAGTTTCTATTGGTAATCTCCTGGACTTTTAAAACTAATTCAGCAGTTAAGCTATTTGTCCGTTGGGTGTTTTGATTAGTTCGTCCATCCAATGGCTTTATATAGGTAAATTGGTCTTCAGCGACATGTACCAATTTAGCGGTCGTAGTCGCATATTTAGCGATTTGTTTATGTACCTTATCTATTTCTGATCTATCTGGTGAACCGAATAACACATTTAGCAGTGACCCACCAACATCGATTGAGCCTCGCTTCCTCCTAACATCTTTTGAGGGTAAGTACTGTTCTATGTTCCTCATTTCATTTTGCAATAGTTCAAACACTTTCTTAAGTTTTTCAATTTCGCCCCATTCTACTGAACTCCCTGTATCACGTGATTTTTCTACATCCAATCTTTCAAAAATTGATTTAACTTGCATAATGGCGTTAGCATACAGTTGCACAGACACGTCGATGCTGATTGTCCATCGACTGCCAGTAACTAAGATTGTCTCTTGATTAGCGAAAATTATTCCTTTTGTCATTAGAGGTCCCTCGAGAGAGAATCTAATGGATCTCTCACAACGCCACGGTTTTACAGAGCATGACCTGAAAAGATCAGAAAATGAGGACATTAGAGACGCCCACGACTTATTGAGTGGTACACTGTTACTCTTACTGTATTTTCATTTGGCTCATTGTAGCCTCTATGATTCGAGTTATGTTCATTATTAAGGTCGGTTACTGACTCTTCTGACTCTTCGCGCATAGAGCTAGTGGATGGCCCCCCCTTGGTTTCGAACTCGAGACCGTAAGTTCCAAGGCAAAGTGACGGGTTTCTCTACTCGAGTTCTTTTCCTAATGTCCCTATGAGTCCAGGTAGGATCTATAAGTTCATCCTCCTGTGGAATAGTGATACCATGAGCATCTTCATCGTCATATCATTGTTAATTTCATTTCTCTCTGGAGCTGTAACTTCAACATTTTCATCTACAAATCGCGAGCTAGTTATCACTTCCGGCCAGGCATCCGGCTCGATTGCACCATCCTGCCTGCCACTGGAATAACATTTCTTAAGTCTGTTTATATGTACGCGCACAGTGCGTCCCGGTCCAATTTGTAGTTTATAATTTAGCGGTGTAAGTTTCTCTACAATTTTATACAGTCCACCGTATTTTGGAGCTAACTTTCTGTTTGCCTTCTTTCCTACATATGGCTTGTGTAGATATACAAAATCTCCAACTTCAAATTCTATATCTGTTGCTTTTCTATCATATTGCTGCTTTTGTCGAAATTTATTTTCTAAAAGATAATGATATGTGTTACTATAGGCTTCACTTATTCTTTGTTTCATAGCCTCTAGATGTTCTTCCGCGCTACTGAGTTCAACGTTACTAGTCTTGGGTTCGAGTTCAATCATAGTTGATAGTCGCATTTCTCTAGCGTAAAGCAAATAAAACGGACTGTAAGTTGTAACAGCATATGGAGCGGATCGATGTGCCATCATTGTAAATGGCACTATCCGGTCCCAATCATCCCCATACTCAGTTACAATCACGGATAGTGAATCATTTAAATATCGGTGGTATCTTTCAATAGCGGCATTTGATTGAGGATGGAAAGGACTGCTTTTCACATGTTTAACGTGAAACAATTTGCAAATTTCTGAGAATAGTGTAGACTGAAAATTTGTCCCTTGGTCGTACAAAATTTTCTCGGGTGCTCCATATCTACAATACACCTCTGTTACTAAGGCTCTTGCCACCGTGTTGGCGGTCTGATCTGGTATAGGAATGGCTTCAGGGAATTTTGTGAAATGGTCCAATGAGGTCAGAATATACTTATTTCCCGTTTTTTGTGACACTTAGTGGTCCTGAAATGTCAATAGAAATTACTTGAAACGGCCTGGTCGCGGTTTCAGAAATACCTAATGGTGCAGTAGGTTTGCGTGTAATTTTTCACATTTTTGAATATAACATTTGATATCTTACCTTATGAAGATCAAAAATATCTCTTTTCTACTACAGCCTGCGTTCTTTTTGTGCCTTGATGTACACTGTAAGTCGTGTCATGATGCATTGAAATTATAGCAATTACCATTGATTTTGGGACTATGATTTTTGAATTGTGAACACTCCCTGTATATAAAACACCTCTATATCTATAAAAACTTCATTATTTAAACATTGATTTTTTTACCAACTGTTGGCAATATATGTCTAATTCTTGTTGATTTTTCAGATCACGCCTCGAGAATGGAGGCTGGACAGACGCCACTTCCTTCTCCGTTACCTCAAGAGGAGTCAACATCGCAAGAGGAGCTACCAAAGACTCGGCCTGTGTCTCCAATCGGGACAGAGCATCAGGTACAATATTTAATTTTCCTGGTCTGTGATTAACAGTAAAATCATACTCGCTTAGAGCTAACATCCACCTTGTCAGCCTTGCACTTAGCGGATTTTTGGTTGTAAGCAACCATGTGAGTGATTTGTGATTTATATAGATAGCAAAACTTACGTCTGAACAGGTAAATTCGACATTTTTTAACGCCAAATGCCACTGCTAATATTTCGTTTTCCATGGTTGTGTAATTTTGCTCTGCCGATGTAAGCAATCGGCTTACGAACCCAATAGGCTTATCTAAACCATCTGACATTTGACTTAAAACAGCTGACATTCCAAAATCTGATGCAGCACATGCTAATATAAAGGTTTTTGAAAAATCAGGATGTGCTAAAAGTGTATGTTTACTAAGAGCTTTCTTTAGCGTCTTAAACGCTTGCTCAGCGGTTTCAGACCAAATAAATTTCTGGTGTTTCTTTGTTAACTGGGTTAACGGTTTACTAATTGCTGAGAATGCAGGAATAAACGCCCTGTAGTATCCAACGGCACCTAGAAACGATCGTATTTGCTTTACATTATTAGGTCGCACTACTTTCTGAATAGCTTCTACCTTAGATGCGTCTGGCCTTATGCCTTGTGCGCTAACAGTGTGACCAACATAAATGACTTCTCTTTTTCCGAAGTGACATTTAGCTAAACCTGGTTTTAGATTAGCTTCCTGTAGTTTCTCAAATATTTGCCGTAAATTGTCTGCATGCTCCTCAATAGTTCTGCCAATTACAAGTATATCATCCATATACACTAAACATACTAGCCCTTTTAGATTTCCTAATATCAGATCTATAGCTTTTGACCATGTCATCGGAGCCAACACCAATCCGTACGGGAGTCGAGCGTATTGGTAAGACCCTTCCGGTGACGTAAACGCCGTCTTAGGCCTATCTGCTTTTTTCACTTTAATTGCCTGATAAGCGGAATCTATGTCAACTATAGAAAAATAGATATTACCTGACTACATAGATAAATTTTCCTTCATATCTGGCATAGGCCACGTTGGCACTTTAGTTATAGAGTTTAAACTTCGGAAATCTACAACCAATCTATACTTAACTACTCCGTCCACTGCCATTTTTTGGTACAAACAAATACGGACTCGCCCAATCTGACATAGTATGCTCTATAATTTTTCTCTCTAACATATCCTGAATCTGTCTACGTAATTCCTCTTTCAGTGCAAACGGCACACTGTATGGTCTAAATTTGACCGGTTTAGCATCCCCTGTATCTATCTCGTGTTCAACTACTGTTGAACAAGGTAATTCTTCCGATGGTTCATCCAAATACAATGGAATGAACTCATATAAAACTGCTAACTTAACCTCTCTTTCTCTCTGTGGTAGGTGCTTAACTTTCTCGTCTAACGTTCTGTACACTTAATTTACTTCAATGGACCTCTTGAAACCTGCATTTTTCCTTTTCTGCTTTAATTCTGGTTTTGTTACCCTTAACATCGGACTTTGGACACGCGAGTCTTACCTCTCTTTCTCTTTCCCTCAGATACTCACTTTCACTGCGATACCAGGTTCCCCTGTTATTCCGGATATGATCAAGTTTCCCTATTGATGTAATCGCTTCAATGGGCTGCTGATACCTGCCCTCTTGCAAAATATCAGGCGCTGCCCAGCGACTCTCAAGCCCTGGGGAGACGAGCAGCCGTCCTTTGTGACCCCCTGGCTTGACACCAGATTGCCATCCCCCTTCTATCCCTCCTGCAGAGGAAGGATAATTGCCCGCTGAGTATGGCAGATCACCAAACTCCTTCTGCATGTCCGGCTTAACAGTTCCCTGTTCCCTATCGAGATCGCCATGCCTCGATCTTTGCTCGCAGGCTCACTACCTTTAATCAGTTGACAACTTCTGTTCGTTCGACAACCCTTAACTATTTGAGAATTCTCATAAAAATCCCTGCATACTTTACACATGGCTACTTCAGTTTCTTTAAAACTAGTAAATGGTGCGCAATTATCTTTCATAAAATCATTAAATTCTGTAGCTTGCCCTATTTTGGTCCCTTTTTCTAGTGCTACACTCGTTAGACCCATATTCAGAATCTTCATAACGCAATATCTAGCGTCCTTACACATTTAATCATTACTTCTTTTCAGCCATGCTATCTCATTTTCATCATCTGCAGTAATCACTTTAGACACAACTCTAGCCACATATATCTTACTAAACTCTGGCTCTAAAGGCTCTACATACACCTCGAGGGGAAAAGTTCCTCTTGCAACTAAGATGCAAACGAGTGAGTACCTGGTTTTCAGACTGGGGTGAAACAACAACGATTTCGGCCATCACTACGTTCCATTTCCATTCATCCTCCCCATCATTTAGGTAAGCATTTTCAAAATCTCCTTCTCGTTCAATATCTATTTAATCACATTTATTAATGCTCAGCCTTCGGTTTCCTAATTTTGCTCTTCCCATCATGCGACTGGACACCGTTTGCGGAGTGACCAGGTCCGCGTGCGGCCCTAGTCCCTGATCTAGCTGCGATAGTAGTTTAACTGTGCCGTACTTTGTTTCTAGTTTCCCCTGTCGTATATCTATAATTGCCTCAACATTATCCAGAAAATCCATGCCTAATATACCAACATACTTTATAAATTTCAAGGGCACTACACAAAACTCATGGCATATTAGTTCGGGGACATCTCCCATTGTAAACCACACTTTCTGTGCACCTAAAACCTTAAATTCAACACCTGTAACACTTATACCATTAAACTTGGGTCTCTTCATTTCTTGCTTATCTGCTACCCCATGCCTTGTGGCAGAAAACTTGCACCCGTATCTATTAACATGTAGGAAGGCGTGTCATTTCCTAACCCTACTTCTAGTAAAAGCTCCTTGAATTTCGTTTCGTATGAGTAGACGGGAAACGATTCTGACCGGGTACTGCCGAACTCCCGTTTTTCGACATACCATTCCCGTTTCCCTGGCATCTTTGCCATGTACATTGATTTGAAAAATGACCCGGCATGTTACATTTAAAACACCTGTCATTATCTACACCGCTTGAAAAAGTGACCTGCCTGCGGTTCGGGTTTCCGCCCGTCATCTGTGCCATACGAGTAACACTATCTCTCCCCTGACCTTGGCCTTGGCCTTGTCCTTGCATTAGGTTAGGTTTGTAAAAAGCCTTAGGTCTATTTCTACAACACTGGCTACATGCCCTTTCTTATTACAATAGAAGCACACTTTACTGGAATGAAACATAAACACCTTTTTCTCAGGAGAAATATTACCTACACTTCCTCTTTGTTTCTCGGCATTTTCAACGGTTGTGGTGATCCTAATGGCTGATATGAAGGTTTCGGGCATTTGAAACCGTACCTGCTGTACTACGACACTCCTTAAACCATTCATAAATGCTGCTAATAGTCTCCTCTCTGCTTCCTCATTAATAGTTTTTTGAACATCTGCATTATCTACTGTCCTGATTGTCTTGTGGCATAGCTGTCTACACCGATCAGCGAACATTTCTACACTTTCGTCCGTTTTCTGGGTGGCATTTTGCAATACTGTGTAATGATACTGAGGGGGTATATTGTCTGTAAACCTGTCAATTAGAGCTTTCTTAAAGTCATCCCATGTAACGTTAACACCCTGTAAGTCAGCTCGACCTCTAAAAAATTGCAATGCAGTTCCTGCCAATTTAGCGCGAGCTTTATTAAGTTGATCAGCTTTTGCCCAGTTACCTACGACTGCCATTTGCTCTATATTACTGATAAAATCTTTTACAGGTCGTCCCTTAGGATCTCCTGTGTGTTCTTTAATAACGTTAACGACGCTGACGTCTTTAAGCTTAGCTACCGTGAGGCGAGCTAATTTTTCCTCTACTTCCCTTATCTTTTCCTCAGAGTCGCCATTTTGTGTGCCCTTTTGTTTTTAAATATTAGATTATTTACTTTGTCTTTCTTTCTTCAGCCCTCGCGAACGAGAGAAGAAACGCTACGGCGCGAGAGGGATGTGCAATCACGCCTTCACAGACCCGCAGCCTGGACTGACGATGCTCGGATGAGGGCAGTGGAGTACCCAGCACTGAGGTCCCGAAGACAAAAATGAATTGGAAAAACACAAATATTCGGTGCACAAAATTGTTTTTTTCGGGACGAGAAATTCAAGATTCAAATTAAAAATTCCAAATTTTGTTAAAAAGTTTTAATCAATAGTGATCCCGCAAAATTATAAATGGCAGATGGGCAACCGAATTAAACACCGCCAGAAAAATATTAGTGTTATCATTTCACTGACCTATGTAGTTCCGTAACCACACCTCTAGCTCTAGGAAACATGGACACCCTTTTCCCTTCCGGGGTCCCTATCTTTTGTTCTAACAGCACTTCACCTGAAGCATAATCATACAGGTAGTTAGTTCTCTCAATTTCTAGCGCTTCGAATTCACAGCCTGGATCAATTTGCCTCTTCAAGATACGAGTCTCAACATCAAACGTCACAGTTCCGTGTCCGTTGTGGTGAGTATATATTTTATAAGATGGACAAGGAAATCCCTTAAGTTTACCTTTTATAGCTATTTCTATGCCAGAATCAGTAATCAGCCCTGCAAATTTATTTCTGTGTGTTTCCAACAGAGACAAATCAAACTTAGTGTATTTCTTGAAAAAGTTTGTGAGCAAAGTAAAAGCGTGCTCATCAGAATGCCTTAATGCCAAAAGCGCTCATAGTAGCAACCACATATATGTAAATTATTGTAAATGTAACAGGTTCTATATTCCTTTCACACTTAAAAAGACACATAAACATTTCTCCTAAAACACCTAGTTCAAAGGCAACACTATTCCTAGGGTTCGCGAATTCCTAGGAAGTTCGTTACGCACGGATTAAGTACTAATTGGACACATTAATATTTTAATCCATTGTGCATAACTAAATCCCAACTAAGCTGCCACCAATCTATAACGGTGCGTGCACCTGGAGGGAACTAGGTGGTTGAGAAATAACTTTCACTGTCTACCTATAAGTAAGTTTATTCAAAAATAATCTAACACACAATAAAATATTGATAAAAGTTAATTACATTAAAACTGATTTAAAAGCAAATCTATACTCTTGAGTTCCTACTTTTTCCCTACACCTTGAAAGTATAAATATAGTTACTTAAATTTTGCATTTGAGATGCGCTTGTGAAAACTAACATTGAAAATAATAATCTGTGACCTGGCAGGATATCCAGGCAGAAATATAAAACCCTTTTACTCACAAATTAGGCTGATGGTAATGCTGATAAGGATGGCCTGCATCTTGGATCAGACCAACGTGGAGTCACCTAGCACCCACACAAGCAAAAAAAAGCCCCGAGCTGTCCTTTCGGGAAGCTTATATAGTAGCTGACAGACAATGCCTAAGTGTCGTCATAAAACTCACATTCTTGCTAGAAAAGTTGATATATCCTGTCACGTAGGCCGTTGGTTAGGACTTTACCCAGCCGCAACAGGTTGTAAGCAGGAGGATGTATGTGAGTAAGCATCCGCTAACATTCTCACATGAAAATGAATATTACAGAATAGTAGGGTTTCTGTAAATCCTTACAAATGTATAGGAAAATGTACTCCTATGAAACTATATGGTTGTAGGAAAATATCTAATGAAGTTCCCAGCTACTTGACAACTGTCACCTCATACAGCGGGGGTGGCATGGACACTATACTCTGCTATCGCAGCTTTAATCTGCGGTCTTCCAGTACTAAAATGTTACATTTTTCAATGACCTCTGAAGTTGTAACTTCTACAGGCGTCCAGAGCGAGGTTCATCACTAGTGCTTGTACGTCCCATTTTAAACTCTGCAACCCATCTTTTAATCATTAAATATGAAGGGGCAGAGTCTTTCAACGAACTGTCCATTTCCTCCTTGATTTCTTTAGGAGTTATGCCTTTCAAATGGAAGTATTTAATCGCTGCTCGTTTTCCCAAATCCCCCATTTTTGTGAAAACTCTAAAGTTGTCTTGTTAAAAGGCTGTCCTTCGGAAACCAAACAAGCTATTGACCTGTAACTATGAATACGAGCTAGTCTAGAGTTAAGCCATATGATGCTACCGTCTAACTGGCCTAGTGGCGCCATATCTGTATGAGACTCGGGACTTATCAGCCATCTTCGTAAACCTAAAAGAGGTAGGCTTGATTGTTCAGTAATACCCAGGTAAGTGCCTTTTGGGGGATTTAAGGATCTTTGCATTGGAATAAGTATAGTGTGCTGAAGTTCTATACCATAAGAATGAGGAGAATAAATATCCAACCCTTCAGCTTCATCACTATATATTTTTGTTCTTATGATATTACTATTAAGAATCTTAATTTGAAGTGCCATCTGAAAAATATACAGAGACTTTTACTATACGCTTTACATTGTTAATTTTTAAAAACATATGATACCATCATTAAAGCTTAAATATATATATTTTTTTCAAATAATACAACATAACTATTTTAATTACATCTTAAAGACTAAATGTTCTACCGCACTGTTGTTTCTCATTTATAGCTTAATGATGAAAATATATAATCATATTATATGTGTTTGTTAGATGTTGCAATGCTGCGAGACGTTTCTTATATACTTTGAAATATATTCTTATAACTAGAAGTATTGATGCATATCAGCAATCTATTACAATAGCTACAGTTTGCAACAAGGTATTTATAGAAAAATAAATTTACAACCAAGAACTATAGGAATTAATCCTTACGGAGGCTATAGGGAGGGTGATAAATGAAGTATGAAAGGTTTAATGAGACTTAGATATGCGTAAATTAAAAGGAACATCTGTATTAAGCACGCGGGCAACGGGAAGGAGGTGAGATTCCCGGAACTTTTCATCTGAGAGTTGGTGGCTTTGGTGAAGAGACCAGAGAGATATTAGAAATTTTATCCGCAGGATACGTGATTCAAGTTATGTGAGAATGCCTATTCGAGGAAAGTTTAAAACAGTATCCAGCTTTAAAAAACAACACTGTTTTGAAAAATGTTCCCCTTGTTCTTAGAGATTCATTCTATGGAGGAAGGATGGAAGCAATTAAAACGTACTGGAAAACAAATGCAAACGAACGCATTAAGTATTACGATGTGATGTCTCTTTATACTCATATATGCAAATATTTAAATTTTCCCATGGGTGATTCTATAGTTTATGTTAGTCAAGATTGTTTTAACGTTTCGAAAATGCTTAAAAAATGTGTGATAAAATGTAGAGTTTTGGCAAAAAATAGGGAGCCTGTCCTAGCAATTAGATGTCAAAAGTCAATATACGCTCCTTGTTTCACCTGTGCGGAGCAAGAAAATGGTGACAAATGTAATCACAACGAAAGTGAACGAGAACAAACTGGTATTTGTGTATTAGACGAGGTACGGAAAGCTGAAATGGCTTCTGAAATGACAGAAATTTTCAAATTTTACGAATATAAAATGGAACAATATGACGAAATGAAAATAAGGGGGGATTATTTGTAGAATAGGTCAGTTTTTTAAATTAAAGGCTGAGGTGAGCGGATATTCTTCTTGGGTTAAGAGTGAAGAGGATAAAGAAACTTTTTTTCAGAGTGTAGGAAAACGTTTTAGATAAGATGGCCTTTAGAAGAAAAAAAAACCTACTTAAAGGTCGTTAGCAAAGTTGTGGGGGGAACATACAGAAGAGAGCAACAGATCGCGTACTAAAATGATTAAGGAGTCTCGAGAGCTACTTCAATTTCTGTGCACGCCCAGAATTGAGGTACAAAATTTGATGCTTGCGAGCGCCCAAGTGGTGTGACTATCGTGGAAGTACGAAAAAGACGTCGAAGCCCCTTCGATGACGCATACTAATGAAGAATTAGGCACGTATGTCACTGCAGGTGCAAGACTCAAGCTATACATATATTTGGAAGCACTGCTGAGGGATATATTATATACAGAGTCTATACCTTTCGAGACAAAGGAAGGACAGCAGTGTCGTATCGAATGTGGCGATAACTTGGGAAACATGACAGATGAGCTCGCTGATTATGGGTTCAAAGCTTACGTTTCAAAATTCGTATCATGAAAGCCAAAAAATACGCGTACAATATTCGTTTGCTGAATGAACATTTCAAAACTGTTTCCAAAGTCAGAGGAATAATACTTAGTTAATCCTGCTTACAGTTGGTTAATTTTGGTTCTATAAACAATATAATTCTCGGCAAAAATGGTGAACAAAACATTGTAGTTAGAATGGGAAAGAAAATAAAATGTAAAAAGTCTAATGGCCTGCATACTGTCTCCGAACCAGAAGATGAAATATATATGTTTTTACAAGAGACGTCAATTAGAAGGTTACTGCGACTCCTTGCCCTTCGGTTGCGGTTAAGTATAAATAGGATTGGCCAGGACGAATCTCCACTCAGTATGGAACCTGAAGCGTGAAAGGAAAAAAAAAAAAGAAAAACTAACTACCACAGCTCCAATTGATTAAATTCCGAAAATGCCCGGTCATTGGAATAAAGATAGAACACACATTGACGGGCCAGCACTCATGATTTTTAGATGCCATGCCGGTAAAGCTTCTCGTAATTAAATTTCATCGTTCCTTCACTCTAATTATTAGATTATAATCAGGATCTGGCAAAACTGTATTTGCATGTATTTAATTTAAAAAATTGAAGCACTTGAGCATGTCAACAAATTCACAGAAATGTTGTGCTCTAATGGTGAAGAATCCGCTGCGCCTAATTTAAATAATGTCACATTTCACGTTTGCGTTCCCCAATTTGATAATCAAAAATGAAAACATAAACTGATAATAATTGACGATTTGTTAAACTCTGTTTATTTGAAACAGGTGTGCGACTTTGTTTTACAAAGGGCAGTAACCACAGAAATTTAAGCGCCTTATTAATTGCTCAGAATTTGTTTCATCAAGGTACTTATTGCAGAGATATCTCACTAAACTATATATATATATATAGTGGTTTTCAAAGCAATAGGGATAAGAACCAAGTGGGGCATCTAGTCAAACAAGTATATCCCGAAAATTGGATATCACTGTTTGAGGCGTATTTGGATGCTTCCGAAAAGCCAAACGGATATATGCTTTTTGACCTATATCAAGAGACCGACAATCGTTTTAGAACCAACATTTGTCCATCGGAGCATCCCACCGTAGTGTATCAGCATGAGCAGGGGGATGAAATCGAACTATCACATGCTTTACGTGCTTAAAAGTGCCAACTCGAAGCAGCGGAAAGCCATTTTGGAGAAGACCGACAAAGAATTAGTGTTGGCTATTACTGAATGCACTCTAAATGTTCTAAACGGAAACTGTAATCTAAGCAAATGTACCTTACGCAATTTAAAAAGGTATAAACCAGTCTAAGGAAAGTGGCGGATAGATCTCAAAAGATCAACAACAAGAGAAGTTCTATAATACAAAAAGGGGATTTTTAATTCCTTTATTTGCAGTAATGACTGCACTTTCAGTTCTAATAAATCGCTAAATACTGCAAAAATCATTTTGGAATCTTAACGTTACATTGATAGCTACTGTTCTTTTTTTAACCAACGGGTTCTTTTAGAATAACGAAGACTTTAATCAGATAAAATCAAATGGAGGTAGGAAACATAAAGGAATAATATCCGAGTTATTCCCATCTAAGGCTGTCGAGACGTGGACATCTTAATAATAATAAATGAGAAGTATTTCTACGATCCCGAACAAGCTTCTGTTTTTGCACTTTACGGAAGCTTGCATCTGCTGCGGGACAGAATAAACGAAAAACAGAGGATTGGCTTCTTCAACAAGATGCGTATAATTGTCTCCAACTTGCGCGGAGAAAATTTCAGAGGAACCAGTACACGTTGAATAACATTAACGATGTCTGGGAGATCGTTTTTGCAGCTTTTAATATCCTTAAAAGGTATAACGTTGGAGTTCAGTATCTGCTACCATGTGCAAAAATTTTAAAATATTCACACGTGTAAAACCCCTTAGATCCAAAACTAGTACGGAACATGCCCAGGCCTTTGAAGATTTCTTAGATTCCTCCGTTCCCCTCACAGTGAAATCTGAGAGACAAAAATCTTTTATAGGACCTGCATTTCAGAAACTTTTAAACGAGAAGAAACTCCGATGTACAGTGTGCTATGGTTGAGATATTTAAACGCACCACCAGGTCTGAAATCTATAAGTATTTCACTTACAAGAATTCATATACATATATAGATGATCTTGAAACATTTGTTAACGCATATAACTGCACCGTCCATTCGCCAATAGGTGTGACTCCAATCAAACTAAATGCGAAAAAATATTAAAAATATGTAAAATCTTAGAGAGAAAACGTGCTAACATTAAACTTAGACCCACCAGCTTTAGTGAAGGAAAAAGGTAAGGATAAGTAAGGAAAAGATTAAATTTGCCAACGGCTACGAAAAAAATTTCTCAACGGAGATTTTCAAAATAATAAAGGCAATGGAACTTTTGCCTCAACCCGTATATGAACTAAAAGATCTTAAAGGAAGTCCTATAGTGGGACAGTTTTACAGTTACGAAATTCCTCCTGTAAAAATTAACAAATCTGCTCTGTATAAAATAGATCAAATACTAAAAGCAAGGGTGAGGAACGACACAACACATCTCGTCCGTTGGAAGCGATACGGTCCCATCTTTGAGAGCTGAATCGATGCTTCATGGATCAATTTTACGTAAACGTGTTGTGCGGTTCTAGTACTAATATGCATTCCGAAAATTCACACACTAGTTTTCTCAACAATTTACCACAACCCGTTAATCTTCAGAGAGATAAATGGGTGGTAGGTCAAGCAGAGCTTTCCTACCCCTACGGTTGCGAAACCATAGGTGAAAATATACTTAACGAAGCCGGCGTCGTTGTAACCAGAGCTGGTAGAATAGTGTTTGATAAAATTAATTTTAAGAATTTCAAAGACTTGTACACCTCTCTAAAGAATCAGATAAAAGACGAAGCACATCAGGAATTGCTCCTATCGGAGCTTCAACGTTATCTCTTTTCTGATCTGACAGAGTTAAAATAATTAGAAAACGCCATGAAAGATTGAGTTCCATCACATTCCATCCCAGAAATCTTGCAGGCAAAAGCTGATAGCTTCAATTTAAAAATAGTTAGAAAGATAGGAGGTAAGTCGGAAATGATCGTTATAGGAAAAATCTTCTTTCTCTCTGTACTCGTAGACACAATAAAAAATCCACTTCCAAACCTCGATACCTTCAAAGTTGCGAATCAAATCATATTTTCAGATGTAACTGAGGATTTGAAACCTCTGTTTCTTAGATTACACAGGAAAAGCACTTTTCGGTTCATTTATGCAACGGAGCTCGTTTTGTTTGCTGCAATCTCATCGAACAGCTGCTTGGCAACTCTTACGTTCGCTGTTTAAGAATAACTCAATTTTTCTCTTACACTAGTCATCATAATTTTGAAAATATATTTTACATTCCGGTAGAACTTAATCATTTTCTAGCCGTAGCAAGTGAATTAGTGAACAAGTTTAGCGATTTAACCCGCCTAAGTAGAAGCGTTACACCTATCATTACTGTGCAGCATTTTAAGAAAATATTACATATATTTTCAGATTGCGCCTGACTTTGCAACTGCATTTCAAGGGTTTTATAACCCTCAAGGGGAAATAATGATTAAAGAGTTAGTCGTAGCGGAGAACGAAAGCGAGCAGATAGTGATGCACTATCTGTTTCGCCAACCCGATGAACCCCGCAATGTTTGGTCTATAAAGCATTGGCAAACAAACGCATAGTTGACAAATAACTTCCATGGAATGCCAAGCTGTTCGGGCTATATATGCTGTGAGCCACAGACCATTAAAATTCCCCCTGGAACATTATTTGTCAAGGGAAATGCACTAGTAAGAATGTCGCAA
Organism: Hymenopus coronatus; assembly: GCA_030762935.1. NCBI lineage: Eukaryota > Metazoa > Arthropoda > Insecta > Mantodea > Hymenopodidae > Hymenopus > Hymenopus coronatus. Next base: position 297,374,536 of record CM060900.1, read on the forward strand.
CCCGGCGACAATGATCATTATTCCGTTTGGAATATTGAAACTCTGGGTTGTAATGCGAACATTGAATTTTTAGTCACTGCTCATTCTGGCCGTTGGCATAATTTTAACACTGATCGCTGTGCCAGGTCACAGACGCTAGAAACAGCGCAGTGGGTGAACGAAAATCGTTGGGAATTTGATATATAGTTCCAAATGTTCGTCGTCTTCCACAGTCTAGGAGTAACATCCTTGTCTCTCGTCTTTGGGCCGCGCCGTGGCCGAGTGGTTAGACGACTTGCCTCTCACCTAGACGGCCCGGGTTCAATCCCAAGTGACCGCATGTGAGATTTGTGGTGGAATAAGTGGCGCAGGGGCGGGTTTTCTTCGGGTCCTCCGGTTTCCCCGCCATCGCATTCCACCGGTTCTCCATCTTCATTACATTAATCACCAGAGTCAATGCCTACTGTGCCAAAAGTAGTAAAAGCGGGTGTTAAACACTATAAAAGAATCATCTGGTTCAAACCCGGCGGACGGCAATAGCAGGTGTAAAAAATCTTAGCACTGCTTCCTTTAGAAGGGAAATTAGGCCATTTCATAAAAGAGCCTAAGGAGGCCTATGAAACCCCCAATATATAACGGAGCGCTGAGATTTAAGAAGCGTCCATCAATTTTCACCCATTTTTTTTGAGCGGATCCTATTATAAATTGGAATTTTAGGTTAAAATCCCATGTATTTGGTAATTGACCTGCTTACAGCTTACTATGTAAATCAGAGTGGCGTCTGGGTGCTTACATCCGAACACTGTATGTAGGAAGACCATTCGTTCAACAAGGTAGAGGTTTAGATAACTTTTTGGGTAGTCTATTCAGAATTGTTAAGCCCATGCTCCCATCCGCTGCAAAATCGTTGGGCTGGGAAGTACCAAAGTCAAAGGTATCGTGGCAAGACGAGTCATAGAAGTCACAAAAAAATTGGCGGTTAAGTTGCTGCAAGGAAAGGGCAAGAAAAAGAGATCAGTTTAAAAAGAACTCCTAAAACTAAAAAATCCAGAGACGTTTTCGGTTAAATGCTTCCTGCAGCGCATGTACTCAGAGAGAGAGAGAGAGATAGAGAGAGAGAGGGGGGGAGTGAGAGAGAGATAGAACACCATGATTGCCTGCACAACATCCAAATTTGACAGTTTTGCTTAAAAAGAAATTCAGTCGGCAGTATTAGGAAAATTGACTACTGTAGTCAAGTCCATCGTCCCGTAGATCAATGTGTATTGGAATGTGTTAGTCTTGTAGATAAGGAACATTACATAGATTTAAATGTTTATTTAATGGTGGAAGGCAAAACTGGGAAATCAGATGGCTCAAACTTAGCACCAACAGATAAAAGGCCTAGCGTTAACAACTTATTGTACTCCTTTTTCAGTCAATTGAGCGTTTCCGTAAACAGAAAATCCATCATGGACCTTTATCGCGATTGTAGTTATTTAGAAATTCTATTTGTATACGGTCAAGGTGGTCATCTTACTAATGCTTTTTGGTACATAGGCACGGCTCTCCATGGTCTCTCCGAAAAGGACTTTTCGGAAAGCGGAACTTTGAAAGCAGGGGACTCTAATCTTGGATGGTAGCAACGATATAGTAAAATCAGTACGTCTAAGGAAGTAATCGTGTTCGGTGGATTACATGGAGATACTTTCAATGTACCCACTTTGCTACTACCGGGATTTACTCTTCAAATAAATTAACTAAAGCGAAATGCCCCTTTTTTATGAGTGAAAGCGCGGATCTACTTGCTAGATTTCAATTCCCAGATGACACACTGCACGTGAAAAAGTAAAACCAGTTCCTAATCTCTTGATGTGGCATATGAAATCTTTAGGTAAATGCAAGATGTGATATAACGCGATTCGATCTCAGACCCTTGTCTTTTGTAGTAGGACAGAGTACAATCTCCATGTTTGACCATGTGCTAGGACCACTACCAAAAAAAAAAAAAAAAATACTCATAGGAATGACTGACAATACAAGCTTTTCGGGAACTCACCCACCCCAGCCCTTTCAATTTTAAGCATTTTGGTTTGGCATACCTTGCAATATGTCTAAACGGGCAACAAATTCCGGTAGAGGGTATTTTTAGAGACACTTCTCATGAGCAACGTACAACGATGGCTTAGCAAACACTTCCTTTCTGATACTGGCATTCATCACAACAACGGTGGAATCCAAAGAACACAGGAAATTTATTAACGGGTTATTTTATAATGTTTTACGATTTAATGCCTGACGTTGCCGCTTCAGAAGGTCACGCTTCTCTATTAAAGAATGGAAATATAAGAATAGAACTCAGATTTAAAGAGGCATTAAAACAAGCCATCAATCTGTCTTATGCACTGCAATTACGAAAATTCTATGCCAAAGGATAAAGATCTGAGAGTGCACACGGATTAATAAATATGAACCCCTTACAGATAGAACAAACTTTGCATGGCATTCCAAATTTTGCAGGCCTTTTTGCTCCAGACATGCTGCCTAAAGGATTTAATAAACCTTCTATCCACATTCGTAATAAATTTAGATCCTCACGACCTACCTGGTTCATACTGGATAGCTATAACTCAAAATTCTCATTCTTCTGCATGGCATTTCGATTCCTACGGCCAGCCCCCTTTTATACAACCCTTGAAAGACTTTGTCATTTAATTTCACCTTTAATAACCGTCACCTGCAAAAGCTCTACTCCGACATATGCGACCAATACGAATTCCTCCATACTCTCTACATATGCACCAGAGGATACACCATGAAAAAGTTTTTAACACTGTTCAGTTCTGCCTATCCAGACCGTCAGGCGAGAGAGATGTTGCGCAGTGACTTTCCGTTCTGGAGATGCAAAGGTGGGCAAGGACGCCTGTCAGGTATAAAAGTAAGTACTATTCACATATTCTCGTCAGTCTTTGTTCAAGGTGGAAGGAGGTGTTGCCATACATTATAATTAATCATAAAGAAATTGGCTATCACAGGGAAAGGATCTGTTCAAAATTTTCATTTTTCAAGCCCTTACCATCGGAATAAAAGTTGGATTCTTTTAATAAAGAAAATAAAACTGGAATGCATTTTAGCAATGGCAGCATTCCTTAGCACATGCTAAAATTGTACTAGAAGAAGCAGTTGCTGAACATATCTCTCTCTTTCCTTTTGATGAGAATGAATGTGAAGTTCTTTCCGCACTAAACTGCAACAGAACGTTTATTCATTTAAACAAAGAATTTAATTATCCAAATCCACAAAACCTCTATCATCAGATACACTGTGGATTCCCTTACCACACATTCACCAACACACACTATGCCTGTAAGCACGCTCACGCCATGTTTAATTGGTTAAAGTACCACCTTCAAAAATTAACACCAGATGCCATTCTGATAGCTCTAATCGACACGATGCTTTATTGGTTTCCGCTATATAAAAGCAGAGTTATCCAGACATCAGATTACAAGTCGTCGCTATGACTTCTAGAGGAAGTAAATCAAGATGTTGCGCGAACCGACATTTGCAGAACGTAGTTCCTCAACAAGCATTACTCCAGATATCTCAGCTTGGGTTCCTATAAGAGAAGATATTGCGTGGCCCTCTTGCAACTGGTGGAGTAAGGCAGGGTAGAGTTATCCTCTGAACTTACTACTTCACAACGCTGCTCAATAATCTACCGAAAGATATGATTCCTTAGCGGCATGACGTTGGCGCGACGTTGATGCGCGAGGTCTTGAGCATGCGTAGAAGAGTTTTCATACACGCGCCGCTGCTTTGCGTGACGTTTTGGCTGGGTTGGTCCTAGTAGCAATATAAACGTCAAGCGCTGGTGTGTGTTATGAGAAAATGACATTAACTATGGCAGAAGACAGCTTCTTAATTCAGCTAATGAGGGAACATGTGCTGATTACAATGTGCTGATTACATAAATGACAGTATGAGGGGGAACATTTGGGCAGAAGTATCCCAGGACTAATGGTAAAATGAGCCAAGGAATTTGACTTATATAATAAAAATTCCAGGTTTTCAAATGTCCAGCGAATATAACGTTTTAAATACAAATAGTGCAGGGTATATGTGGATATACAAAACAGGTTTGTAATTACAGCATTCACATAATTGCAGCGCCTATAATACACCATGTTTTTTCTCTATATTTTATTGTTATCTTTAATACCTGTTCATCACATAAAATCATACATATGTCTGTTAAATGTAAGTTTCACTTACTTTACATATCTGAAAGAGAATTTTAATATTACGTAAGATGTTATTTTAATGTACGTTTTCACTTTAAAATTCAAATAAAGTGAGCATACTGTTGAATATTCTGATATTTTCAGGGCAAAATCCGAAGCAAGCTATTCTTTATATCAAGATATTTACTTGTCACACCAGATGTAGCCGCGAATTAATGCAAAAACATGGTGTTTGACCTTGAAAGTTTCAATCATACTTGATAAACTATGCAAATGGGGATTTACTGTTATAATTTTATTGTTTTAACTTTAGAAAACCACACTTTTTAAGATCTATCTTTGTTCTAAAGCCTCTCTAGAAATGAGGCCTCTAGCCATTCATATGAATGTTTCAACGCTGGCTTTAGTAAACATAGAATTGAGATACATCGTAATATCTTGCTTGTAAGAAGATTTAACGATTTTTGTTGCAGTCTTTGCGTGTTGAAACTTTTAAGTGTATTAATAAGAGGTACAACTATAAAATCTGACCAGTGAGTAGCCATGCAGAACTTGTAAAATTCTCCCGCAATTGTCTCAATTCTCCCGCAACCCTATATAGGTAACAAGTAACAGTAAAATGTAAAGTGAAACGCAAGAAAATAAATAATAAAATAAAGTGTGAAAAGTATCTTGTGTATGTAATGTGAATACATATTTGTATTTATATGAAGCCCATATTCCCTAGAGATATACCTATACAAACATGGGTCCAGCATTACAGTATGGTACTAAGCTATAGTGACACAAGGCCACGCCTAAATAACAGAAGCATAGAGAGCAGGGGAAGCATCGAGCCACTGACGATAGAAGAGGTATGGGAAGCAATCACAAAACTAAAGAACAGCAAAGCCTGCGGATTTGATAAGATCTACAATGAACACTGAAAAGCGCTAATCCTGTGCTTGTGGAAACCTGGACTGAACACCTAAACGAATGTCTACGACAGAGTAGGATATCAGAGCGATGGAGAATGGGGAAATGCAATGCCAGCTATCCAAACTCATATAAGGGTATAGCACTAGAATGCACACTGCTCAAAATATCTACTAAACTTCTCACACGCAGAATAACAACCCTCATGGACAGACACATCCCCGAAGAACAATTTGGCTTCAAGAGGAACCGCTCAACAATCCAGGTGGTAGAATGTCTACAAAAATACATAAACGAGGCCCTCAAACAACCGAGAGGAAAACTGCACGTGGTGTTCGTTGAATATATGAAAGCCTTCGACGCCATAAAAAGGACGAAACTCCTAGGCAAATTAGAGCATCTAATAGGAAAAGATAAATAATTAGGGATATCCTTGCAAACAACTGCATACAAATCTATGATACCGTCACCATCTTGGAACCAATATAACAAACAACAGTAGTACTCCAAGGTAATTTGTTGCGCCCAGTGCTTTTCAACATAGAAACATATGCAATACAGAAAGTACAAACAGAGGAAGTTAAGGCGTGCTTCTACGCTGACGATATGGTGTCACTATCACCGTCAATCAATGCCCTAAAGCTTTCTACAGACTAGTGGAATGTACCCGGAATAACGACCTCGCCCTGGATGGAATTAAGACCGTTCAAGTGACCTTCAAGAGAGGAGGCAAGCAAGCAAGAGTAGACACTGTCTACCTAGAATGTCAACCACTGACCAAAGTGAGCAGCTTAAAATTCTTAGTAATAACACTACAACCCCAAGGAACAACCTACACACTCTACATAAAATGACATAATGGCTATGTACGACATAGCGCATCTGCAGAAGATTTCTATCAAAACATCAATAAAAATCTTCAAACTAAAAATAATACTTGTCATCGATAATGGGTTACACATAATCGGGAACACCTCACAACAAGCAACCTAAAAGACCTAGAAAAGACAAAACAACGTTCCTGAAACGCGCACTAAGTATCTCGAAATACACAAGGTCACGCCTCGTGTATGAATTGAGCTGAGAAACTATGTTACTGGAAGATCTACGACTACAACTACTGCTGCCATCCACACCGGCGTACAAAGCGGCCGTTGCCGAACACCAGAAAAAGAAGGCGGAGATACCAGAAGACTTTTACATAACGGATGCAATCACCAGAGATGACTGGAAGTAAGCAGACTACGACCTGAGACACGTAATAACCAGACTTGCTGTCTATGGATTTCACTTCAAAATATGCTGCACCAAGAGCTTTCATGAATCTCATGAATGCTGCGTGTATTCCTTATGTAGGAAATACCTTGGAAAATACCACGTACCACGGTGTAAAAACCGTATAGAGTCATTAACAAAGTTTTCTAACAGTGCAAATTGAACACTAGACTTGCACATTGTGCGCCCTTCCTTAATATTATATTTGTATATGGCTGTAATGTGTCACTGACCGAGACGGCGTCTCATGATATCAGCAATGTCAGTAAGGTGCTGACAGTTTCTGTTATAATATAGATGAAGCTAAAAACTGAAGAACCTTTGCAGCTTCCGCTTCTCAGCAAGAATTCTTAGCTTTGCCTGTTTAACATCTCGATCTAGTAGATACTAAAATCAACTGCAAGAAGTTATGGCCGTAAGCTTTTACGGCTGTGCTATATTTTATAAGAAAATAATATCTTAAAACTGCTATAGAAAAGAGTTATCTATGGGAGGTACTAAAGACGCAACACATTCAAGAGACCATGTAACGATGGTTAAGTGGACTTTTTTTTCTGTAGTATGGCACTATAGAAAACCAAATAGCACCTTCTCTAATTACTGGTCAAGATGACAATTTATTAATTATTCGTAACTTCCAAAGTAGAAATGCGGTCATACAATCACATTTCTAATCGATAAACATCCTTCCTACAGAAAAACCTGCCCCATGTCTATGTTTGTTGTTCATTAGTAGGGGTTGAATACAGAGAACAATGTATATATTCAACTTAATTAGCTTTTGTCCACTTAAAATTACAAATATCTTTCTATTAAGGATTGTTTTGTTCATCATACTTAATCCATTCTTTAGTTCTGTATGCGTGTTTGAAACAGTATTCATTGCACAGTGTTTACGAATCCTCAATTAACAACTAATACCTCACAAAAAAAATTACATCATGTTAGTAAGTAAATCTTTCGTATAGATCGTAACTATGTACATCTGTACAACAAATGAAGAATTAATGACCCATAATTTAAGCATTTACAATACTTTAAAACCGACCTCACGGTTACTTCAAATTTCTCTTTTAGTCTTTTGTGTTATTTCCTCTCCACTTGTATTTCGTATGCTTAGGTCATAATAACTGATTCACATTCAGTTAGAAAAGTTCCCAAATTTCACTTCATCTTTAATGAGCTGTCCGTTAACTTGGCGCAGAAACCTTTAGCTGTAGTAAACCGTCGTATGCATCGGATTAACGCTCTTTATTTTACTATTTTTATCGATTAGCGACAAGCATAAGCACATCTTCCTCTAAAATTGTTGACGTTTTGCAATCAGTCCATCAATCAAGGGATTTAGGCACTTCTTGTGCCAGGGCTGTTTAGCAAAATGTCCCTCTTCAGCCGAGATTACATATTTTATCTTGGTTTCCTTTATACGGCTGAGCTTTGCGAGGAATTTAGCCTTTTTTATATGTTCTACGGAAACATTGCCGCACCGAGCTCCTATCGCTACGCCTCCTAGAAAATCATATAGTGGTCAGCCGCCATATTGATGACGTCACAGGTTACGTGACACCGGCCAGCCATTGAGAGAACATACTACCTTTAGTACTGCTATTACTACTTGTGTATTGGAAATGTACTTTTTTATGTTTTAAAAGTTAGTTTTGTGCTGGCGAGAGAAGTTTTAGTAAAGTGACTTTTGTAACAAAAAAAACAAAAAAAAAAAAAAAAATTAAATCCACTTTAGGAGAACAGAAACTAATCTATTTGTCCATCCTCTTTATTGAGCACCAATAATATAGAATTTAAGTATCTCATATGTTATAGATAATTTTATGGCTACCAAAGTTAAAAAATTTAAGATCTACACCGCTAAAAACATATAAGGTGTTTTAACATCCTCCCTTTAAAATATGACATGCAAAAAATATTCAGTATGCTTACTTAAGACCTTAAAGTTTGTCACCACTATTAATAAATAATTATTGTCTGATTATTTAATTGTTATAATCAGGTATTAAATTTATGCATTAAAATACATGTATTTCTGCACTACGGATTGCTCTAATTTACTAGTTTGTATAACAGTTGTGTGGGACTTCATGAAGTTGATGTTAGGAGGCCAAAATACTAAGTTGTCAGCGGCCCATAATTTATCTGTTCAATGGTGTTCACAGCTGACTTAATTTGGATTGGTACCATCTCTTTCCAATTTTGAGCCAAATCTCAAGTAACTATCCAGGTAATTCCGCATCGTAATGCTTTTCAAATATTTGTTCTACTCTTTGTAGCAATCCATTGGCTCTATTCTCCTTCATCCCAAATATCATAACATTTTATCATTTGTTTTCCAATTTTACGATTCTCTGCAACATTTTCCTTCTTTCCTTGCACCCATATAGCTTGAAATAGCACATGTCTTACCGCGGAAGTAAAGGAGTATTTCTAAGGTTGAAATAAACTATATTAAGAAGGAACAAATATGCATTGGAAACGGCCAGGGAAGAAATGCTGTGAAGCACGTCGAAAATTGCAAAAGACACAGTTTACCACGAGTTAGCAAGCGACCCAGATAGAAGAGTACCGATAAAGGCAGGACTATCAACCGAAAGGTTTGGAACTTCCATTGCCTGAGTGTGGAAATAACAAAACAGAACACAAACGGATTTCTTGTTGGTAGAGGGACATGACTTCACTTGCAAGAAAGACTCGATGGGTTAAGACGTCATATTTGAGTCTGCGTGGAAACGAACGGACTACATATGGCCGCGATAGAAACAGTGTTTACTTAATACACCAGAATACGGCAACAAGTAATGAAGAATATTAAGCGCGGTCGCGTAAAGAGTAGCTGGAAGGGAGGAAATTTAGGAGGAATGCGTGTGTGTGTACGGTGGCAGAAAATATCGGAGAAAATAAATAAACGAGTTCAACTGCAATCGTGAACACAAAGGAAACCACTTGTATCTTATCACCCATGATGTATATTTGCGTCCCTGTGGATAGAAGCCAAAGAAGTGTGAGATTGTGTCATTGAGGAAGCTAGACGTCGTTTTCAGTCCTTGAGTCATCTCGAAGCAGCAAAGTTGTAATTCTGTAAATTCTTTGACAGCATTTTAAATTTTTTTTTTTTCCAAAACATGATAGCCCTCAAACCAGACCCCTCCCTCCTACTACTGGGAATAACCATTAGCAAACGAAGGACAAATCTGTACTAGGGGCGAGAGGCAACACAGTAAAATATGTTGCTTGGAGGGACTACTTGCAAGTCAAGAATCATGCCTCAATAAAGAGACTAGTAAGTTTAATACTTGGCAACAGCGAGGGTTGGTTTCCAACCGCACAGACCCTAACCACTAAAGAGAAAAACCGCAAACCTAACTTCAAAGTCAAAGGTCTTTGGAAGAAGAGTGGGGCAGGGCCATCATGATCTGAAAAATACTGTATTTTCCCAAAAGTGAACTTCAAACTGCTGTGGATACAATGCCGAACAAAAAGATGCTAAGGACACAACTGAGTGCTCAGGATGCAGGGTCTGGCTTTAGAAGCACTGATGTGGCTCTGCAGTATTTTAATGCATAATTTCTAATATTTTGGAGGATTCATTTTCTGAAGCGACAGCTTAGATAAAATTTTTGATCACAACACTAATGATAACTAATGAACCAGATAGATGATTTTCGTGCTTAAAACGCGTAAAAACGTTCTTGCGAAACCCCATGTGCCAAGATCGCCTTAATGCTCTGGCAAAGCTGTCCGTGGAAAAGAGCATCGCTTCTAAGATGGAAGGATTCAACACCAGAGTCACCGATAAGTTCTGCAGTAGGAAGGAGCGCCATATGGACTTTATATTTCGCCATTAGGTAAGATAATATGCAAGCATGTGTACACATACGAATGCACTGTAGCAAACATATTTTGTTCACTAGCCCCCTCTGCTGGTCATTATACTCAGGTACTGCAGTTAACTGTACAAAAGAGAAAATAAAATAAGAACTATAGCTTTCCTGGCGACGTGTTAATTCAAAATCTTCTCGGGCTTCTAGCCAGGTAATAACTTGGCTTGACACCAACGTTTCGAAGAAGTGCATCTTCCTCGTCTTCAGGGTGAACTGATGGTTTGAGCTTGCGGAGACTGGTATTTATAAGAGCTGGGATGAAGCTAACATCTGATTGGTTCGCGAGATATTATGGCTTTTTTTTTTGTTTTTTTTTCTTCTTCTTTTTTTTTTTTTTTTTTTTTTTTGAAAGGGGAGACAGTAAGAGAGTTGGAAGGTTGAAAGAATGGCTTATTGCGCCATTGGGTGAAGTGCGGTGTTGGGATGGGAAGTAACGGATTCAAAGGAGATATCAAGGTGTAGGGAGGTTCCGCTGAGCACCCTCGTAAGTGCGGCAGTTAACTGCTGGCCGAATTGGCGGCTCAGCAGAGGTAGCGGTTGTTCCGGGAGACAGCCATGACCGAGGCCCTGACTGCCCCCCGGGGAGTAAAGGAGGGATTTAAGGGACTTCAGGGTGTCTTTTATTTGTGGATTTGTATTTGTTTTGTTTCGCCCAGCCTTAAGAAAGGCTGAGACTTGGTATGTGTTCGGGGAAGGTCAGTTGGTATGTCGTTAGTACGTCACAGTATGGTTGCTGTAGTCTTTGTTGTTGGCTTCGACGTAAGCGTCGAAGAGGGCCAGATTGCGCCTTCGTCTTCTTCTTCTTCTTCTTCTTCTTCTTCTTCTTCTTAGGCTTTGAGGTGTCAGTGGTATACGGTGGCTTTCAGTCGAAGAGGGTGGAGGTGTGTGCCTTCGTGGCGTGGTTGCTGTCTGTGTCGAAGTTTCTGATGTTACGTCTGTGTCTGTGTTATGTGATTGTCGGTCGGTGTGTTGTAGCGTGAGTCGGCTGAGGCCTTCATCCAGGGTCTTGTAAATTTCTGCGGTGGTGTTCAATACGGCCCTTCGGGTGTCGGCTGTGATCTGTTGCAAATCCTGGATTCCTGCCTCAATGGTCTGGAGTTTTTGGTGAAGGGTTTTGGTCGCAGGGGAGGCGGCGGCGATGGCGGCTACAGCTTCCTCCAAGGCCATCAAGCGGGCGCTAATGTTCAGGACCTCACAGTGCAGGTCCTGAACGGCATCCCGTGTGGCGACGTCGTTGGCGGCTGCAGTCTCCCTTGGTTGGTGTGTGGTAGTGGTCTGTTTTGGTTTCTTCTGTGATGATGTTGTGGTTGAAGTAAGGGTCGGTACATCGCGGCTGCAGAGGTACCGTGAAGTCATAGTGGTGCTGGTGGTGGCGGTGGAGATGGTTGGCATCAATGCTGCTGTTGTGTAGGCGGTGTTGGCTGGTGTGGCTGACGGCTGTAGATGTCTGCTGCGTGAGTATTTTGGGCACTGCGCCTGACCCGTAAAGTGGCCGAAGCCTCTACAGGTGGCGAAGTATCTGCGACGGCTCGTCAGAGTATGTGCTGTGCATTCGGCAGTTAATGAAGACGCGCCACAGTAATGGCAGCGTGGTTCAGCTGCGCAGGTTGCTTCGTGGTGGCCAAATGCACAGCAGCGGCGGCATGGACGTTGTTGGGACCCTCGGCTGGCCTCAGCGCTAAGGCGACGCCCAAACATGAGCAGGCCGTCGCGTAGGGCCGCTTTGTAGTCTCCAACGTCGGCGAGTTCCAGACGTGCGAGCGGGGTGGGGCCTCTCCCTGATTGTATTCTTGTGGCCCTCAGTACTGAAGGCCAGCAAAGGCGGGCGGCGGTGGCTAGCAGGTGCATCGGGAGAACGCGGGGGACTCCCCTGATGACCACGCTATTACGCTGCAAATTTGGCAAAGTTGCTGTCTGCGGCGGGTGAGTCCGTGGTAGAGGCCCAGATGTATTGGCACGCTGAGTCTGCGGCGACGTCTGGGTGGCTGTGGCAGAATATACAGGAGGCGGTGAGTGAGGTGTCGGTAGTTCTTCGAACAGTTGTCGCATATGTCGTCGGCAGAGTGGTGTTGAGATACCGGAGATGGTGTTCGGAACTGTCGGAAGTCTGCGTCGTCAGCCTGTTGTGGTGCCGGCAGTTGCAGAGACATCTGCTGGGAGATGTAGGCGGCCGTGGCGGTAGTGGGTTGCTGTGCCGGCAGTTGCACCAGCAGCTGCCGGGATTCTGCTGTAGTGGGAGGCGCTGGCCTTTCTGTTGGAGTAGTTACCGGCAGAGCGGTGTGCTCTTACGGAGGGATGGCGGAGCTGGCGGCAGGGGCAGCGGCTGCTCTCGTGTTGCGCTGTTTCTTCTTCGTCATCCTCTCCCGTCCTGTAGCTCACCACTCCCCTCGACAAAAAAAAAAAAGCCCAGGCTTCGGCGGTACATATACTAAAATTGGAACGATACAGAGAAGATATTATGGCTTTTTTTTTTTTTTTTTTTTTTTTTTTTTTTTTTTTCGAGTGGAGGAAAAATCTACCTTATAGACTACCCGGGCACGTCCGGAGTATCGGGTTCTGCCACGTGGCCCTACCGACTAAAAAACCTCCACCGGTGCTGGAGTGGATAGGGAGAAGGATTTCTGCGGTACCGCTGTTGCACCCGCGTAGTACTGGTGGTATTAACTGGCCCGCTGTGCGGCCGCCAGAGGAGATATTGGGTGCCGGCAGGCAGGCTTGGCCTAGACCCAGCCTGCCCCCTGGCGAATTTCAGGAGATTGTGAAGTAGAATTTTAGGAGCAGGATATTTGGACGAGTGGGAGGGATATCGTGCTACCTAGAGTCTGCTAGGTCTTAGTGGGTGCTGCTACGCTGGCGCTGCGTCTCTGAAACAAACTAACTTATTGTTAATTGTCTGTCCTAAAACTACAATCGCTTATTATTATAAGGTAATAGTTGAGGTCTGCCATTGGCTCCGTCTGTGAGTATTTACTAAGTTTAGAGTTATAATTATGCTTAGCTTTTGTGTGGGTTCCGCCTATGTAGGCTTCATCTTTGTAATATTTATACAAGTGTTGTTACCTATTTTACGAGTAATACTATTATATATACTGTTACATATATACATGAGTTATTCTGTTCAACCTGAGACATCGTTAAAGTGTGTTAGAAAGTATATGATATTATCCGTCCTAGTCATACTCCATTTTCTGGGCGTTGTCGTATAGAGTGCGCACATGGCTGGCTGCCTGCCTATCATATTGCAGGTGCGGACCCGTGCCACTCGCGGGGGGGCCCTCTTCCCCCGGGACCGCCTTGGCTGGGTAAGCTCAAGGGCTTAGAGGGCTGCTGAAAAGGAAGATTAGTAATGAGTGTGGATGTGTGTGTGTGTTTGTTGTGAGTGAGAGGAAGGAACTGGAAGGATTGTCGCAGTCACTGCCCTACGCTGTACCAGATCTAGATTTTATACCCTAATCAGGGTGTCCAGGTATTCTTGTATGTTGATTTCAGGCTCTCCTATTCCGATGGTTCTGTCAAAGACTGCCAGTGGGCGGGGGTGCTTATCGTGCTCGGTGTCGTAATTTCCTAGGTTTTGGATGAGCTCGTTGTGGTTATTGTTTTTGCGTTTATAAAGGTTGAGTGCCAAGTGTTTTATGTAGGTCTCGATGGAGCAGATTTTGAGCTCCTCATGCAGAGCCCACGTTGGTGCTACTGCTGGTAGTTTAGCTATAATGCGCAGTATACGGTTTTGCATTGTTTGTAGCCGTTTGATGTGTGTTTTGGCCGCATATCCCCATACGGGTGCGGCGTATGTTAATATTGGGCGAATCAAGGTTTTATATAGTGACAGCCCCATGCTAAGTTTGAGGCCGCTATTTAAATTTATTATCGGATAAAGTTTGTTAAGTTGACCGTTAGCTTTTGCTCGTACCATGTTTATGTGTTGTTTCCACGTGAGGCATTCGTCCATCCTTACCCCTAAGTAAGTGACTGAGCTCCCCCACTCAATAGGCTCTTGCCTGTACGTAAGCGGTGGGAGGGCATGCCTTCTTTGCCTATGCAAGTGGCGCTTCGTGAAAACTATTGCTTGGCATTTTCTGGCGTTAATTTTTACCCTCCATTTCGTAAGCCACGGCTCCAGTTCGTTTAGAGCATTCTGGAGGCTTAGGTGAATGATCCGTGGTTGGGTTGACTGTGTTACGAGTGCTGTATCATCGGCGTAGATGTATTTTTCTACCCGGATAAGTGGAGGGAGGTCGTTTATGTAGATGTTAAACAGCACAGGCCCTAGGATACTTCCTTGGGGTACGCCTGCTTGGATAGGACGGAGGGATGACTCCGCCTCCCCTACTGCTGTTTTGAAGGTCCTACCTTTCAGGTAATCTGCAATTAAGGTGATCATTGAGTCTTGCACTCCGTACGTGCTTAGTTTTCGTATGAGGCCCGCGTGCCATACCTTGTCAAAGGCGCGTTCTATATCAAGTAGAACTGCTCCTGTTGAGCGGTTGGTGTTAAAACCCCTCGTAATATTTTCGGTTAGTCGCAATAGTTGGTGAGTGGTGGAGTGTTTGGATCTAAATCCAAACTGTTCCTTGGTCAATAGGTTATTCTTGATTATGAATGTGTTAAGTCGTTTGTGTATAATTTTCTCCAAGAGTTTACTCATCGTGTTTAGAAGGCTGATAGGCCTATAGCTGGTGGGCTGAGAGAGATCTTTGTGTTGCTTAGGGAAAAGCAAAATTTTTGCTTCTTTCCACTGAAGGGGAAATCTTCCGTGTTCTAAGGTATAATTAAATATTTCCGCAAGCAATTTTATTGCCTTCATCGGCAAGTGTTTGAGCACAACGTTCGGGATTTTGTCCGGTCCCGGTGCTTTGCGGTTGGGAAGGTGCATAATTAACCATTTAATTTCCCCGGCATTCGTTTTTCTTGTTTTATTGTGCGTTTGTGCTGTTCGCAAGGAGAGTGCCAACCTTTCCGTGTCCACCGCGAAGTTTTGGTCGCAGGGATGAGCGTTTGGATGGAAGGTATTTTCCAGCGCGTCTGCAAATGCTTCCGCTTTATCCTCGGGCGTCTCCTTTATTTGGCCTTCAATGCGGAGAGGTGGGATATTTGTGGCTGTCCGCGTGAGGCATTTCGCAATCCTCCAAACCGATTGGGTCTGTGGGTCCAAGTTTTCCAGGGTATTGTTCCACTGGTTGCGTGTATATTCGGCGATGTGGGTACTGGCCCTGATTCTTTGCTCTTCGTATTGGTTTCGATGGATTAAGTTTCGGCTGCGTTGCCATTTCCGTCGGGCATTATTCCGTTCTTTAACTGTATGCCTGACGTCTTGCGGAAATTGCACCCTGACATTCCTAGTACACCTTTTTATGGGGACGTGTTGCTCTATGGCGTGGTGTATCGCGTTTGTAATTTCTGTCACCGCTAGCTCCTGTGTCTTATGCGTCGGGACCGCTGCGGTGTTTATTTGAGCGTCAATGGCCTCTTCGAAGGTGGGCCAGTCTGCCAGTCTGTAATTTGGTCTAGTCTGTTCTGGCCGAAAGGATACTGGGGCAGCAACTTCCAGTATTACTGGCAGATGATCGGACGTGAGGTCATTTATAACTGTGTTCCGTGTATCGTGAGTTATACCTTTCAGTAACGCAATATCCAGAATATCTGGTAGATGTTGTTGTATTCGCGGGATATATGTGGGTTCTTCTGGTCCTGTTATTAGTGTATTGGAATGATTTATATATGCCAGAAGTTTGTTACCTGCCACATTGGCAGTCCTGCAGTTCCACAGGAAGTGCTTGGCGTTAAAGTCCCCTGCGGCTATGACTTTGACGTCCATTCTCATAAGGGCGTCTACGTCCTCCGTGTCTATGTCACCGGGCTGGTTATATGCCGCAATCATTGTGACAGTCGTGTTGTGCAATTGCACATTGACCGCTGTCGCTTCAAGTCTGTTTAGTTGCGGGACTTGTTTTTGATAGTGTGTTATGGAGCTCTGTATTGCTATAGCCGTTCCCCCGCCTCTGCGATTTCTATCGTTACGGTAAATGTTGTATCCAGGGATTGTAAACCTATCTCCTATACCCAGATGGGTTTCATTGAGTAGAGCTACTTGGATTGAGTTCCTAGTAAGGAAATCTGTGAGTTCTTTGCGTTTCCTTCGGAGGTTATTGCAGTTCCAGTATAGAATGTTAACTGTTGTTGCGAGAGCCATTTCTAGATGCTGGTTGTATGTGCAGATATCTGGCGACATAGTTGAAAAGGTAAAGTGCGTCGAATTTGGGATCGGAGATTGATTGTAGGAGCCACTTAGTGTGTTCTTTGAAGGCTTCCCAGCCTACAGCAGGTGAGACTCCCATACTGTTCAGGAGTTCACTCAGGGCCACGCCATTGTAGAATGCTTCCCGGACGGTGAGTGCCGTTACATTGAATGCGCTACATTCATGTAGGTGTGGGGGAGGTTGGTGTGTTTCTGTTTGTGTCTGAATTGGTGTGTCAGTGTGTGTGTGTGTGGTGTACCTATTTCTACTGGGGTGCACTCTTGATTAGCTAGAGACAAGTCGGGCACTACCCGTCTTACTTCAGCTATAGAAGGGGTCTGGTTGGGGGCTGGTCTGTTTCTTCCGCGGCGGTCCTGTACGTACCATTGCCCTTCTGTGTTGTTGGGAGCAGCAACCTGGTTCTGGCGATGTTCTCGGTGGGGTCGGGGGGCCCTATTTTGCTGCTCCCTCGGTCGTGGCCCGTTCAGTGCGGCCTGGTAACTGGGGCAACCGCGCCAAGTTGCTCCATGTCCTGTGGCATTACACAGGGCGCACCTACGTTCCTCCAGGGGAACCCTGCAGCTAAAAGAGGGGTGTTGGCCTGTACATTTGGCGCAGGTTTCGTGGGGTGCCTGACACTCTTTGTGCGTGTGCCACAGCATCTGGCAACGCTTGCATTGTTTGGGCTCCTCTGCGGTCCTGTACTCTTCTACTCTAACTCTAAAGTGAGCCAGGTATTTGAGGCCTCTAATGCGCCTATTCTCTGTGGTGTCCTCCAGTTCCACAAGGAACATGGGGAGGGGGGCTCTATCCCTTGTCCTTCTGCGCATTTGCACAGCTCTGATGGCCTCAAATTGTTGGTCTGCCAGTGCCTGCTTTATGTGTGCTCCGGAGAACTCGGCGTACAGTCCTTTAATTACATATCTAATGGTCCTGTTTTCTGGGTGTGGGAGAAGATAATACTGTACCCTTTCATTCCTGAGGTGCTCAAAAATTTGTTGTAGTCCTTCAGGCAGAACATCTTTATCGCGTAGTCTCCGGAGCGGTGGGCGGTGTGTATCCTATACCTGTGTGTGGGTGTGTATTTTGTGTCAAAGGATTGTGTGAGTGTGTGTATTCGTGTGTACTGGCTTTTGTTAACAAACACAGGTGCGAGATCCACCCTGTAGTCTGTGAATGTGTTGGTGTTTGGGTTAGGTGTAGTCATAACCGCGCCTGCATAGCTCTCCGGTATCGGTGAGTGTGCTTGAGGTAGAGGAGAGGGTCTCATGTCATTCACGTCCGCATCATGTGAGGACGCCTGTGAAGCGTTGGGAGGTGACGCTTGCGCTGTTGGTGTGAGCATGAGGATGTGTGACTGCTGAGTGGGTGATGGTGCAGTGCGTGATTCATGAGAGGGTGATTGATGAGCGGCTTGTGGATGAGTCTGTGGTGTGGGTGAGGGTGGCGTGAGTGTGGGTGATTCATGAGAGGGTGATTTGTGAGTGACTTGTGGTTTAGTGGATGATGTGAGTGTGAGTGATTTATGTGAGGGTGATTTGTGAGTGGCTTGTGGCTGAGTGGATGATGTGAGTGTGGGTGGCTCTTGAGTGGGTGATGTGAGTGTGGGTGATTCATGAGAGGGTGACTTGTGAGTGGGTTGTGTCTGAGCGGATGATGTGAGTGTGGGTGACTCCTGAGTGGGTGATGTGAGTGTGGGTGATTCATGAGAGGATGATTGGTGAGCGGCTTGTGGCTGAGTGGATGAAATGTGTGTGAGTGAGTCATGAGTGGTTGAGGAGTGTGTAGATGATTTGTGAGTGGGTGACTTATGAGTATGAGCAGGTGCAGTTGGCGCGGAAGCGGGTAGTGTGGTATGTGAGGTGCATTGCTTGCGCGCCGATGAGCGTGTCCGGCATGAGGTGGTGGATGATCGCTCTGTCATAATCAGTTCCTTGGCTACTACAGGCCTTTTGGTGGTTGACAGGGATGAAGGGGATAGCTTCTGCGGGTGATCGCTTCGGCCTACCTTCGTCATGATGCAGGTGGTGAATGATAGTGAAGAGTCAAGTGTGTATGAAAAGAACTTAATTTAGGGCTAGCTACAAGAAGAAGGAACAGAGAAGAGTTTTTAAAGCCTAGTTATTCTGCTGCTGAGCCACTGACTGGAGTTGGGCTACCGCTCTTTTTGTGTCTGGCTTCAGCAAGCAGCTCCTATCTTAATGCTAGGGGGCCAGAAGGGTACTTAAATACTAATAGAATAGAGGAAAATAGAGAAAGAAAAAGAGAAAGAGCAGCTAGAGGGCGCTGAAAAGCGCGAGAAACAGAGGACCTGCCCTAAGGCGCCTTGGTTCCAGTCGTATGACTGTTGGCTGCGGCCTTGTTTCTCTACCCTGCTATACTGTTTATGTAGAACTGCTAGTCCAGCCTGAGCTTCTTCGCAGGAACGCCGGAGCTGTCACGGAGAGGATGCCGGGCGATGAGAGCTCGATCGCCGGGTCGGTTTTGAGCGGAGCGCGGCTACCCGCCTTCGTAGATCTCCGCTGTTCTTCGCTGGGCCTCGGTTTCTCTAGTGTCCTCTCGAAGCCTCTCCCTCTCGAAACTCCATTATGGCTTTTTTTTTTTTTTTTATTGATAATGGGGGAAAAGGCAGCTAACGCCCTAACCCCAGGCAAGCCTGGGAGTGTGAGACTTTTTTTTTTTTTTTTTTTACCGTGGAGGGGAAAAATGCATTACGCATTCAACCCCCAGCCGAAGTGCAATGGCTGGGAGGATATGTGGGACTCTCCGCTTCCTCATGCGGCATACCCACTAAAAAACCCCTCCACGTTATAACAGTCGATTTTGTTGAGAATCTCGTGGCTTTGCGCGGTCCCGCTGATGCACCCGCGTTAGTAGGCGAAAGATAGGAAGCTGCCGCACGTTGTGCGGGAGCGGGTAAAAGGTTGTTTCTAGGCTAACAGCCATGAAACCTGACTGTAGCCTAGGGAATAGAGGTGACATTTTTCACTGGGTAACGAAGTCTCACAAACTTGGGCGTAATTTCTTTGTCTCGGCACCTGGATAAGAACGCCAAGGAGCTGAGTAATTTACCTTTCTTTTCGCGTAGGTCTTGATGTTTCTTAATTGCCTGGTAAATTTCTTTCCCGTAAAGGAAATGCCTCAACATCTAAAATACTTAGACGCGCCAGCTTAGCCCTGGTAAGGGAACGAATCAAGCATACCCGACATGAACTGTCTATCGTTGATCAAAAGTTACTGGATTCCTTTTGGCTTCTTTCTAGCAAGCTTTCACCTCTAGATTGGGACAGAGTCGACCACTCCTCTTTTGCACAAGGCAATGCTACTCTACTGCGTTGCACTAAGCGGCAAACTAAGAAATTTGCAAGTCTATCTAAGCAGAATGAACCTGTACCACCATTGGACACCGATCGTATCATCTACAACCTCACCGATATCCAGCTAGACGAACCTACCACCTCGGTTCTAGCTAAAGGGCTCAACTTCGCTCCCACGCCTAGGCAAATATCAGTGGCAGACACCATCAGTTCTATTGAAGCCGCCATTTGTCAACTTCCATCAGCAAGTGCAGAAGAAATACGCCGTGAGGTAGCAAGAGCTTACAAAAAGGCAACCCTACCTACTTCAAACATCAGCCGAGAAGAAAGTAAAGCCTTACATTCCCTTCGAAAAAACGACAACTTGGTTGTTTTACCAGCTGACAAAGGGAACGCCACGGTACTCCTCTCTTCCGTGCAATACCAAGAAAAGGTTCAACAACTGCTGGACGATCCTGCATACAAAACCATTAAAAAGGATCCTACCAACTCTGTGGAAAGACGCACCATCCAGCTAATTAAGAAATCCAGCCTTCCTCCTGATGTTCAGAAGACGGTCTCGCCATCTGCCTCCATACCTCCCAGATTATATGGTCTGCCGAAGATCCATAAGCCTGGGATACCTCTAAGGCCCATAGTGGACGCTATTGGCAGCCCTACCTATCGCCTAGCTCGTCATCTGGCACATCTGCTGCAACCAATAGTAGGTAAGTGTGTACACCATGTGAAGAACTCTATACAATTCGCTGAAGTTCTTGACAACATCAAAGTGAAGCCATCGGACCTGTTAGTTAGTTTCGATGTGGTATCTCTCTTCACCAGAGTTCCCCTGGCGGAAACAATACAACTATTGTCAGAACACTTTCCACCTGGTATTACTGCACTGTTTAGTCACACACTTACTTCCACTTATTTTCTGTATGGCAACACCTACTACGAGCAGACAGACGGTGTTGCGATGGGCTCTCCTCTGTCACCAGCTATTGCCAACTTCTATATGGAGTTTCTGGAGCATGAAATACTTAACACAGCCCCATTAAAACCTACACATTTTTACAGATATGTAGATGATACATTTGTAATTTGGCCACATGGACTGCACACTCTTCCAGATTTTCTTGCACACCTAAATAGCCTTAGATCACAAATACAGTTCACAATGGAAGTTGAGAAAAATGCTTCCCTCCCATTTCTGGACATTCTGGTTACCAGAAAAGCGGACGGAACTCTTGGTCATGCCGTCTACCGAAAACCTACACACACGGATCTTTATCTCAACGCAAACAGCTTCCACCATAAGTCACAACGAATGGGCATTCTAAACACATTGGCACATAGAGCAGTTTCTGTATCAGACCCAGATAATCTGCAAATGGAATTTCAACACCTAAAATTCACACTCCAACAAAATGGATATTCAGCCAAGGACATCACATCAGCGCTGAAAAGAGCCGGACGAAAAAGAAACCCCAGCAAGAACACTCAACAAAAAGACAAGCCAGCCGCCATAGCCTATATACCGTTTACCGGCAATTTTTCGGGAAAGATTAGTAGACTACTCTACAAATATAATGTCAAAACCATTCATAAGCCACCACCTAAAATCAAAAATTTGGTCAGGCCAGTTAAAGATAATTTAGCTCTCAGAGTACCTGGTGTCTACCACATTCCTTGCGAATGCAGCGCAGCGTACATTGGCCAAACAGGACGCACTATTGCCACACGCGTTTCTGAACACCAAAGATCAATAAGGCTTATGCAACCCGAAAAATCTGGACTGGCTGAACACTGTATAGAACGGAGCCACAGAGCTAACTTTACTAACACCAAGATAGTGGCAAAGTGTTCGAACTACTGGGAAAGGAGAGTAAAAGAAGCTTTAGCCATCTCATCTGAAACAAATAATCTAAATCGCGATTCTGGCCTACAATTAAGTACAGCATGGACACCGATGATAAAGAGCCTTAACACCTAATCCTGTACCTGCAGTCTTCCAAGACTTATTTTCTAGCAGGTGCGTGCTCAAACACAAAACATTAGCCGAATAACTGCCGCAACTGCTGCTGCAGTTGCCGCCATCACCGCCACCGCCGCCGCCCAGCTCCACGTTGCCGCCGCCCCGGTTCAGTGCCGTGGTACGGGGGGTCCCTAGGGACCTTTCCACCCGGCACCTCCTCGCCGCAGCGAAATCAAAGTGGCCTTCTTGTTTGAGGGCCACAAGGATAATTAGCAACCGGGGACCTACACCACTTGTGAGGCTGGAAATACAGGATCGTTCGGACCTCGACGCTGCCTTGGCGTCAGGGTTGCCCTTGTTAGGGCAACTCCTGGTCGTCGAGGCTAACAAGATGGAACGTCACCGGCCCTGCCGTCGCTGTTGTGCCTTCGGGCATACAGCCGACACCTGCTCCTCGTCGCCGCGGTGCCACTACTGTGGCTCCGCCAACACCACCGCAGAGTGCACTGAGCACAATCTTCGCTGTCGCCGCCGGTTCTGTGCCACCTGCCGTGGCACAGGACATTTCACAGGGCAAGCGCAGTGCCCTCTCTACCCAAGGAGCACCACTTCATCACCACCTCCTGCGCGCCGCACCACTCCACCGCAGACATTAACCACCGAGGCCTCACCACCTGCGCTCTCAACAGACGCAGCGACGCGAGAAGCCATTCAGGACCTCCACGCGGAGATCCTGAACGTCGGCGCTCGACTAGCTGCTCTGGAAGAGACATGCAGCCTCCTCACACAGAAGCTGCAGGAACTGCAAGCTTCCAACGCCGTAGCAGCCACCAGCAAGCAGACTACAGCCGCCGACCTGTCCACCAGGATCGACGCCCTACAAGCTGCCAACACCGCCGCCATCTCCACTCTACAGGCCTCCACCGCTGAGCTGTCCAACCGGATAGCCAGCGTCCAAAATTATCAACAGCAGGTAGCTGAAGGAACATTCGCTCAGCAGCCTAAGAGTCCGCAGCAATTGCTCAGAGAATACCAATCAGAGCAAGGGTACACCCGGAAGAGTCACCTAAAACTTGGCAGACATCACCACTAACTACCCATCACTTACACCAATTACTTCTCCAGCGGGGCACTCAGGGCTTAAGTCATGTGTGTCCACTGGCTAACATCTCCATCACTCGCTGTTACTGCCACTGGCAGGCAGCATTCAGTATCACCAATAATACGCAGGTGCTTAATGCGGTACTGCAACAGAGAGACATGGGCCTCCTACTTCCGGTGGGGTTTTTTTGTTAGTAGTGCCACCCTGGTTCTAGTCCAGGGTGGGGAGTTTCACACTCCCAGGCTTGCCTGGGGTTAGGGCGTTAGTTGCCTTTTCCCCCATCATCAATAAAAAAAAATGCTATAAATAGTTTTCTACGAAGTCCGTGCCCATGTCTCAGTCATCTTAAATACCAGGCCATAATATCTCGCGAACCAATCAGATGTTAGCTTCATCCCAGCTCTTATAAATACCAGTCTCCGCAAGCTCAAACCATCAGTTCACCCTGAAGACGAGGAAGATGCACTTCTTCGAAACGTTGGTGTCAAGCCAAGTTATTACCTGGCTAGAAGCCCGAGAAGATTTTGAAAAGAGAAAATGTTCACCTCAACAAGGGGACCGTAAAGTTTTTAAAAGTGTTAGGCTTTTATATATAATTATAACATTTTTATTAGGTAAAGAAACGTCGGAAAATGTGTATATTATCAAATCACTAAATGAAGCAGTAAATAAGTTCTTGGATATATCTGATTTTTACTTTGAAGCAGCAATACCATAGCTAAAATCCATATAAATATGCATAACAATAAACGGGACACAAATGGGATATGTAAATCTGCGGAAAGATTAAGGCTCTTAAGTAAATACATGAGGGAAAACACAGATTCACAAGAATCTAAAACCTACTATTTGAAGTATAAAAAGTATATAATAATGTAATCAGGGAATCAAAAAGTTTACACAAGGATAGCACAACAGTGGCGAATTCTCGCATACACCATCGGTGTACTAAACTTGAGGGGGCTCAAAACGACTCTCAAAAAACATGCAAAATAGTCATATTTTTTGTATATCATTTCAACTAAATATGCAATGATCACAAGTTTGTGCGATTAATTTTTTTTTTTTTTTTTTTTTTTTTTTGCAGTGATGTGCCCGTACATCTACCTCACAGCAAGTTAAAACAATAACCATGCTCCCAAAATTTCCCGTTCTAGGCTAGGCCAGCACTGGTGCGCCCGCCCATCTACTCCATCGCAAGTTGAAGCGATAGCCAGGCACTCTCAATTCGCCACTAGAGAGGCGAGGGGAAACGACGTTTAATTGCCAGCCGTTAGCTGTCGAAATGTATCGTTAAATTTTGCGATTGACAATCGTTTTTAGTCTGTATCAGTGTTGTTTTTCTTGTAAGTTTTTGTGGAAATGACCGATGTGAGTGTTACCGAAGCTAGTGGTTCTTGTGGCTTTGCAGTACAGCACGTGTTAAATACTGGATTTCGGAATTTTCAATTTTCTGAAAAAATTAAAACAAAAAACAATGGCAGGCCCACTCCCGAACTACCAGGTCTGATTGCAAAATATCAAGACAGAAAATGAGTGTATAACAGACATTAGCAATTTATTCTAGGTACAAATGGTTAACTGGTTGTCCCAAATTAAACAAGCTCTATTGTTGACCATGTCTTCCTTTTAGTAATGACAAAAGCAGTAGCACAAGGTGTCAAGAAGGATTCAACAACATAGTTTCTCTAATTGGTTCATTAAGTAAGCATGAAAAAACAAAAAATCACATATTTTGTGTATTTACTCCTTGTAATTTTGGCAATACACGAGCACAGCTGCAGCTAAATGCTCAAAAATCTTTACTAACTTCAAAGCACGATGAAATGGTAAAATAGAACAGAGAAGTATTGAGTAGACTCATTGATGTTGTTTGTCACTTAGGAAAGAATAAATTAACTTTTAGAGGACACGACGAGGCAAAAAGTTACTTTAATAGAGGTAATTACGTAGAAACATTGGATTTGCTCAGCACGTATGATCAACTTTTAAATGTTCATCTAAAAAATGATATAGTTTTCCGGAGCACTTCATCATCCATTCAGAATGATTTAATCGAAGCTTTTAGGGGTGGTTTGGTTAGCTGTATAAGACAAGAACTTGCATCCGCTAATTTTGTAGCTATTCTTCTAGACGAATGCTCAGACATGGTGAAAAAATCCCATCTCTCTACCACTTTACGCTATGTGGATAAATCGGGGGAAGTTCAAAAAAGGTTCACGGGCTTTACAGACGTCAGTGCAGACAGATCTGCTGAGGCACTTTACAACTATGTACTTACAACAGTTAAAGAATTTAATATTTGTAAGAAACTTGTCGCTCAGACAAATGGTAGTGCGGCCGTAATATGTGGTCAATTAGGTGGTCTGCAATCTCAAGTAAAAGTGGCATTTCCACAGACATTATTTGTTCACTGCTACTGTCATATTCTGAATTTAGTTCTGCAACAGGAGCGATGTGTATTGATAAGTGCAGATATTTTTTTTTCAAACTCTATAAGAGCTCTCTGGTTTCTTTACTCATTCCACTAAAAGAACGGGAACTTTGCGTGCTTTTATGAATAAAAAGTTACCAAAAGCTCCAATACGCAGGAACTTCAATTCACGCCTTGTCAACACTGTACAAGAGCAACGGGATATCCTGATTTTATTCTTTGTATTCCTGACAGAACCAGGAAACATGTTAATTGGGAACCTGATACATTGGTTAAAGCACAAGGTTTTCTATATTTTTGCACTCGGCTGGATACTGTCTTCCAGCTCAAAACATTTTCGGAATTATTTGCTCATACTGACATTCGCTTCAACATATAAGACAAGTCTATGGATATTGCATATTGCCATTCAAAAGTAATCCACACTCATAACATTTTTGAAGAGCTAAGAAGAGAAGGGTTCCAAAATATTTGACGAAGCATTTCTACTGAAGTGATAAATGAACATGAACAAAAGAAAAGGAAGAACAGTGAACCAAATGAAGTTACTGAAGCTATGTTCAGGAGGATATTCTATGAAATTTTGGATGTGCTGTATCAAACATAAAATAGGTTTTCCGACTACGAAAGTTTTCATTTCATTGCTCTCCTTGATTCCTCAAAATTCAAGAATTGCAGAACGTCTTTTCCTGATCACCATTGCTCAAAATTGTTGGACACCTATGGCTAGAGTTTTGATTCGGTACGTCTGAAAAATGAGCTTAGTGTTGTGCACTCTTCTGGAGATAAAGATTTTGAAGTAAAGTCATTTGGTAAAATAGTGAAGGTTATGAGCGAAGGAGATCTGGTATGGGCTATGCCCGACGTTTATTAGCTTGTCTAATTCTAACTGTACCAGCAAGTACCGCTTCTGTTGAACGGTCATTTTACTTTAAATCGAGTAAAATCTCACTATAGGTCTACAATGGACAAAGACAGATTATCCTCTCCATCATGATGTCCATAGAAAAACAGTTACTTTGTACACCTCGGATGGATGTTCATGAGAATTTCACGCAAGCTGTTATGGAACTATTTCTGAAGAAATCTCGTCGTTTGGAGCTAATATTCCAGTAAACTGGTAAGTACTACAACTAAAATTAGCAATAATTTACGAATACAAGTGTCCTTCGCATTACGCAAGTAATTGGTTCTCATGAATTATCACGTAAAAGATAAAATAAAAAAAAAACGCGTCAAGTGAATGTGACAGTGATATGGGCTGTTCAAGGTAAACATGAAAAAATGAGTTTTTAACACACGAATCTATTTATGTCCTTTGTACAGTGCTAAAATCAGATTTTTTTTTTAAAATCGCTTTGCGCGAAAACGCGTAAAATGAGATCGCGCATAACGAAGGATGACTGACTATATTTTATAGACTAAGAAAAAAGATGACACAGGGAGCGGTGTACCTAAATTACTGACCACGAATTGTCACTGTAACACAATCAAAGGAACAGTCAATAAATCCAAACGATTATGGCACATAAAAAGGGCGACATTAGAACTGAGAGAAATCTAGTGTATAGGCTATTGTATCAAAAGCAATCCTAAAGAATGTCTCAACAATTCAACCAGTTTTATATAATTGTCGCTAAAATGTGTTAAAAAGAATTCATTTGCGAAAGCACATAAATTAAATCTAAAATATAATGAAAATGCAATTTTCTTATTGCTAGGAACTACCAAGGAAATGAAAATTTTAATCAAAGGCTTACAAAACAAAAACATCAGCAAGGATTGTGGATACACAAATTATGTTGTAAAAACTGTTCCTCCTTTCTAATTGTGCCACTGTGCTATTTCACAAATATTTTACTCACAAGTGCACTATTGCCTAAAACGCTAAAATAAACTAAAGAGAAACCTATCTACAAGAAAGGTAATAAGGATGGGGTTGAGAACTTCACACTGATATCGGTAATATTCACTTTAGCAAAAATGTTCGAACAAATTATGTATACAACTAGGAGTTATTTCTGGGCGGTTTTGCCGTGGTCTGTTGGAATAAGATGATTCAGGCGTTTCGTCCATAGCTGCGGTGGTCATCTTCAGCAGCGCAGTCGAAGTTTCCTCGGAGAAGATTTCGCTGCATCTGAAGTGTTTGTGAAGGTCAAGGTCACTTATTATATTTGTGTAAGTCAGAATTGCTGTATTTATGCTGGTTGGTTGGGGGTAGGGCTTGGCCTGTCTGGGTCATGTGCCTTCTGCTTGCCCCGCTTCGATATTGCCAGTTTTATGACGTTTCCTGCCTTCGATGACAGGATGGTAGTTTCTGTTGAGATTTAAACCGCTTGTCTTTTGTTGAAATTGTTGGGATGGTTTTAAATTTCTATAGTAGGGCATTGTAATATACTGTGGATGAAAGGATACTGGTGTCCTGGAATTTTACGATGGTTCGTCCTCCCCCTAAATTCCATGTTCGGCGACCGTGGACAACTTTCCTGTGTGGCTCAGTCGACAGTTGTCTTCGTATTCGTTGTTAACATTCTGTTGTGTGGTTCCGATGTATAAGGAGCTGCAAGAACAGGGAATGTGGTGTACACCGGCTAATGACAGATGCTCCCGTGGCCCTTTAGCTGAAAGTAAAAACAATTTCAGTTGTTTCGTGGGATTGAAAACAGTTTTAAAATTGTGACGCAGCAGTATGCGCTCGATCCGGCCGGTGATACTATTGAAGTATGACAAAAAATTTGTGCCTTTAATTTTCGATTGGTCTGGTTTTTTGAGCGGAGGAATGAGATCTTGCTGGACGGAAAGCTGTATTAGCTTCCTCGGTTGGAATACTCTTTAGAATGTAACGTCTGTTTTAGGTCCCTGAGTTCTTCTTCTAACGCTTGTAGTTCACAGATGCCAAGAGCCGATGTACAAGTGTTTTGATCATGGCTCGTTTTTGTATATGATGATGGTTTGAGTCCTTGATGAGGGAACGGTCAATGTGGATGTGCTTGCGGTAGACAGTATCCTCGAGGGATCCGTCGGTGTTCCTACTGACCAGGACGTCCATAAACGCTGTCCGACCTTTTCCTTATCCATGGTGAATGGATACGATGATTAATGCTATTGAGGTGTAGGAGGAAACCTTGAAGAGTTTTTTTGTAGTGTTTAACTACCTTTTACTACCTGTGGCACCGCAGACGAACTCTAAAGGAGCTACTTCTCCATGGGGCATATAACGAATGTGTCGTTTACATAATGCAACCAGACTGTTGGGTTCTGTGGAGCTGTGTCCAAGGCTGTGTACTCAAGCGATTCAATGAAAAAGTTTGCCACTACCAGACTCAGAGGACTCCCCATGGCAACATCTTTTTGTTCGTAAAACTAGTGGTTCCACTGGAAATAGGTAGAACGTGATGAAAGAGTGTAACTATATCGTCTGAGAAGATATTTTCAGATGTGTAAGGTCTTCCAGTACTGGAACCATGGTGAAGAGTGAGATAATGTCGAAGTCATCGGGCGGCAAGGTAATACTTTGGAGTTTCTGGAATGAATTGAGTAGAGTATTTGATCAAGGAGTCCGTTGAGCCAACGTGGGGTTGTAATAAACAAGCTAAATATTTGGTTATGGTGTAAGTGGGAGAACCAATGGCGCTGACGATGGGCTCTAGAGAAACTTCAGGCTTGTGAGTTGTTAGTAGGCCATAAAATCTAAGAGCCTGAGCTTTCAATCTGATAATGCGGCGTTTATCTTCTGTTTGGCAGGGAGAAATTCTTAATTAGCAGATTGGTCTTTCGTAGACTCCGAGCAGTGGAATCGCGTTGAATTTTTCAGCATGTGTCCCGTTTTAGGAGATCCAGAATTTTTTGTTCGTAATCCTGATGGTTCAGAACAACGGTTGCGTTTCCCTTGTCTGCTGAGCAGAAAATGATGTCTTTGTTGGCATTCGGATTCTTCAAAGCGGTCCTCTCTTTCGAGTTTTAAATTATTGCGCGGGGTCTTGGCGTGATGGAGAATCCTGCGGTTTCCCGCGAATCTCGCCAGCTGCTACTCCCAGGCCCCGTATTCCCGATTCAATTCCTGTAATGATGAACTCAACTGCTAGAGTAGGTGTGAACACTGCGTAATTACCCCCTTTCGCAAGCAATGTGGTCACGGCTGGTGACAGTTGGTGATCAGATAAGTGTACCAATGTACGGCTGATGCCAAAAGGAGGAGTTGGTTTGTTTCCAGCCAAAAGACGTTCAAACTTGTTCTTATGGCACGAAGAAATGAAGTTTTGGTTATGAGTCGTGATGGTGTACGTGATTCTATCTGTGTTTTGCCAATCATATCTATGAAGTGAGTTACTCACCCAGAGATGCAGAGCGAGTAGTTATCCATTGTTTGAAGCAAGTTCCCTTCTGGCCTGTTGCATCCGTTCTTGGAACATAGCATGCTCAAAGTGGTTGACGATTCGGTGAACGGCAGCTGTTTGAAGATAGCGTTTCTGTCGGAGGAATTTCGGAATAATTCCTAAGTCAAAGCAGCATAGAAAAAGTGAGCACAGTAGAGAAGATTTTATTTTGGTTAGCGCTTCTAGTCAGCGAGTCAGCCGGTGTATCTCCTCCCCTTAGAGACGAGTCATGAGAGAACGTAGGCTTTCACAGCCGGAGTCAATACAAATAGGAGTTATTTCCGGGCTATTTTGCCGTGGTCTGCTGGAGTAGAATGATCCAGACGTTTCGTCCACAACTGCGGCGGACATCTTCAGTAGCGCGGTTGAAGTTCCCTTGGATAAGGTTTCGCTGCGTATGAAGCGTTGACTATTTTGTCACCCCGCCACCCCGCACCTGCTGACGATCACCCGAAAGGGATCAACATTGTCTTTCTCCACCATGCACTAGCTACGCTACTGTGAAGGATGGGAAAATTAGGTAAAGTTGGTGTCCGGTACCGCCGAAGCAAATTGAATGTTAGTGGGTCATAACTAAAAAGGCGCCTACATACAAGGAAGTATGCAGACAGAGAGGAGAATAGGTACTGGCCTTGAGAGATGCCCAAACCAGGACCTGTTGTTAGTGGAGGTATGTCGTGCTCATGCTGGAGGAATTTGGTTAGGTAATGAAGGTGCTCACGTTTTCAATGCTTTCTTGGGGCTTCAACTAGAGCGGCAGTTGAGTAAATCTGTGCAGAAACGAAGGTGTTTGGGAAAGGAAGTTTAGAGTGCGTAGTGTTATATAAAATAAATATTTATTTACAATAAAAGGAATATCGCAAATGTCGACAAACGCCTAGTGAATCTTTTTGGGGAGAGAGAGATTGGGTCCTTTTTTTTTTTTATTTATTCTTATTTACCCATGTACATCCGTGTCCTTGTCGCACCTGGTCGTTCTAGATTGGAGCTGCCCTCTCGTCCCGATCCGACCCGGCAGGGGAAATCATCCATCCGGGGGTCTTGCTGGGCATCTGTTGAATGGTCTATTGCGGCACTCGGTTGTTGAGGTATTTCCGGATTGCTGTGCTGTAATCTGCGATGTGTCTGTTGAGTGGAATCGTTCGGTCGAACAACGATAATAATCGTTTATGTTTGTCTGTGGTCATGTCATACTGTCTTAGCTCCCGTATTGCTGGATTGTAGTTTTTTTGTTTTTTTTTGTTTTTTTGTTTTTGTATCTTAACGTCCTTTAACCTGGTTGGTAATATCGGGTGATGAATGAAATCGGTGAAATGATGCTCAAATGATCTCGGGGTCCATGGAGCTTAAAGTTACTCGACATTCGTCTTCTCAGGATAATGGAAAACCCCGAAAAAATCTGATTCAGCTAACTCGCCCTAAGCGACATTTGAACTCACGAGCTTTTGAATGTGAGGTAGACACGCTACCACCAAACTACCCAGGCGGGCCTGTAGTTTTTTGTTGGCTTGTTTGTACATATTGTCGGCTAGTTTCTTGATGAATTGTTCCACTGTAGACATTTTGATTCCTCATGCAGCAAGTCCAATGAAACTGTCTTGGGGACCTTCTACCTTCCATGACAGGTTTCCAGTTTCTGTTGACCTTCAAGGTCTCTTCTTTGTTTGTTGAAATTGTTATGGTGCTTGTAAATTTGTATGGCTCCTCGCTGTAGTCGGGCATGGTAATGTTCTGTGGATGAAAGGATACTGGTGTCCTTTAATTTTATGATGTATTCGTCCTCCACCTCGATGGCGTGTTCGG
This sequence comes from Hymenopus coronatus, assembly GCA_030762935.1. Taxonomy (NCBI): domain Eukaryota; kingdom Metazoa; phylum Arthropoda; class Insecta; order Mantodea; family Hymenopodidae; genus Hymenopus; species Hymenopus coronatus. The sequence continues at coordinate 297,406,046 of CM060900.1, forward strand.
CGACCGTGTGGCCCAGTCGAGAGTTGTCTTTGTGTTCCTTGATTCTGGTGTTAACACTGCTGTGTGTGGTTTCGATATATACCAAACCGCAAGAACAGGGAAAGCAGTATACACCGGCTAATCGCACATGCTTCCGGGGTTTTTTAACTGAACGTAATAAAGTTTTCAGTTGTCTCATGGGCTTGGAAACAGCTTCAACATTGTGGCGCAGAGATATGGGCTCGATCCGTTCGGTGATACAACACAGACAGAATCATTTACAACACCATGACTCATAACTAGAACTGCATTACTTCGTGCAATAAGAAGAAGTTTGGGTGCCTTTCGGCGGGAAATAAACCAACTACTCTTCCTGACACTAATTACGCAGTGTTCACACCGATTCTACCAGTAGAGGATATCATTTCCAGCATTGAATGGGGAATATGATTCTGCCGGGTGTAGCAAATGACGAGATTCGACGGAAAGCCGCAGGATTCACCAGCTGGTCAAAACCCCGCGCAGTAATTTAAATTTAGAAGAAAGAACCGTTTTGAAGAGTCTGAATGTCAACAAAGACGTCATTGTCTGCTCAGCAGACAACAGGAACACCACCGTTGTTCTGAAGCAAGAGGACTACGAACAAACAATTCTGGATCTCCTAAAACCGCTCACGTACAGGGATATTCAACGCGATTCCACAGCTCGGATTCTACAAAAGATCAATCTGCTAATTAAGAATCCCTACCTACCAACAGAAGATAACCGCCGCTTCATCAGATCGGAAAGACAGACTCCTAGACTTTACCTCCTTCAAAACATTCACAAGCCTGAGGTTTCTCAAAGGCCCATTGTCAGCACCATTGGCTCTCCCATTTACAACATAGCCAAACATTTAGCTTGTTTATACAACCCCACGCCAGCTCAACGGATTCCTACATAAAAGATTCTACTCTTTTCATTCAGAAACTGCAAATTATCACCTTACAGCCGGATGACCTTCTTATCAGCTTCAATAGTTTCTCACTCTTCACTATAGTTCCAGTTGAAAAACACCTTACACATGTGAAACACATATTCTCAGACGATATAGTTACACCCTTTCATCACTTTCTCACTACGACATATTTCCAGTGGAACCACTCGTTCTACGAACAGCTCAACGGTGTTTCTATTGGGAGCCCTGTGAGTCCGGTAGGGGCAAACTTTTTCATGGAGTCGTTTGTGTCTACAGCCTTGGACACAGCTCCGCAAAACCCAACAGTCTGGTTCCGCTATGTAGATGATACATCCGTTATATGCCCTAATGGAAAAGAAGCCTCCTACATCTCAACAGCATCAATCACCGCATCCAGTTCGCCATGGAAAAGGAAAAGGACGGACAGCTAGCGTTTATGGACGTCCTGGTCAGCAGGAACGCCTACGGCTCCCTCGAGGATACTGTCCACCGCAAGCACATCCACATTGACCGTTCCCTCATCAAGGACTCAAACCATCATCCAAGACAAAAACGAGCCATGATCAAAGCACTTGTACATCGGATCTCGCATCTGTTAAATACAACCGTTACAAGAAGAACTCAGGAACCTAAAACAGAAGTTACATTCTAATGAGTATTCCAGCCGAGGAAGTTAATACAGCTTTACGTCCATCTCAAAAACCAGACCAACCGAAAATTAAAGGCACAGTTTTTCTACCATACGTTAATAGTATCACCCGCCTGATCGAGCGCATATTGTTGCGCCACAATATTAAAACTGTTTTCAAGCTCACGAGACAACTGAAACATTTATTACATTCAGCTAAAAGCCCACAGAAGCATCTGCCATTAGCCGGTGTATACCGCATTCTATGTTCTTGTGGCTCAGTATACATCGGAACTACACAACGCCGTGTTAACACTGGAATCAACGAATATAAAGACAACTTTCAACTGGGCCATATAGGAAAGTCGTCCGCGGTTGCCGAGCACGCCATTGAGGCGGTGGGCACACACATCGCAAAATTCCAGGACACCAGCTCCTTTCATCCACAGTACATTACCATACCCGACTATGGCGAGAAGCCATAGAAATTTACAAGCATCCTAACGATTTCAACAAACAATAAGAAGCCTTAAAGCTCAACACAAACTGTCATCCTGTCATCGAAGGCAGGAAACGTCGTAAAACTGGCAAGATCGAAGCGGGCCAATCAGAAAGCACTTGAGCCAGAGGCTAAGCCCCACCCCAAACCAACCAGCATAAATACAGCCACTCTGAATGTCAAGAAGTATTTCGTCCTGGGCATTCTACACCCCAGCAACTACTGCGATTGGTGGAGGCCGCTGCCCTGGATTTCCAGGACAGAGCCTACACTGCGGCGGTGTCGCTGGACGTGGAGAGGGCCTTCTCTATGACCTGACACGCGGGTCTGCTCCTTAAACTCATTCGACTGGAGCTCCCGACACATATCATATACCTACTACACTCATATCCAAACACAGATCTTTTGTCGTTTCAGTTGCGGGACACAAATCAACACATAGGCCAATAAGAGGCGGAGTGCCCGAAGGCTCGGTACTATCCCCCACGCTCTTTAGCGTCTACATGGCCGACCTACCAACAGTGCAGCAAGTCAACATTGCCCAGTATGCTGATGACGTGCTGTTGTTCTGTACAAACAAACACCCACGCAGAGCCTTCAACCCCATTCAGAGACACCTCCACCTCAAATGAAATGGCGTTTTATTTATGGACGCTCTTTAACTGCTGTGGTTCTCAGCGTCCCATTCTATATAGTGGGCGTGAAAAACCGCTTAATTTTGCTCAGAGGCCTCTCTATCAAGCTTGAGGTTCTTTTAGGTGCCGTAAATCTACGACACGGGACCTACGGCTTTACTTCCCTTCCGAAGGAAGCCATGCTAAGGATTTTTACACCCGAAAAAATCCATCGTCCTCCGCCGGGTTTGAACCCACGACCTTGGGTATAGGAAGTCAGCATGGTAACCACTACACCATGGAGGGCGACACCTCCACCTCATCCAAGAGTGGTACGAGCGTTGGCGGTTGTCCATCAATCCGGAGAAAATCCACGCTATTCTCTTCACCAAGCGCCGCTTTCCAGCAAACTTCCCTACATACACGTACCTCAACCGAAGGGTACAATGGACGAACACCATAACCTACTTGGGGGTGAAGCTTGACAGGGGCGTCACTTTTGGGGAGCACATCAGGGAACTGAGGTGTCGGGGTCACGGGACTACGGCCTCCTTGTACCCGATGCTGAAGTCCACGATGCCTCTTCCCCTTTAGTTGCGCCTTTTGAGGGCTCTCATAGTCCCCTTGCTAATCTACGCCTCTGAGATCTGGGGCATGGCGGCAGACTCCAGTGTGCTGTTGCTTCAGCGGGTACAGAATAGATGTCTCCTAGCTATCTATTCTGTGCCTCGTGGCTTTCCTATGAGATTCCTGCACGAAGACTCTGGTCTACCATACCTGGAGGACGAGTTTAGGCGTCGGGCAACAAAATTCAACGAAGGGTTACCATTCAATCGGAGCGCCCTCGTTAGGACTCTTGAGGATTACAATCCCACAAACCGCCGATTCGGGCGATACCGGCTTCCCCGCATGGCTTGTGGGCATCCCCGGTAACGAAGGAGCACCTCCAACAGCTGCCACGGCTAAGCTCCTTACAATCCTTCAAAGTTGCTTGGATTCAAAATTAAAACCTCAAAATAAACATTTTTAATAAACTCACACCAACAGTGTACAAGAGCCGTTGCACCATGATAGGCAGCCGTCGAGGGGCAATATTTCCTCCTCCCGTGACTCCACAACCCCAACACTCACCCGCCTCCTGCAAAAACCCACAATCCCGTCAGAAGGTGGTTAAGTTCTCTCCGAGAACAGGGACACGTCTAACACACCTCGGGCTGCCCTCAGCCTGCCAACTGCTGTGGTCTGGTCTGGTTTGGTCAAGAAGTATTTCGCTCTCAGCCTTCACAGCGACAACATGGGACAAAAAAGCCGCAAGCCCACCGCAGTCGTCCAAGTACAGATCGAGGAACCGCAGGAGACCGAAACCGTTACCGCCAACCCAGTCTCCCGGATCAAAACCACGCCGGGCCTCAGCTAGCCATCCCTGTCAGTCACGCCGCATCATCTGCCGCAGAAGCCGAACAAACCTCGCAGCCAGCAAACACCTCTTCAGCCGACACACCGTCCATACCACCTACACCAACACCACTGCTGGACCTCTCTTCGCTGCCGCGCTCCTGCGCAGTAGTGCATGGAGTCCACCGGCAGCTACCGGATGGCCTAGCCTTCAAGACTGGCCGTCTTCACTGGCCCTCACTCATCATGGGCACACGTATTCACACCGCCAGAGGAACATCACCTTTAGTCAGACTGGAGTTCTGGGAAAGGCCGATGGACTGCCTGCCCTCGGGCAGGTACTTACGTTTGAGCCCAGCGGGAGTGTCCACGTTTTCCCGTGTCGCCGGTGCTGCCAGTACATCCACTCCTCAGATTGTTTCACAGCCGCCGCCCGATGCCACTACTGTGGTGCCGGATGCCCCACAGCCGCCTGCACCTACCACAACCTGACACGCCGCCCCATGTACTGTGCTACTTGTAATAGTGGAGGTCACTACACGGGCCAAGTAGTGTGCCCCAGACACCACAGCGACAGATGCCAGCCACTCACCAGCCGTTCACCGCGCCACCACAACCAGCCTCACAGTCGTTAGCACCCGTCATCATTTCTCCGCCGCCTCAAGACAATCCGCAGACCTCCACACTATCACAACTACAAGCCGACATCACAGCCAACACAGCCGAACTCTTAACAGTTACGCCAAACCGTCAATACCATCGCCGACCGAATCACCACGTCGGAGGAAGCCCTGACCCGCTCTCATGCGGATCTTCAGGAAACTGCCTGCCACCTACAAAATCATCTCAGGAAGCATTTCGGGAGAACGCCACCTTATGAGAGCAGTTCAACAAGAGCCTCGAGAAGGTGGTGGACTACATTAACAACTCAAGGATATAAAAGGTCCACAAGCAGCTCGATAAGCTGCTGCAAAAACAGACAGGTGGCTTGACCATCCGGCTTCAAGACATGACACAACTAACAGAAGCTATGCACCACTGCCCCAACATGCTACACTTTGGAGCTTCTCCATGGAAACGCTGCCCAGAACTCACTTGGGAAGAGCTCCATCGACCTCATGTCACTCCATTATGGAAGTATGGTTCACCACAATTTTTGTAGGTTGCAGCCAGGGCATTACGCAATGGTGTCCAACGTTCCTCGTTTTAGCCATCACCCGCGAACACTTGGTTTACTACGGCGGTACCGGGCCTCATGATACCAGAATAGTCCAAATAAATAGTCATACCGTATCATTAAATCCTTTCTCACCTCATTCTTCATCCTTTCCCACACACTCAGACACCTGTCATCCTGTATACCTTTATTCCCCTCCCCAAAAGTCAACGCTTCAGAAGCAGTGAAATCTTCTCCGAGAAAACTTCGACCGCGCCACTGATGATGTCCACTGCAGTTGTGGACGAAACATCTAAATCATCTTGCTCTAGCAGACCACGACAGTTGTATTGTTCCGGCCGTGAAAAATATATGTTCTCTCAAATAATGCATAGTAGATTAATAAGCTTCCTGAATAGATTCAAATAAATAAACAAACCATAATCAGAATGGTTTAAGGAAAAAGAAATCAATAAATTCTGCACTAATAAATATTATTGAACAAGTTTATGATGCATTAGAAAATAGACGGTTAGGAGTATGTCTATTCCTAGATCTAACAAATTCGTTTGACACAGTTGATCATCCGTTGCTACTTGAAAAACCAGCTGTATATAACGTGAGAGGATTGGCATTCAACTGGTTTAACTCACATCTTATAAAAAGGAAACAGTCTATAGAAATTTGGTATTTTGATAATAAAACCAATGAAATTGAAAAGTACCTCTGTGGTTTTAAAAGTATAAAATAAATGCGTACCTCAAGGATATGTTCTCGTACCATTATAATCTATCTGACAATATAATATTCTGATGAAAGTGAATGTAACACTTTTTGCGGATGAACCAATTATTTTTATAACAGGCGCGAAAGATGATGATGATGATGATCCAAAAATTAAACTGGGGCAAGATGAGATAAGGTATATAAAAGCCAATAAATTCTTGGTATTGTTATTAGATGAAAATTTAAGGTGAGAAATGCACAGAGACCAGCTGACTAAAAGACTCAGTAGGATGTGCTTATTAGTAAGGTTAGTTAAATTTATGCCCATCTGCATGTTCTTAGAGTAGTTTATTTTGTATACATTCATAGTTTATTAGTATAAGGTATTATCTTCCAGTAAATTCAAAAAGCTGCATTAAGGTCTTCAGAATACAAAAAAAGGTATTATGAATTATGGCTGATATCTCATATAAAACTGGTTGTAAATTTTAGCGTGACCATGCATGTTTATTTATGAAACACTTAACTACACAACATAAAACTTAAATTCTTTCAAAACAAATGCTGAAGTTAATACACATGACACCAGAGAAAAGAACAATTTTTCTGTAAATTCACACAGAACCAAACCCTATGAAAATATCCTCATATATGCTGGTTTACACTTATACAGTACACCACCCACATTATAGAAAGAACATTGAATCCCAGCTAAATTTCAAAAATGCTTTGCTTAATTTCTTACTGAGTATAGATTTTATAGTGTAGGTGAATTTATATGTCATGAATTAGTATAAATTGTACATTTGTAAATAATTTAATTTACAGCTTAATTCTGTAATCCATTAAGATTTTTGTATTCTTTTCCTTAATATTCTTAAATTTTTTATATCTTATATTTCTGTATTTTTAATATTTTATAAATTCTTCTAGTATTTTACTATTGACGTGTCCTATAACACATGTATCATGTTCCTATGGATGAAAATAAACACAATATAATACTATTGATTTGTCATCATCACAGCTTTTGCCGTGCAAATGTTCCTTAGTCAATTGCAAACTTTTTACATTACTTATATATCACCCAATCCAGGACCGAAATACATCTAGATTATCACCCTACTTCATGGCCTCTGTAGCCTATGGAATGCCACATACCTGCTCTCTCTGTCACTGCTTGTGTTAGATCTCAAATAGATGTGTAACATATGTAGAATTGTATGTTCATTTGTGTTTTCAAGACTGGCAAGGAAAAAGGATGGAACTTCCATAGAAATCCCTGCTCCAACAACGAAGTTAAAAAACACTGCAGTTAAACCTCCAAAACAATGCTCACTTAAAACAGTATAAACTATTACATATGCATCTATTCTGCACTAATAATTACTGGATGAACCATTTTCAGAACTACCTACGCATATTCAGCAGTTGCTGATCAGTAAAGCAACATATATGCATGTGAAGTTTTCTTTACTTAACTGAATACTATGTTGTGCAAATAGAAAAAAATAAATAAAATTATGCTACATATTCGTTGCATTTGTATCTGTAATCTTGTGGAGCAATCGTTTGAGAGGAAAGGGGAAGTAAAGGTAAAACATTTATCCATGAAAGGAGCAGGACACCAAAGTGACATAATGTTCTGCTGTTCATCCTTGGTTCATAGTAAGGCCTTTCCACTCATTCAGTCAGAGTTTCCATGGATAGTACCTACCATTAAATGAGCTGATTATGACAACTGTAGCCAACTTTAAACCACTCTCGTACAATAATATTTTCACAGACACACAATGTAAACTACAGTGGATATAAGCGCACAGATTTAGCATCAGCAAGTCTCTTCATAAAACAAAGAACTGCTCTACCTGTCAAAAGTTTTCAATTACTTATCCTAACTATGTATTTGTGGTTAAAACAGGAATTTCCTTTTGAATATTGTATTATGTCCCCATTCTGATAATACAATAAATATAAACATGCATCTGTTGATTATTCGTCTGGCTGTTCATACACAGGGGTACTGATGAATGTCCACAACGATACTGACATGCCTTTACCTAAGACGTTTCCTTTTGAATAGTCCTCATTCCTTCAGCTGTATGCATAGCAATCAGTTTGCATTAGTTTACAGTATATTGTGTACATCTAGCAATGTTTTTTGTAGCTTACCGTCTTTTAAGCTAATTGATCATATCCAACAATAGTGAAATCGTGATATGGTCTTGAGGTCCATGGACATTAAAATTACTCAATATTGTCTTCTCAGAATAAGGGACCCCCCCAAAAAAAAAACCTTAATCAGGTAACTCACCCTAAGCGAGATTCAAACTTGTGACGTCTTGGATTTGAGGTACACACACTACCCCCATCCTGTCGAGGTGGGCTAGCAGTGTGTTTTTGTACCGAATCAGGTTCATATAATTACCTCCTAATATGACGGAAGCAGGACATTGGAGTTAAAGAGCTTGCTGTAGTTGTAGCTCCGCATCAGGAAGGCTATTCTAATAGGACAATAGCAACAAAAATTGGGTACACTGATGTTTGTGTTGCAGCATTTCAAACAAACTGGTGCCAATGTGACTGTTACTTGATATGTAAGACCCAATTAACATCATTCAGTGAAGATCAGGTGATATGTGTACCAAGTCAGAGGAATTGTATTACACCTGAAATTCGCGAGGAAGTATGCAAGCAGCTCCAATCTCTCCCTCAACAGTGCAATACCGTCTTCATGAACAAGGTTTAATGAGGTGCATAGAAATCAAGAAACCTTTTCATGAAAACAGAATAATGTGAAACAATAGACTACTGGACTTCATTCCTTATAACGCAATTTCAATATCTCTAATTTTTTTTTTTTTTTTTTTTTTTTTTTTTTTTTTTTTTTTTTTTTTTTTTGCTGTTATTGAACTTGAAACTGATTCCGTTTATCCTAGTGTTTATTAAAAACACATTTAATATTTCTGAAGCCTATTGAAGGTAGAAGTTAACAGTACTGGACACCAAAACTTGTGATTGGATTCCATGACATATTTTAAGTTTTAGTGTCATTAATTTCCATTTTTGTTTTAATAAAATATTAAGTTTAAGTTTGTATCAGTGCAAATCTATAACATTTCACCAACAGCTGTGACTGTTTAAAACAGGAAGATGTTTTCCAGATACTGTTAATTTTCACTTAAAAATTGGCTGGCAATTTTAATGAAAGTACTTGATTTATTGCTTAGTCCAAATATTGGGTGCTATTGGTGACATTTGATAGGAAAAAATATCATTATATGTATTTGTCTGATGCATAGATTCTGTGAGCTAGAGCTTAGAAAACTGTTTATGACATGCAGGAGGGTGGCTTACTACTCCATTTCTGGTTCCGTGATTATAATGGTGAAACATTCTAGGTACTGTGCGTCTCAAGAAACAGTTCTCTTACTCTTACTTTCATCAGCATTGTCTTCAAATATGTCGATGTGTAAGAAACAAAATACACCTGGTGCTCTTGTACCTGTTAAGGGTGACGTATATAATTCAAGGGTACAATTATTTGTGATTACTTCACACATTAAAGGAGAAATAAATATCAATAAACACTTATGGATATACACAGAAGCTCATAATTAAATGCAAATTATTTATATTATTGTTTCATCTTGAAAGAGTGTACAGGTAAATGATAATTCCATACCCTCTGAAAAATACAAGCTAAAAGTGTCAGTAAAACAAATGTATACATAAGAATTTCACACATTTACAATTGGAGAACAAAAGCTTTATTAAACCTATATCCAAGTCATCCGCTACTACACTACAGAGTCTTCTGTTTTGCTGTAGGTACAACAACGTGGTAACTTAAATATTCTACAAAGTTAGATAAAATATAACTACACTGATTACAGCAATGAAATATTAGCTATGTTTGCTTCAAGTGTCGAATGGCAGTAACTTATATTGTGGAAGATACAGATTATGCACTTGAAGCTTAATGAAAGAATATCATAAACTAATATGAAACAATACAATTTTGGCTTTAGTGGAATGTATGTGAACTAAATTCTTGGATTTAAAGACATAGTAAAATAAGACTTTAAATTGTCCAGTACACCTGAATTAGATGGTAACTTCAATGCTGATATTTTACAAAGTGTCTATTCATCATTGTTTTGATTGCACTGAACATTATGCTTATGCATTTAAATTTGCTGCAAAAGGAGATCGTGGAGGAGTCTGTGTAGCACTTTGGGAAGATGATGTTTGACCAAGATGACTGGCAATGTGCTGAGCGTTGATAAGCCAAAATGGCTTATGATCATCAGGCCATGACTGGGCTTGTGACACCAAATATGGGTCTTGCAGAGCATTATTATTGTTGTTGCTATTATTGTTTGATGCTATAGCTGAATTGTTGCCTGCTACAGAATTTCTGTTTTCAAGGTTACTGTCGGGGCTTTCTTCCACACCAAAACGTGGAAGAACAGCTGGGTAGTTCACAGGTCTGGGAGCATAAGGTGATCTTTGGGGATATGCCATGACCACAGCTAGAGCAGAGAGTGCAGAAATAACAAGTGTCACATGCTGTAAAATACAGAGAAACAAAAGTTCACATTAAGCATAAAAAATTTTAGGTTGAACTTATTAACTATGTAAACAATGGTTGTTTTGTAGATTTTAAAACACATCTAAGAAGTGAGTGCATAATACTGTGTAGTGCCTGGATCATTATGTGTATGCAAATATATAATTGAATATATAGCAAAGATTCAATTAATTAACTGAAAATGAAGAGACAGTAAATGTGGAAAGCACACTGCAAAACCAGATTGATTTTAAAAAAGTATTACGTATAAATGCCCAGTAAGATATTTATTTTCTTCTTTTAAAATCCACATCTATATGTTCAATTGATATTCTTTAATATCACCTATGTTTTTTTATTGGAGTGCTTTATATTTGTTATTATTATTATTACTATTATTATTATAATAATAACAACAATAATAGTAATGCTACTACTAATAATACTGATAATGATAATAACAACAATAATAATAATAATAGTAATCCTTTGTGCTTCGAATGTGACCCACGGGAGGGAAGGATGAGATAAGAAATGCGAAGCTCGATCAGATGTGAGCGACGACGTGCACAAGCGTGTTTGGGCTATCTAAATTTTCCATATAGAACACATCCGAACCCACCAAATTCTATCCACAGATCCCTAACCTCCACGGGCCTCTGAGGGGGAGCCTGCTCCGAGAGCACCTGGAGCTGCATCTATGACCAGTCCGACCGAAGACAGAAATCTTCACAAATGGTATCTCCGCCGTTCAGCCGCAATATACTGAACACTGTCGCTTGGTCCCTCAGCCCTCAAAAGATGACGATGAAGGAAATTATGTGTACCAGAAATAAGAGACAGGGTTGAAGCGGAACCACCCCAGCCTTTGCCTATCGATCTGAGAAAACCATGGAAAAAAAAAACATTGGTCATACTGGGCTGTCACCGGAAACAAACTTGGGACCCTCTGAATGCGATCGTCGCACGTTACCGTAGAACTATGTCGCGCTGTAACTATATAATGGAACTCTTCAGGGTATCAAGTGACTGAAGAGGAGAATAAACAATATAGGATTGTATTAAATTGCTTTGACAAATATGCCAGCCCAAGAAAACATGTACAATCCTTCAGGAAACTAAATACCCAACTTCTATTTAACCGCACGAAGGGTCACCTAATTTTCTCGATGCGTCCTTCCATAAGCGGTATGAAAAAGAAAATTAATCAAATGCTTTCCTTACTGCTTAGAGAGCATGGCAGCTAGCCGCTGACCTCAATGTAAACTAACGGGAAAATACTGAACATTCAACTTCAACACACGTGTAGAAAACGTGTTTTTATTGTATTTCGATTAATCAGTGAATCAGAAGTAAAACTAATTCCAGTGTTGAGTGTTTTGCTTACAAACGTAAGCTTAATCAGCAACTGGCCGTGCCTCTGCTTAGGGTAGTGGAATTAGTTAAAACGTCTTACTCCTGAGCAATAGAAGTGTCGCAAATCATACCGAATCCCATTTTACTCCTATTTTTTTCTTTCTTTCGTTCTTTTTTATTTATTTTGTTTAAGGGAACACTGCTATTTATATTACCTGTGCCAACTATAAAATTTGACAGATAAATGAAACCTCTTTCTGATAAAACTCTTCCTTTAGAACAGCAAAATACATATTTAATTTTTACTTTGCATAGCCTTGTAATATTTCATGCAATACCAATACGAACGTTGCAATGTCATTGACATTTTGCAACTGAGTGGTATGTAAAATATTAATTGCAAATTCTGCAATTAAAACAAGGAAATACTCCTACATTCCCTTAAATAACCACATTTAAAGGTAACTCTCACTATAAACCTCGAATAGTAGTACCATATTAAAGAATGTAAATCAGGCATGTGCTCTCAATGGGTAGTTTATCAATAGATGTAAAGAAGCATTACATCTTCATGGTAACAGCTCTCCCCAAGAAGGAAATTAAAATGTTTCAGGAAACGAAACTACTTATTTTAAAAATTCTTAGCAATCTCAGTATGTATTCATTCGCTATAGTTAATTATGCAGTAAGGCGATACAGATAATATCTACATGTAAATGGGACTCAAATATCAAATGCAAGCAAATTTAATGCATAACACACTATAGGAAGGCATTTAATATTATAAAAACAGTATTAATGTTCTCAAAAGTTCGTTGCTAAGAGTATCGGATGTCAGCTAATAAAGTAATTAATGGATATTAAGTAGCACAATACAGTTACAGATTACTTAAACTGAAGTAACCTCTGCACCCAGCAGTCTTGTCATTTTGTTTTTCCCAAGCACCATACAATGTTGCATTTCTAGAAGTTTGCCTTTATCCTAAATCTCGACAGCAATAGATAATCTCGACGAATTAAAGGCGTTCGTTAATTTTTCGCCTCAGAAAATGAACATGCGGGAGATGAGGATCGAACCATTACCTTGTGACACCCATAATTACACGGGTAGCAAAGCTTTAATCTGTTGCTAACTTGCAACAAATTTTATTGCAAGTTGGAAAGTTCGTAGTACCCAGAGAAATTGTTTAAATATTTTGCTTTTCTTTCTAAATATTCATTTACATATTAAAAGTAGGCAAAAAGAGAAACTTATCTAGAGTAATCTTAAGTTTTGCAATGTTTACTGTGGAAATGTATTGAATAGCTGGAGAATATTCCTGAATATACGAGAAACTAAAGGTCCGGTTCCAGCAAACAAATTAACAGGTCATCAGACTAATTTAATCTCAACCAAAATTGGCTGTTCGCAAGTACCTATTCAGCGCCTCTGTTGGTAATGCCCCTTTGTTCTTGTGCAATGACTTGCAGACTTCTGCTTCCATTTTGATAATTGTTTGAACACTCAGTATGATACGCCATTGCATAAGACAGCCAGAAAAACTGAAGCATGAGACTCTATCGCTCCGTAAAGGTGTACGAAATATTTTTACAGGAAGGCTGAAACAGATGAAATAACATATTGCCCAAATATAAGTTTAGAGGGACAACGTGAAACTATTTTTCAACAAACTTCACAGTAGGCTAGGGTGGAATAACAATTCCAGTGCTTTACAGTTTAAAGCAGCTTACAAACAGTTATTTATTTTAAATGACGTGAGGCATAAGGGCACTGGTGACAGGAAGGAGCGACGCCTGTTTTTGTCATGGAGGGCAACTAATATTACACATACTGAACTTGCAAAATGAGACGCTCAGTGTTTTGGAAATGTGCAACGCTTTATTGTTGAAGATTATCCGCCCGAAGACAAGTTTCTAATTGATCCCATTCACTCTTAATGAATCTCAGAAAATGTGGTGGTGCATATGGCTACGTAGTAATACAAACAGCAAAAAAATTTTGCGATGCTTTAAAAGAATCCCTCTATGGCAATGAACACGGTGGAAAAAAGAATGGCTTGAATAGGAAAAGTTACGGAGTCCTTCAAACGCCTTCTTGAGACATCATAACAGTGTGTTTTTTATGTCAGAAAATATTAAATAGGCGGATAAAATTGCACCCTATAAAGAATATTTTGCCAGCCATGTCAAAAGATTAATGTTAAACATGAATGGCGTGGCTGCAATATTGTGCAGTCTAAAGGATCATATCTTAGAATATCAGAGCCCCGAAAACTGCATATTATGGATTATCCACGTGCAGGCAAACTTTCATATAGAAAGATGTCAGCATGCAGGAAAATCTTACAGCAGTGCGCTGCACAAGAAAATTGTAAGACAGCATCTCTCTAAATCAGCTTTCTTTATGAATCTATAGGTGAGTAACTCAATATGCTCTTAATACAGTTTAATTATAGTTTGTATAAAATCAATTACATTAAAGTAGTAACAATTCAACTTTATATTTCTTAATGAATTATTTCAGCAATTATACACTCCTGTTGTCACATATTAATATACATATTTTATCCATGCATAAAACACAAATATATCATTGATAATGTTTAGTTAACACCTCGAATAATAATTTACTCAAGACAACCAGGTATTTAATATTACATTTATTTTCTTTTATTACTGCACCATATCGTCACTGAAGATCCGGTATCGCATATCAGTTTTTTTCTCCCAAAGCTGTTTATTTACTATGTATTTGTGACTTTTTGTTTACCTGCGCCTTAGGTAATATTGTGGTATAGTCACTTTGACCTTCTGAAATAACTGCTTAAATTGTTGAGGTGTGTATTAAAAGTGTACTTCTTGATTAACATTAACACACATACACTCTCGCATTCAAATTTTCAGGCTCTTGAAGGTGGGGAATAATGCTAATGGAATACAAAGTTCTTCACCAGCCTAGAAAATAACGCATTATTTTTTGCATTATAATCCAGAATGTTAACCACTTTGCTACAGAGACACTTTTAACAACTCCTGTTTATAATCCCTTGCTGTGATTCCGTCTAGCCATTGGACTGACTTTGTTTAACTTTCAACAAAACATTCAAGGTGTAATTATGTGCAGCTTGAATTTTGAATATTATAAAGAACGTATTTTCACTATAGCTTCCAACTCATGTAGCCTTAATACATAATTAGAGCTGATTTAAATTCCACTGTTTTCTCATTGCAATCAAAACTATTGCGCGCGTCCTTAATGTCCTTTGTTCTCCGGTCTGGTGTTTCTAATCTCTCCACTCGAAGTCGTGTGCGCAGCCTGCATGTGAGGGCTTGAGTTGGTAATACATGTTTCGTCAAGGCGCTGTCGCACACCTTAAAACATATTTTTCTTGATAATAAATTATTTTAAATAAAGTCAGCATTGTTACTTATATTGTCCAAAGACATATGGAATAGTGTAACTTCATTTTAACGTTGATCAATTGTTTTAAAATAAATTGTTAGTTAGCAGTGAGAGAGAAATTTAGACAAGGGAATAAAGAAAGTTCATTTATAAAACCAACACTTCAACAAAATCAACCATTACCCTCACGTGAAGAACAGCGCTTCCATACTTCATTACAATTGTGAAGCATTCTTAGATTGTCAAATAAACGTGTGTTGATAGTTTATAAACATGTTACCCCAGCCTATAGTTGTGACTTGTGGTCGTTTCATTCTACATTATATCATTCGCTGGGCAATCATTTCTTTCATATAAATTATACTACAGGAGGTTTCCTGCTGGTCAGTAGAAAATGTATTCCTCTGTACTTTCCTCTAGCCCTTGTTACTGGTTGACAAATATCCCAGCTGATCAATCTTGAAAGCAAACATTACCATAAGAATCTCTGCCTACACTGTCTAAAACATTTAGTCGCAACAGGATTTTCTTCTAGTTGATGTTTTATTTTGGCGTTTCAGAAAGTGTAGGTTAATATCCATAACTTTATTTGTGGAATTCTTGCTACCTGCTAGATATATCGGATGTAATGGATTGTAAAAAGAGCTTTCATAAGTGACCATTGTGATCAGTGTTAACAGTCCAGTGCTTTTAAGACTGATATACAATTAATGCTATATACTGAATATGCGATTACTTTGTAAAACAATGTAATTATCATCTTACTTAGTGTTTTTTCATACTTTTACTGCATTGTAATTGCTTCAGGTATCACATTTTTTATTAATTCATAAACATTTGCTAGCAGAACTAGACACAAAGAAACTCACGTCACTCAGTTCATTTTTACACCACATTTTCTAAGCAGACTTTCACAGCCACGTCAACTAAACAAGAAAGCTTTTACTAGACTGTGTGGCTATGTTCTATTGGAATCTCCCCTCCGTCTTCCCAGATATTACGTCTTTGATTGAGGCAGACATCATTAGTGATTAGCCCAAATGCAGCGGCAATAAATGCGAGAAGTGGGTGGGGACAAATATTATAAGTTAGAAGCATGTATTTTGTTGTTGTAAATTATCCGATGTTGCACCTCCATTACTCTTAGTTGGTGATACATCCGTCCTAATTACGGCAGCGACTGCTAAGAGCATGACAACTATCTGATGTGAAGTCTCTCGCTCTGAGATTTGCAAGTTTTAGAAATCTACTCCGTGGTAGATGGACTGCTGCAGTATTTGTGCTCGAGATGACATATGAATGATTTTGTAAATGTTGTTTTGTCTGCCGTGGTCACTGTGGGTTTGTGCAAATTTTCAAAGGGGTATAATCTGCGCCGTATGAAATCAAGGTTTTCGGTATACTCTGGTGGTTTCAGATTGCTTTGCATCTACGAGCCATAGTACTGTTAGTTGTTGGCTGAAGTTCAGGAGTTTGGCTTACGACCAAAGAAGTGTGGTGTAAATGTTTCAATGACAATAGCCACCTCTGGTTGCTGGAGTGGCAGGACTGAATCAGCAGTGAAGGAGATGAGTTTGGCTGCTCAGGCTCGATGTGCTGTAAGGTGTTTGATGGTTTAGGTGATGAAAGATAACTGTGCTGAGTTGTTGCTCTTGGTCATAAAGCTAAATAACGCCTGTACCTTCTCAAATCACATAGAAACGGCACCAGTGAATCTTGTAATGACTATTGCAGCCCACAGTAAGGTTAGCCACGCCGTAAGAGTGGCAGAACGCTGCACTGTATAGTCAGCCAAAGAATGGTTGTAGGAAAAGCATTGTTGGTGTGTCTGGTACTATTTAAATATACCCCTGCGTCAGGTGTAACATTATCAGGTCGGTAGCGAATGCAGCTGTGTGGTGCATTCGATCTAAATTGTTAGGGCGCAGCAACGGCGCTGGTTATTTGCTGGAGATAATCCTTAGAAACAGCCAGAGAGTTTATGTGGCTTCTAGAACTTTACGCTCCAGAAATAGGCAGTGTACACAATAAATGACGTCACTAAACTAGCCGTACCTAGCTGCAAGTTCAACCGTGCTGCAGCAGCGACATGAGCGCTGCATGCAAAGTCTGTGAAACTATGAATCGACGAACAAAACACTGCATGTAATAATGCAGCTTTTCTGCAGGACCCATCTGCGTAAGATTAGAATTGTGTACTGCAGTGGTTGGATTACGATTGTATGCAGCAGCATCTGTTTAGCCGAGCGCTGATTATCTAACTTCGGTAAAACCAGAGCTCTATCCTGGTGTTCATTCTGTTTTATCCTGGTACTAAAGAGGGGGTGCTGGTTGCTGATCGGTTTGCTTGACCTCTTCACCTTTGTATTTTATAAAGATGAATCTTTTTGTCCTCTCTGTGATCAGACACGCGGGTCTCCTATATAAACTTATCCACCTAGGGATAGGAATCCGCATGTCAACAATATAAACAGTTGCTTCAGATACCGTACCTTTAAGATCACAATTACGGGGAAAGCATCCCCCCTGAAGGCTCTGTGCTAACCCCACTCCATTCAACGTGTACATGGCAGACTACCCAATTCTGCCGCACCTTATAATCCAGGAGACTGACAAATAGTTGTTCTTCTTTACTTACAGGTACATTCTTAGATTCTTAAATTCAATATGAAATTCGTTCAAGAGAGGTGCAGGATCTGGCGCATGTCCATTAACGCGTACAAGGACTACGTTATGGTACTAACGAAGCAACACATTCCTGAAAACTACAGCATATGTGGATATCAAGGTGAAGAATTGAATGGAGGATTTCAAGTACCTACCTGGTGTAACACTGAATAAAGGCTTATTAACTCTAAGGGAACACATCCGAGACATGTCCGCTAGGGCGCAGGACGCAGCAACCTTTCTATATCTCATGCTAAGTTATGGGATACCCTTTGCTTAAAACTATGCCATTTTCAAGCCCCGGTCATCAATTCCATGCTTTACACGTACACGCATGGTTACTATAGGCGAAGTATAGGGGGCCCAGGTCTATTTATTCCTTCAGCTTCTTCCCCGTGCCACTATTTCAAGAAGCCTCACCCTTTCCATACCTGAAAGATAAATTTAGGCGCTTGGCTGCAAAATTAAGCAACAGTTTACCTCAACATTAGAGTGTCATGGTTAGATTCCTTGAGGATTATAATCCCATAACTCGCCAACTCAGCCCGCACTAGGTTTCTCCCATGGCTCGGGAAAAAGTAACCCTTCAATATATCACCACGCTATGTGGATGCCGTGTGCGATTTTGAGCTTCTACTTTATGTAGGCGTTATTACAATTTTCGTAATCTTCTACTGTTTGACGACATAAGTGTGATAATATGAAGCTGGTACAAGAATATTTTGTTTCCTCTATACGGATTATAAGCGCTCTTATGCTGAGCTAACCAGATCTGTAAACCACAGCGTCGTACAACATGAATTATAGCATCTGGAACAAGCCTGCACTCCAATGATTATAGAGCCAAAGAAGTGAAAAATTCCTTGCATCCCAGAAAACCATGAAACAGAGCAATGCAGCATAAGAAAGACGCATAATGTTTGTCCTACTTCTGAAGAAACGAAGCATCAGCACTTGCAAATCAGTAAGCGACACATCTTAGACACGGTTTTCGGGCCTACTGAACCGATACGCAACTCATTATGGTTTTGAAACAAAGACGTCGGAAACCCTCATCCAAAATGTCGGTCTGTGGCTCTGTTGATTAGGCACTGAATATTTGATTCCAAAGTCGCAGGTTCAAACTCGGTCCAGATGGATGGTTTTTAAATGTGGTTAAACAACAGCTTCATATCAGTAGATTTACGTGTAAAAGCTCCTTCGGGACGAGATTCCGTTACATCGGCGGCACGATATTATCCTGAAAATTAATAACGTTGATAACAAACATGTTTTTTCAGACGGAATATTCGTGCAGTGCAGTTTACACAGAATACGCTCCGGTCAGCTGGGCAGACTAATAGCACCGAACATGAGTTCTGTATTAAAGTTGCTTTTGTAGTGAATTAGTGAATATTTTTAAAATTGTGAAGCTTTCAAAGGGAAAGGTAATATAATTAGTATTATTTAGTATACAAAGACATTTATAGAGTTAGTGGTATTTCATAATGGCTAGCATATTCCTGTGGTAATTAGAGACGGAAACATTACACTGATACATGCATGACTTTCGTTGCAGTAGCAACATCACTTTGACGTCACGTACAAGCCAGTCATCTTCTTGGCATGCTAATAACCTGAGCAGTGGTTCTGATTGCTGACGTCACGGTGGAGGCTTGAATATTATTTTACTCTTGCTGAGCTACTGCGTTGTTACATTTAATTAAACAGTTTTACATTGAGTATTTTAAATAACAGTTAAACATTTTCGGGGCAGTCTCCTCGTTAAATAAATGGAGGAGGATAAGCTTTTAAGCAGAAGAATCCTTTGAGTAGATGAGCACAAAATGAGAAGCGATTGAAGAATATACAGAAACCAAGAAAATTATACTGAAAGAGACAAGAGCATTAATGTTACAAAGGGACAAAGTAATGAAAACATGAAGACAAATGATTTGTTTGGAGATGCAACTTTGGAATTCGATTCTATAGTGGTAGTGAAAGATTTAAATCGAAGGATAAAACGTTTAATTCATTATCTTCACCCAAAAAGTATATCAAGAAGTAAATATTGATGAGAAAGGCATATCCGACGCTAAAGAAACAACTGTAGGAACATTTGTTCAAGTATCTGCAATGCCTACAACAACAGGTAGAACACTGCAACTACAGAAAACCTTAGAAATTGAGAAACATGTTTTTATATCATCCACAACAAATGCAGACATTAAAGATCTACGAAAGACTGTCACCCAGAACCTTTAACCAGCAGAAGGGAAGATTAAAAATATGAAGTTTGAGAACTACGGGAAAGAATTTAATTATGGAGACGGAATCAGCAGAAGACTACCAAAAATTATTAACAGTCCAAATTTAAGGGATAAAAACCTGAAGATGAGTTACCATAAAAAGCGAAACCCACTACTATGTACTACCGGGAATGAGAGAAGAGGAATTTGAAAAATGACATATATGAACATAATCTTGCGGGGTTGATTTCAAAACAAGAATTTCATAATGGATGTAAATTACGATTCATAGCTGGTCCCAGGAATCGTGCTACCGTACACTATGTGGCGAAGGTTTCTGCTAAAATAAGCAAAATTATGATTTAAACGAATACATTTTACATTGGATTTCCAGCAGTGAAAACGAAAGTTTTGTATCAGTGGCTAGATGCTTAAAATGCTATGGTTTTGGGCATGTTTCCATACTTTGTAACAGAAATAAATTAATTTGTGGTCACTGTGTAGAAGAAGACCACGAAAAAAAAAAGATTGCATGAAAAATAACCAGCAGCCCATTTGTATACCGTGTAACAGAAGGAATAAAAACTGTAGGGGGAAGCAAGATTGACTTATAGAATAATGTGGAAGAGCGTTGTTTCTAGGGCAGACTGGTGAATAATTCCGTGGAGGAGAATAAAAGCATGAAAGAAACAAACAAACAAATAAACAAACAAAAAGGGGAATCCCTCTGTAGAGTAAAATGTAATCTGGCAAGCGTAATTGCACATAAACTTAGACTAGATAAACAAAAGTAGATGTTGCTATTCAGACTGAAGATGAAATATTTGACATACAAAAGAACATACAGGAAAAGAAGAAGGGGAAGATATGACGTTTATACCGGAATTACCACCTAAATTAAGAATCCATAACATAAATAACTATGGATTGGAAATGAAAAAAAGTTGAAGTTAATTATAATGCAATTACAATGGAGGGAACAAGCACCAAAAAATAAATAGAAGGAGCGGAGGAGGAGGAAACAATTCATAAATATAAAACTAAAGCCGCTTTCTTTATACATTATGGAGAAGAAGAAAACAGTTAAAACAACTTCAAAACTACGAAACAACATAACTAAAGCTGATGAAGGGCAAGGGAAGACTGATGAGACTGAACTGGTAGACGACGATATGAAACACGAAGATGGTGTTAGCGCAATGGACTTAACTGCAGAACAGGAGACGAAGGCCACCGTGCGCAATAACGGGCAGATATATCAGAAATTTGACCTCTTTGCAGCTTTGCCTTTTTGTTTTTTAAGAACATTTCGGAGTCAGGTCAGGACTTCGGCGCTGTATACCCCTGTTTACACCATTTTACCCTAAATTTACTGTGTTTGCTGTACGATTACTATTCTTTACTGTTCCAATACACACACACACACACACACACACATATAGACATTGCACAAACATATGGGACCCATGCCCAAGGCAGGTCCTGAACCCACGAGTCTTGAGACATGTCATTCGCAACTTTACTTAAATGCTGAAGCAAAATGCTTTCTCGGCACCGGATGTGGTCGATAGAATCGAATAAAAATCACAGAGTATAAACAGATCCAAAGAACTTACTTAACCTGTCAGAATCAGCATTAGGAGACATAACGATGAACTGATGTATAAAGGATTTTTCTTAAGATATAATTGTATTTGACGCCAAAGTCGGCCACATTGTTATATATAAACTCGGCATGACGGGATAAATTATTTTATAGTAGCAATAGTTAAAACACCAACTAGCACACACAAAAATCATATTATAAATACTCAGTTTAAGCATAAACAAGCTCTACGGAAAAAATATAAAAATAAAGAAATAAAAAACCATAATAATAACAACAATAATAATAATAATAATAATAATAATAATAATAATAATAATAATAATAATAAAGGAAACATTTTGATACACTTCTTAATCACTTACACAATAATGATAAATACGAAAAAAGAGAAAACTTAAAGTTAATACCAAAGCCACCATTGGTACGACATATAAATAATAATAATAATAATAATAATAATAATAGAAATAATAATAATAATAATAATAATAATAATAATAATAATAATCCGGGTACATAGGTTATTCAAAGAATTAATTGAACAAGGATTTGAGTCAGGCAAGCAACATCACTCCTTTACAAATATGAGATATGTTCTTTATGGAAACCAAATGGAAAATTACGTAGATTATAGTATTATTAAAATTGGACAAATAAACGGGCAAAGGGACAGATTAGTTATGCCAGAACCTAAAAAAGTTTCAGAATAATTAAATTTGGATATCCTATGCATTCAAAAACTTATTCGATAAATGGCAAAATGGTGTGCGCATCATTTAAGCCAAGAGAAATTAGTACAGGGGAATATCCACTGACTGGAATTATAATTTTTAACCCAAATTTACAAGCTATTAACATTACGCAGCTAAATGACACACATGCTAGTTGCCTAGAAATTACTCGTGCAAATAATAAATTTATTTCGGCAAATCGCTGTGTTCAATTCAGTCTTCCCTTTGACCCCTTTATAGACAAAATTAAAGACATTACCAGAACGTATCCTGACCTAGAAGTTGTGTATGCCTGTGATGCAAATGCAAAATGGGGCTGATGGTTTAATAGGTATAAAGATAAAAGTAGAGAGAAATTAGAAGAAGACATTGCGGAACTAAATTCAATAACAAAAAAATGAAGCCAACAACACCTATCTATGAAAGCAGAGCAGAAACAACATGCAACATTGGTATTACTATTTGAAATATTAGATCAGAAGCCAAACTGATCGATTGGAAAGTAGGACAAGATTTTGCTTCTAGTGATCACAGACTGACTTACTTTTGTTATTGCATAGGGAATAAATTGAGGCAAGAAAATAGAAGGGGCGAATCGGTATATAATTACAAGTAGGCCAACTGGAATCAGATGAGAAATGAATTTAAAAGCATATGTTTTATGTACATTGGAAACTCTGTGGATCAGAAAGCATACAAATTAACTAAAGCTATAACAACTGATATTTCCAAAATCGACCAAAACACAAAACCTAAGAAGCATTTTGACAAAGTTTGGGCCGATACCGAACAGAAAGCCCGAAGAAAAATGCGAAGGTTACGATGAATATACCAAAATTCTATTACACTTACAGAAACAGAAATAAATGTAAGGAATTATCGAGAAGCTAAAGAGAGATTTAAAAATATTTTTGAAGAAACAATGCAAAATTCTTAGAAGACTTTTGGTGGGAATAAATTAGATACAAGCTTTTGGGAAACGCCGTTTAAAATTATAATGGACAAAATGAATAAACCTGAGGTATTGACAACGTTAAATAAAGAGGATGGTGACATGACCACAGACTAGTGGGAGTCAGCAAACGTTCTATTAGAGAAATTACTTCCAGATAACGATCACACATTAGACGATAACATAACATATATAAACGAATAAACATGAATATTCCGTATCAAAATACAAGAGTGATATATCTTTTGAATATAAGAGAAATTATGTTGATAAGTAAATGCTGAATAAGAAAAAAAAAAAAAATGCCGAACCCGACGGAATTACAAACGGAATTTGGGTTACTTTGGAGAAGATAGTTTTATCCTTTGTGTATAAATTATTCAAAGGTCGTTTTCCAAATTTTTGGAGACGCAAAATCTTATCGACCTATTTGTTTGTTAAATTCAGTAGGGGGGATAAGGGCTGCTTTGCAAAATATTAAAAGAATTTCGATTCTGGATTGGAATGAGCGGTAAAAAATTTAAATTCAGAAAGGATCTATCAACCGAAGATGCAATAAATGTAGCATTAGAAACCGTAAAACCTTGACATGATAATTATTTTATAGGAATTTTAATTTATACTACCGGTGCATTTGACAATCTGTTGTTGCCATACCTTTTTGAGAGATGATATCAAAAGAATTACCCTAAATGTCTTTATGAGACATCGTAGCAATGGAAAGATTTTCATGGAAGGTGTTAATGATGCCGTATATCAAGTGATTATCAAGGGATGTCCACAGGGTTCGGTTTTTGCACCGCTATTTGGGACATTATATTGGAGACTCTATTTGTCGATTTAAATGAAGACACAAATATTACAAACACCATTGCATATGCCGATGATTTTTAAGCACTATTGAGGGTAAAAGTAGGAAGTACCTGGAAAGAAAATCAAACAATCTAGCACATAAACTAATTAACTGGTGCACAAATTCAAAACTATAAATAGCACCAAATAAATCAAATTGTATGATTTTAAAGGGTAGTTTTAAAAGTAATCCAAGCAGAAAGTTAAATAATCAGATTATAAGAGGACGAAACAAGCCAAATGTCATGGAATATATTTGGATGATAAACTAAATTTTAAGAAGCATATTAACTTCATAAGAGACATTTCCGAAACCGTGATGTTAAAATTGAACAGAATTATGCAATCGAACCTTACAATACAATTAACTGAAATTTCAGCATATCATAATAAAATATTTGCATCTATAATAACATGCGGCACTAGTGTTTGGGCCAGTTGGATGTAGGGTGCTCAAATAAGGAGTTTATTAAGGAGAGCCCAAAGAAAAAATTTGCTAAGAAAATGCTGGAGCAGTTACTTGAAACTACTTCGACTATGGCCCTGCCTGTCACGACAGGAATTTGGCCAATAGATATTTTAATTAAACTTAAGGAGCGACATTTTGGTTAGAGGAATGAAATGGGAACATTATCACAAATAATTGGAAGAAGATGTGAAAATGTGGCTGAAATTAAGTGATTTTTTTAAATTAAGTTGGCAACAGGAGTGAAATATCATGGACGCGGGAAGAAAAGCATGTAACATATTTAGCAACATCAACGAAAGTCTTGGACTTAAAAAGCATATTCAACCTACTAGAAGACTTATTCATTACATCACTGGACATGGATCTTAGAAAACAAATTGGAAGAAGATTAACAAAAAAATTAAGTGATTTTTTAAATTAAGTTGGCAACAGGAGTGAAATATCATGGAAGCGGGAAGAAGAGCATGTAACATATTTAGCAACATCAACGAAAGTCTTGGACTTAAAAAGCATATTCAACCTACTAGAGGATTTATTCATTACATCACTGGACATGGATCTTAGAAAACAAATTGGAAGAAGATTAACAAAAATCAAACGATAACTTACTAACTGTAACAAATACAGTACACCTGAACACGTCTGTTTGGATGTCTGCGATTTGTAGAACAAATAACCGAAGCACAAATTGAACTAATCAGGCATAATAGTGCGAATATATTAAGGAACAAATACTTATGTATTCACCTAGACAAATTAGCGAACGTGGTAAAATTTCATGGAAAGAGAGAATTGAACAAGGGGAAATAACAACTCACATACCAAATGGTAACAGAAAACTAAGAAGATCTGAAAGAATTCGAAACCAATTTACACTAAATCTAATAACTGACACATCGGTGGATATTTATAATTTCCAACAAACACCAGATAAAGTGGAAGCAGGTGTTGAAGAAGAGGGAATAGAAGGTGAAATTAAAATTAAAAATATAGAAACATAAGCGGCTATTTCTGTACTTTATTAGGAAGTTAATTATGGAATGAATGGAGGAGGAAAACATTTAGAGGGGAGATTAAGAAATGCCTGCTGATTATGAATGGAAACTAGAGGATGATGGAAGATGATAGGAAGCAGAGGGAGATGCAGAAAAAGGTGCCGATGTAGAGTGACAAGGGAAAGCAGTGGACGAGTCAGAGCAGGAAATGGAGGATTACAGGCATCATGAAGCGGAATAGTATTGGCCAAAGGAAGAAGAATTTAAAGAGAATATGTGCTAAGGAAGGTGAAAGTTGAATTAAAGCCAATAAATGAAAAAGTGAAAGAATGTTCATTTCAAAAAATGGAATTACATGTATTGGTAAAATTAATAAATAATGGATTAAAATAAGTGATTAAAGCACACAAGTGAAGTGAATTATGTATAAAGTAATGTATAGAATGAGGGAATTGATTTTATAGATTAACATAGAAGTGGTTACAAGTTGGGAAGCTTAGTTAAAGTTTTTCCCTTGGTTTATAACTTTGAAAATTAAAGGACATCATTTATAGAAAGGGTTTTATAAATTACATATTTGAGAGAAGAGTTAAGGGATATTAGTTCAATAAATAATTGGGGATGGATTATATTAGTAATAATTCACTATAATGGCTACTTACCATTGACAATAGTATATTTGTGAAATAAACTGTCCTAGATGCCAGTGCACATTCTGCTGCATACCAGTAGTGTAGGTTACTAATTTTGCTAAATTGTGCCACATTTTAGTACTGGTTTGATAGGCAATAGCTGATTACCAGTATTTTGTGTTACTGGATTCCAGTAACTAATAATAATAATTGGTTTAGTGTAATTGAAACTTGTTTTACGTTTATATACATTTATTAGGTATATTTTTTTGTTTTGTATTATTTTATTTATTGTTTGGAATCATTAATTTTAGTTATAAGTATGAAAGTCATGTCTGTACAATAATGATACATGAAAAACGTTTAATATGGTAAATAAATTACAAAAGTTTGCAATATACGATCTGGTATAGACACCTAGATGCCAGGTTTGTACAACAGATTCAATTTTATTTTATTTTAGTGCAGTTTACATCGGCACAATACAACGTATCATTAATAATGCAACGCATCTTAGAATATAAGAAAAAAACTCCGTCTTGAGATATGCTCACATTTGGACGCGCAGAAATGAAACGCGGATCACCGAAATGAACTGACGCGCTAGACGAGCTGCGGAATTGATGTTCCAAAGTTATCGTCAGTGACGATAACTGTTCCTCTGTCAGTCACAATGGATTGCTTGGTCGTAGAAGCGCAAATTTGTGAAGAAGTGTACAGCTGAGAAAGGATACCACAGGCAGAATAGAAGATTCTGGATGCACGATATAAATTTATCGAGGAATTTAAGAGGTGGAGTTTCCGAAATCGAGATCTAGAAAAGGTTTGGAAAACAATATTCTTATGCTCCGCTTAAAAAAAAGGGAGGGGGGGAACTGTTGTAGGTACCTATACCACATATTGTGACCAGGATGAAACATTTCCCTTACGCCATTATTTACTAGGTCTCTATGCAAAAGCACAACTACAGAAAAACTATGGGAAACGTGTATTTAGCTATCGACTGAGTTGAGCGCGTAACGTTGTTGAAAATACTCCAATGTAACACATTGAAAAGTACATGGTGTAGTGAGTAAGTGTATGATGCTAACGTACATGGCCATTGTTCAGATGTGCCTTTTTAAATTATATATAATCATACTTGATTATACAAATATGTCATATCCCTATTATTACTTTCTCTATACGTACCATGTTATAGTGTATAGAGAAGGTATTGCATTCCACCCAAAAATTCGATACCGATATTCACCGGAAATACACGTTTTAGGGTTCCCTGTATCCGAAAAATCTTTTTTCGAAAAAGGTCCGTGTGTCTGTGAACACGATAACTCAAAAACGAAAAGTCCGTAAAATACCAAATTTGGTATTTAAGTGTATTGTCTTCCAGGGATACGACACGAATGTTTTGAGAAAAATCCCCCACCCCAAACTACCCTTTACATGGAAAAAATTTCGAAAATTTTGATTTTCTTAAAAATGCTTCTAAGGATTATGATTAAAATACCGTATTTTAAAGATATTTATATTGCAAATAAAATGTATTTCTTGAATTTTCTGGGAATAGCCTCTAAAGACCTCTTTACTCTGAATGAATTTTGCTGATGTAGATCACATCAAAACGCACAATTTATGTCATATACTTTTTTTCCTGGAATTGACGATTTCTGAGATTTTCCTTGTTATTTGTTTCAAATTTAAAGTACTTAAATTTTTCTCCCGCGGATAGTTGTAAATTTCTGGCCCTGCATAGAAACGGATTTCAAACACATGGAAACCAGTTTTTAAAACATTTGACTATCGTTTTAGCTTAGTGTATTCCCTTATTTTCCTTCTACTTACAAGGAAGCAAGTAATTCAGAAAATTCCTGCTAATGTTTATCTAGATTAATATAAAGTAGATAGAAGAATATGTTTTTTTTAACAATAATTTGTTACAGCGATAAAAAGAAAGTCATGTGAATGGAACACATCAGATTTTTTTAAAACTGTTATAATTATTATTAGAAAGATTCACTATTTTTCCCTTACAAAATCTTTTGTAATTATATTATTATTATAATTATTATTATTATTATTATTATTACTTTGGTTGCTATTATTTTATACTTAAAAATGTGTAATATAATTTGAAATAACAATGCTAGTTCATACAATAGTAGACAAATCAAGTTTATGTGTTATATGTAATTTCGTAATGAGGCCAATAATAAAAATAATGTTAGTCGTAATATTGCTGAACACGAGCAGAAATAACACTTCCTCGAAAGACAAGTTTTGGAAAGAAGGGAAGGTGTACCGTTAGGGGGTTTTTCCCACCATTTCCGGGCCATGCGCCTACAAAAGGGTAGGACATTGGAATTGGTCAGCCAACCTGGGGGAACTCATATAATTTACCGAGACTTATTGTAAGTGCCAGGAATGCAATGGTCCTACGCGTATAGGCAGTGCATTTTCTTAACGAAAAATATACGAGATGACCAATGGAAAAATATATCACGTGCTAAAGCCAGAGCACGGCAGATGCTTGAAGCCAGTAGGGGTTGAAATTATGAAAAACACTTACAGTCGAAAAGTTCGCCAGTTTAGTTCTGTTGGGAAGTCCGACATTGCAGTCCTCGTTGAAGAGTCAGGCGCGTAGCAGTAATGTCAGTAACTTAAGGAGTGAAATATTAAGTCGAGCCAATAAAATTTCATAGGGAATTATTATTGCTAAATGCTCAATACATTCCAGTATGTAAAATCAACGTGTGTGTGAACGAGACGTGGTTAACAGAAAAAAAAAAAATGTGACGGAAAAATAAAGGGTTAAAAACATAAAAACGAAACCAACCAGTTGCGTTGGATGCCAGCCCTGATACCCAAATAACACTAGATCCATGATTCCCTGAGCTAGCCACGAATTCGAACCCATCTTTAAAAATTCTACATTGCCGAAACAACGAATGCCACCCGTAAGCCCACCACGATCATCGCCACGTTAAGGGAATTGTTAAAAAAATAAAACAATAAACACATAAGAAAAAACACATATAAACTTGCTTCGGTAGAGAATACTTCTCGGCTCCATCTCATCAACGTCACGCATGTTCTGCTTTCACCGCAACAGTAGAGATAACTTTCGGTGATATTGTAATGGCTCTGTTATTCTGAATGGTGTAACTACTATTGCTACAAAATATTTTGTATTTACTTTTATGCCCCACTCGAAGGAATATAATACAGGGTTATTCAAAAAGAAAAAACAGATTTCAAACATTTATTGCTTCCAAACTACAAAAGATAGAAACGTGATTGCAACAGTTATGGAGAAAGAAAAATGTACAATTTTATAATATGCATTCAAAATGACCACCGTGAGATACACGGCATAAGTCCAAACTGGCTTATTTCTTGCCACACACGAAGCAGCTTGTCTCCAGTTATCGAATTCACAGCTTCAATAATTCGATGTCGTAGATCTTCAAGAGTGTCAGGCATGGGAGGGATAAAAACACGGTCTTTTAAGTAACCTCATAGATAAAAATCACACGAAGTGAGATCTGGAGATCTGGGAGGCCACCGGCGATCAAGTTGATCTGCTCCTTCTCTCGCAATCCAACGTCCTGCAAATGTGTTATTCAAGTAACATCGGACGTGGTACGAGAAATGAGGCGGGGCACCATCTTGCATGAAGAATTTCATTGGAAAACATTAATCGTTGAGTAAAATTGTCTTCTTCCACATCTTCTAACATGCCAATGTACAATTCGTACCTTTTGTGGTGGTCGTCAGGATTCAATGCTTGCAATAACCGCAGTTTGTATGGCTTCAGGTGCAGACGATGTTTTAGAACTCGCCATACCGTTGGTAGTTTGCTCGTGATGTGGATTTCTTTGGGATCCTCTCGTATATTGTACGAATATGCTCGACATTCGCATCCGATGTGCGAAGACTTCCCGTGCTTTTTTCCTTTTGCACATGCAATCATCTTCTATGAATTTTCGATGCCACTGGTAAATTTGCTTGTGACGCGACGATTGTTTATTAAATTGACGGCGAAAAGCTCGTTGAACTGCAACAATGGACTCCAGTTTTGATAATTGCAGCACACAAAATGATTTCTCTTATGGTGTCGCCGCCGTTTCACTACAGACATACAACAACAAACAACAGCGCCAATACGGTCGAGATTGGAACTTCTACCCCCAGCGCTATTTCAATTGTAAACTATTCTCTCTCCATAAACGTTGGAATAACTTTTTATACCGCATAAACAATTTATTAAAGGTGAAATAATAAGTTAATAACAGTGCCCTCTTATTCTCACAAGAACATTAACTGAAAGGAAATTATGGAAATAATGAAGATAAGCTAAAACGGTTGTTGCAAAATACTATTTCAATAATAATGCACATAAATGCATCAGAAATAAGTTTTAGGTAATTAAATTACTTTAACATATACTGCCGAAAGTAAGAGTTAATCATGATGCATCTTTGACGATTTATTAAAATATACCGATTATATGATTAGATCATATGAGGGTCGACTGAAAAGTCCCGGGCCTCACACAGATATGGCGCCACTAGGCCAGTTAGACGGTAGCATCGTTTACTGTAACTCTAGACTAGCTTGTTTCCACAGTTATAAGTCAATAGCTTCTTTAGTTTTCAAATGCTAGTATTTTAAGCAAGACAAATTTAGAGTTTTCACAAAAATGGGGGACTTGGAAAAAAGAACAGTGATACTTCCATTTGAAAGGCTTAAGGTCTAAAGAAATCAAGGAGGAAATGTA